>JBBGBA010000168.1:0-155959 GCA_038088335.1 Mesorhabditis sp. LJ9110 | reverse complement strand
GGTGGCGAACAATCGCCATCAGTGCCAAAATATCAGCCCCGAGATCGATGAGTTATGGAGGGGCGGCGGTGCCGATAAACAGTAGCGGCGCAAGGAATCGTCGGCGACCGTCTAATATTAGATTTTGCTTTCGTCGTAGCGTCCTGCTGACCAAAAAAAATACATAAGGTCTTATTGCTATTTTGCAACTCAGATCCCATGATAGTCGTCACGGTTCCGGTTTGTTAGCGATGGGGGAAATTTAACCTCCTAGCTTTAAAATATTTCATCATTTTTTGGGCACTACGGCATCGCGACTCAGTGGGGCATCAAAAATATGCTAACGGTAACTCGAGCCTAATCCTATTATTGACCTAAATAGGCAAAATTTCGGACCTATCTAAAAGCACCCAGTTTTTAATGAATGCGAACAGAACACGCTAAATTGGCGAAGAAAGTTGCAAAAAATTAGCCAAGCATTTTTGCAGCCAGATTCCCGCCATAGTGAGAAAAAGAAGAGCTGCGGATGCACCGGCTTCCGCGCGGAAGCTCAATTAACACCTAGTACCTGGTTTGAAAATGTACCCGTTTGGGCTTGGCAGTGAAATTCTGATCGACTGAACCTTCCATAAGTGGATTTCACGACAATCTTAACGCACAATTTAGGCGAGTCGAAAGGTGACGTTGGAGCAAACGGGTCGTTGCTGACGAAGACGAACGAGGCCACACAAGGTACCAAGCTTCGGCTATATGATTGCAACCCCCAATGGCCTATATTTTCCCATTATGGGCTCGGGCGCGACCAGTAGTTACGAAACATAGGGTGCGCTTCTATGTTCTCTCTCGATCATAGCGCTTGCCGACACGAGGGTTACGTTTTGCCACGACAACAACGACACGTTTTTAGAGCTTGAAGCGTCTTTCGATCCCGAGCTTACGCTGGACCAAATCATGGCGCAGGTCAAAGTGCAGATTGGTGACGAGCCCTTGGATCTTGGTGATAGCAATGATGGCGAGGTATCGTACCATACTTAAATTAATAATAAAGCTGTCATTAATATAATGCACTGGTCAAAATGATTGTTATCATGCGCGGCCGAATGTAACCACCTACGTATGAGTATGGGTCCTAAGCTCTACCTCGTTTCCCGTTTGGGTTAAATTCCGCTTCAGACATTTCTAACTTGTTAAATTCATATTGATAATCACGTTATCGGCTGTTGCTGCGCCAGATTCGATTATTGAAACGCAAAATTTTTTTAATCACCAGTGGACTTCGGAATTTTGCTGAATAATCTTTAAATTTTGTATTTTCATGTATAAATCGGAGAAAACACATTTCGCGCAAAAAGAAACGATGAGGGCCATCGAATTACCAGCCTTATCTTTAGCAGTTCTCTGCCCCTTTAGTGGCGTTTAGGGGAGACACTTGTTTTTGAACGTACAACTCGCTTCAGATATCGAGACGAGAGTCCCTGGGTCGAAGGCAATCACATCGCCGCTCGTTGCGCACCACGTCGGCCCTCGACGTCTTCAGGACTAACCTTGATAATCAGGGCGAGCAGCAATCCAAGGTTTATTGCAATTTAAATCCATTCCGAACGCACCCACTCCGCGAATACAAGGCGCCGCCGCCTCATCCCAGAACACGTTTTTCTTACAAAAACAAAAGTTATGAATTTTTCGCCGCGACATCACAACTACACCTTTTTGACAACCATCTGAGAAAACATAGCTGGGATTGCGCCTAAGTCGATGCTCAGTTTTTTTTGGAAAATTGTGCAACATTAGGATGAAAAATGCCGAGAATCGAGCGAAAAATTCCGGAAGCCGGTAAATCGGCAATTACATAATCTTCAGTTTGTCGAGAGCTAACACCTAAATAGTAATAACCCCTGCGGGCCGAGATGCAGGGTAGTTTTGGTACACCTTGTACGAATAAACCACGGATTTTGTGACTGCCATCATCAAGAACTCTTTCAGATCAAGAAAACCCAGTCGACACGCGAACCCGGGTTGCGCTCGATGCTTTATGGGTTGACGCAAAAACAGTGAGTCGAGTAACCGTCATCTTAAAAAAAATTGTAGAAAAAAGGAGGAGCAGCAAGCACGGAAACTGATGCGGAAGCAGCTAGGTGAGTTGTCTTATGAGCCAGTTGTCCCAACGCTCCGCGCAACATTTTGGCTGAAATTGCCTTGGGACACGGGGACGGAGTTTTTACACTATTTTCAAACGCAGAGACTTGTTGAATTCTTAAAGATCCCAGTTATGGCTTCTGGATTACCCTAACTAGGGAATACTGGTCTCCACACGGCCTCGAATTTCCGAAACGCTTTTTATCGTTCTAAAATGTTCCCCGAAGGTGGCCCATGCTTAGGCTTTTCCCCGTTCCCCGAAGGAATAAGCACACAAAAAACTTTCGCTAAGCCTTGAGAATGCAAAAAAAACGTTAGGACCAAAACTAAAAAAATAAAAATCGAGAGCGGATCGGAACCCCCGTTAGAATCCCCAGCCGCCGCCTACTAGACCACGAGGCCGCGGTAACTTTGTTAAAATAAGGTATCCGCAGCTAAAAGTTACATCGCTCGATTCGTCTCGACGTGATCTACAAAAGTAGCGAACTTGCAATCCGAAATTCAAGACCGAGCAGAGACCATTCCCTAGTAAGGCGACGCCATGCAACGATTCTATAAGGTACGGCCTGTAAACAGTCGTGGCTCCAGAAACTTTGCGCAGCAATGAGATGGCAATCAACATATTGGCCCAACTATAAGCGCTGAAGTGAAGGGGGAATGCGCCCGCCGAGCAGCTGGCACACAATATATTCAGCTGAAAAATTATTTGCCGTAGATTCAGGCTTTTTGGTGGCTGGGGCCGGCTGGCCGGTGGCGGCCAATTCCCTCGGGGCTCATTGAGCGTAGCCGATCTTCCAGCGAATCTTGCTGGCCCTTTTTTCAGCCCCGATTTCCCAGGGTGCCCGAGGCCAGGCGTCTCATGGCATGAAAACTCGTCCCCTTTCGCCAAGACATATTTGTATTTTTTTTTGTTGGGATGTTGTATTTTGCGATTTGTTACTCACAGATTGCCCACCTGGATGGGCTAGTTTTCTCGGACGCTATTATGCGCTTCCGGGCTGAATGAACGCAATATTTATCCGATGATACTATTTATCTGAACGCAATATTTATCTGATGATGCCTTACGGTCGATTTCATGGGCTACGGAATCGTCACGGGCGCAACATGCTATGCGCAAAAATCACGCAATGGAATGTATCTCAAAAACATCGGTGTTCATTCCCTGCACGGCCCCTTAAGCTCTACGCATATCTTTACGTGCGCTTTTATTCGAATACGGTTCTAACTAACAAAGAAAAGACAAGAGGTGAAGATGGTATTTCGAAATGATACCAAGTCGATATTGTGCAGAAATTAGAACTGATCACGAAATCAGTTTTACATTGTCCGGAATGGCCATCTTTAGGAAGTTACGGTCCATTCTCTTTTAACACGAATGTCCCGAAACTGGGACCCTAGAGGTCCTCTAACAGGCCATGGAACAGATTTTTTCAAATCTTCATTAGGGACTTAGTTGTGAAAAACGTGTTTTTTTTCTAGCCAAGCAACAGTTTACTCTAAATTTACGAAATCGCCGTAAATTTACAGGGGCCTGTGGCCGATGCACTGTCAACTTGAAGAAGGCTTTTCTCGAGCTAGCTCATCCGAAAGCGCGCGTTTTTCTCAGCCAGATTCATTTTTAAGTTTTGCAGGATATTGTTTGTTTGGCTTTTAGAGGGACTCTAAAGTCCAAATTTCGGGAAATCGCCATTCGTCCATCGTTCATTTTTTCGATTTTCAACCCTTTTGCGATATAGAAAATCCAATAGAGAAACTTTTTTTGAAAACGACGGCCATATCCATTTTTGAGCATCCTGCCGGGGAAAGCAAACTAAATGACGCCTAATTTCGCAAATTTGGCAAAAATGGGACTTTGGGGCGCTTTAACTTTTTAAACTGTGCTATTTAACAAACATGGTAACCAGATTGATTCCGAATCAGCGAAAAGTTCGGCACAAAATATGCTGGACCCGATACCGAGACGCCACCATGAACTTAGAAAGATCCCGTGTAGGTGCCTTGAATGGAGCTTCTCAGCTCCTGCTTGATTCGCCGTACCGCCCCGCCCCGTCCCCTAAAAACCCATCCGAAACTCAGGCGGCATCCCGTTGCCCCCTCATCCTCCACCGCCTGGTCCTTCCATCCATTGTGGCTAATTGGGGCCTCGTCGCTTGGGAGGAGCGTCAATACGTAGTGGATGGACAAGGGGGGAAGGAGGGGGAGGGGGCACCTGAAGATGGCCATGTCCTCCCATAGATCTTCGTCGCTTCCGAAATAGGAGGGCTCACATCTGGAAAATTTCCCTTTGGCCTCATTCGAGCGCCATCCTAGCTGGGCCTCGAAATCCCCCACCAACTGCCCCCAAAAAAAATGGATTAATTTCTTTATGGCTAAAGCTAATTTCATTCTTCGATTACCATTGCCCATCCCGTTAAAGGGATCGGTAAGCTCCACGTAAATTAGCGTATAACTGGTGTTATTTCTAAAACTAACATAAATCCTCTCTGCTGCCACCTGCTTGGCCACGCTCTCCGACCATTTTTTGCATTAGCATTTCCGGTTGGCTCGTTGCCAATTATAGATCGGCCCTGATCTACTGGGCTTCCTGGTCCCTTTAAGATGGCGCAAGGTATTTGTAAGTGTTAATCGATGTTTTCGTGCGTAGGGCTACTGTAAGACCCAGAAGGAAATAAGCATGCTTTGAAGTTCTTTTACTCAATTCTGTACGTCCACCAGGTTGTTTATTTTACTCATAAATTATTGAATTGTAAGAGTTGGTTCTTTCGCATTATCGGGGGGGGAACATTTTCGTATAAGCTTAGAAATTGCTAGTAACTTGATAGGAAGCACTTTAAGATCGACTTCTGGCTACCAAACGGAGCAGCGAGCAATCTAATCTTAAGCCTAAGCCAAACTAAGCCTAGGTCTAAGCCTAGGCTTCATTCTATGCATTTTCGAAAAATAGTCGCCTCCGGTTTAGCATCGTTGCTGCTGTTGCTATACGAGTGCTGACCAGTGGCTTTTTACCCTTTCCAAACGGGGTAGAAGTGTCAATGGCAGATGGCGACTACTCAGAGCCCATTGTCCCACGCATTCTATGCATTTGAGGCGAACCGAGCCGGCCCACGCGCCTTCCAGACGCTAACTGGTCCTGCTCTTACCTCATCCGCATTTCGCCAAACCATGCTCTAGATTTAAATCCTTATTGAGTTGCTGAACTAACGTTTTGTAGCACTCGACACTTTTCCCAAGGACCTTTTCCCATTCCTGACAAAGAGGCACTGCGAAATTTGCCCAAAAACTTAATTTTACTATCGAAAACAGCTGATTGTAAAAAATCTGACAGGTGTGCGGTCGTGTCATGAACATTGAGCACCTAATGACGTATAATACATATCCTTAGCTGCTTTCTTTATTGAGGTACCACTGGAACATACCACAAACACAGACACACAAACACTATCTTTTATAGATAGTAAGATGCCATTTTGCGTTCAGACCCGATAAGTTTACAAGAGACCATCGCGTTTTGAGATGGCACGAAGCTTACATTGTGGAATTTTTTACTCGGGTGATTTTCAGCATCTGCGGAACGAGCATATTTAAAACATTACCAAGCTATAAATCTAAAATACATGAAAGTGTGACAAATGACAAGAAATGACCAATTTGGGCGGGCTTTTCGCCCGATCAATTTTCATAACAGTCTTATTGTGGTCGTTTCGCATCATTTTCGCATTTTGTCGAAATTCATTTGGTCCAAAATCATTTCCAATCCATACCAAAAACGCATCCGTGTTCCAGAGCCCATCTACGCTAATTTCCGCCTCGGATGTATTTATGTGCTTTCTCACACCACCATCTCTATTTTCGACGAATCGATTTATTCTTCTAGTATGGGATGGAGGAGGAGAAGGGGGCGCGACCTCAGCACCTAGCTGTACACCGAAGCCCACCACCGAGACTGCTAAAAGTTCGGTCCATCGATCGTTCTCCGTCCACAGCCCGGCGCGTCCTGATAGGTAAATGTGATGTTGCCAGGAAATCTGCCATTATCTCGAAAACACATCTCGAAAGTTCAATATCTCGAAGGTTCAGTATCTCGAAAATTCAGCATCTCAAAACTTCATGAAAGACTCGAATTTTAGCATGAAATTTCTCAATTCTGGATACAAGCTAGTAAAGTACATTTTCGCGATACTGTACTATCGAGATACAGAACTCTCGAGGCATTGAACTTTCGAGATGTTGATTTTGATAAAATTGGCATCAGCTGAGCCTCTTTTTCGGCTCGTTGGTTCCGGTTTTTTTTCAAATGACTGTAACGGGTGGCAATATTTTCAGTCGAAAAGCGCGCCGTATCGTTTGAATGCGGGAATGGTGCGGACGAGGAGGAGCCGGCGCTGGATGTGGTTGAGGAGGGCCCGGAGAGGAGAGCCTGCCGACATCACAATCGCAGCGGAGGAGGGGCATTCAACCGGGCGTCCACCGCCCCACCTAGACCCCGAATGGCAATCGTCCAACCACCTCCTCCTCCTCCTGGCGCCCACCAACATCCCGAAACGGGCACATGCAGCTCGCTAACGATGCGGAAGAGTCTGTCCGACTACATCCTTGGGTGTGAGTTCAAGCGTCGTGTCGTGATTGTAACCGTCAAAGGGGAAGATGAAAGGAATATCCGATGATCTCGGTGCGAAACGATTGGAGCAAAACCAGAATCCGCTAATACGACCAACTGATACTGATTCGCAGCGCGCCCTTTTGCGAGGTTCCGATTTCCCCTCAAAAGCCCTTTTCTTAGTTTGCGAGGCAGCGTTCGAATATTCAGATGCTGGTTCCATTTCCGGGCTCTTTCGCATTATCCGGGGAGGGTGGCTTTTCGGCTTTTACTTTTTCGCGTAAGCCCAGAGAGGTCTAGTAACTTAACAGGAAGTATTTTATGAATGTTTTTATCAGATATTCCTATCCTCAAACTAACAAAACTACGTAAAAACTTAAACTTTTTGAAGGAGTCGAAAAGTTGGTAAAAATCGTCCGTTCTTGGTTGAAAAATTAATCAACACTGTATTTTTGTAGATTTTACTTTCCATACACGGTTGCAAGTGGCTTATCTTTGTGGGGCGGTGGCCCTGAATTGGATGCTCTCCCGGCTCCGCGCCGTCCCACAAATTCTATGCAGATTTCATTTGAATTGACTGGGGTGGGGTGGACTGGAGTGGCCGCGACCCCATTTCGTATTTCCTCAAAAACTGACTGTGGAAGAGCACGCTGATCATCCCCTCATTTTCCGAATTTGCTACGGAGATTTAAAACTTGAGTAATTAAAGTAGCACTGGCAAATTTTCGAAAGATCTGGGTGAGGGGTTAATTGGACATGGTCTGCGCCCTCGGGACTAGAGATGTTACGCATACCGACGCGGCGCCGAGGTTACATGCAAACTGGGATGCAATGTACAAAACAAGCTAAATAAAACAATTTTTTGCGCTTTGGTCCCTAGTTCGCATGTTATCCCGGGGTCGTGTCGGTATGCGTAACATCACGACTCAGTACCCACGGCAGCGGGACAATCTGAGAAATAAGCTGGGCACTTCGAAGTAGAATCCGGTGGCCGAAATCCTCGGGAGTGGCTCGTGTTACCCGGAAAAGCGCGATTACGCGCCGTGGGCGGCCACCACAGCTGAAGGCTACCCCCGGGTGTCGCCCAATGGGTGAATTCGGACAAACCGGAAATAAATAGCTGGTGAAAGATTCCTAGGAAACCAACTATGCAGCGGCCCTGCACGGCTTTGTTTCATGGTGTCAATGTTATAAAGAAAACTCATCGAGTCAGAAAGTCACTGTGCAGAATCTTGATTCCGAAGATAATGATTACACTTCATTTCGCTATAACAAGAGTCAATATGCATGATTTTCACCATTTTGCTAAATTTGGTCGGCCGATTAAGATTTTCAGCGCCGTATGCTTTACTAGGCATTAAATTTTTGGCTGGACGGAGTTTGCGTAATGTTGTAAGACAACCCTTTATAGGCGATGTAGCAGAAATTCGGTTCTATCGAGAACCTTTCGGTAGATACCTACATCGTACAACACGGACACCTCTGCTGACCGCTAGGGAGAGGAATTTTTCGGACTTTTCGGAAAAAGTAAGGGAAGTAAATAGAGTAATTAGAATGAAAATAATAACCTTTGTTTTCCCAATGATTTATGACATGCCAATTACCTTCAAAGTCGCCCCGGTTATAACATCTTAATTCCGTATACCAATCGATGCCCGGTGCAAGAAATGCGACCAAATTTGAAATTTCCGGCCTGCCCCATAAGGAGGGAAATGACATGCGATACCCACTGAAGTGGGATTTCCAGCCGCCGAGGTCCATTCTTGGACCCGTCAGTATGGATCAACGTTCTCTTCAACTTCCGATGCAAGCTCCCCTCCGCTCCGACGCTAAGCGCTTGCGTGGTAGGCTTTCAATCATCTAAACCACTTCAAGCCATCCCTTGAAAAGCCATTGAAAATGGGGGAATTAGAAAGTGTCCGCGCGTAAATTTTACGTGGGTAGCATCCAAAGCAAATTCCGAACAGTAGTCGCCATAAAAAAAAAGTGCCGAAATCCCTAACCAAATGAACATAATGGTTGCTTTTCAAGCAAGCGTCGTTTTTGCGCATCCGCGCTCCGATCTGTGCTGTTGTATTTTGGGGGTTGTATTTTGGGGGTTGTATTCTCCTCGTTCCTCATGGTTTTGGCCGGCCGAAGCAATTTTCCTAATTACCGGCGTACCCTAATACACTTAAAACCGCCAACTGCCGTCTCATCAGCCAGAAGTGGCTGTAGCCGGCATCCTCCCCTTCCTCATATATCTTAAAGTAAAGTGTTCTGTCCTTGCGACTATCTTTGGCAGAATTTTACGCTGATTCCGAATCTGTTTTCAGGAATCGTGGAACGACGATATTTGAAAAGTCATAGCGTGCTTTAGTGAGATACAACGCAAAAAGGTCCAAACTTGAACTTCACTGTCATATAAAAATTACCAAACAGTCGTCCGGAATAGTTGGATATCCGTTTTTACTCAGAAAAACTTGGCTTTCAAAAAAACATGTCAGAAAGTTGCTTTAAAGCTGGCGCCACCGTACACAGTTGACTTGAACTCGAAGCGTTTGATTTTGGTCTATTCAAACATTTTGAAACTTACCGCACCTGAAAGCCGAATTTTTTTCTCAGTAAAACCTGCCACCAAGCTTTTCCAGTCGATGTTTTGGCAATTTTTATTTGACATTAAAGTCAAGTCTTTTCGCGTTTTAGATCACTAAAATACGTTATATAACTTTTCAAATATCGCCATTCTACGATTTCTGAAAGCAGGTTGGGGATCAGCGTAAATTGCGCACAAGATAGCCTTGGGCTCATCTCAATGTCCCAACCCGGTTAAAAACCCTTTATTGCAAGGCAATAAATGCTCCGCCTTGTGTTATTTATCACGCGACGTCGTGACAGCTTTTTTGCGTACTCAGCGCGTACTAAACGACTCCACGCGGTAGCTGCATTACAAACTTAAATGAGGAGATAACGAATTCATATAATCAGGTGCCGCGTTTTACCCCAAACGCTTCCACCGCTCCCGGAACCACGTACCCGTTTTTGTCACAATTTTCAGGCTGCCAAAGCGAGTGGAGGGTGCACAATGCCCCCGGGGCTCTCCAAAATAAACAATGGCAACGAGGCCATGTCGCTGCGGGCATATTGCCGCGTTTTGAGCCCACGGGCCGCCATAAATAATTTTTTCGCTTCAATCCGCGTTTCTTGGGGGCAAGCGAAAGATTTAAAAATGCTCGGCCACCTTTTGGCAACGCGGCCATTGCTTCTCCTTTTCCCCTACTAGGTTATGCATTTCCTCATAATAAACCGCAGGGGTTTGGAAACCACAGGTCAACCACAGGCGTTGAAGCGTCGGATTCTTAAGTTTTCTTAGATCTATGTATCTACCCATGCTCTTAAGGAGCTGAGTAGATCCAGCGCCGAGTTTCGAAGCTTTGGAATTTTTCTTACAGTCACTAATATTTTTGCGGCATGCACTGAATTTCCGGTGCTGCTCCGAGAAGGGGTTTTCTTACAAAAACATAATTTTGCAATTTTCACGCCTTTTGCGACAGCTACATTCTCAAAACACACAGCTGCGATCCCGCACGCTTAACTTGAGTTTTGGTTTTGAGAAAAACATGCAACTTTAGCATCAAAGATGCCGAGAATGGAGCGAAAAAATTCCGGAATCTCTAAAATCGGCCAAACATATCTCCTCAGTTTGTCGAGAGCCTGCGATTGATAACTAAATCGTAATAACGTACCACCCTGTAGGCTCAACGGCCGGAAATTTTCTGTAACTTAAATGGTTGCATTAAACTACCTCATTCGGGAGCTGGTCGCTGCGTCACGCAAATTCTGCCAGGTTCCTGGAATTTTTAGATTTAGAACTACCCAATCAGCATATGAGCTCGCCAATGGGAGCCGTAGGGGGGGGGGGTACAGATGTGAGAACCGTTGCCCTCTAGCTCAGTTTAGGGTGGAAGAGGGCAACGTTGTTATCACCAGTTATGAGGCAGCATAAACAGCGTTGTTTTTGCTTGAATCCGAGGCTGACACGATACCTTTAAGGCATTCGCCGCTTCACGGACCGGAAAAGACGGGAAGCCGCATGGGGCAATTTTTTGTGTTTGGGTCGTTTCGAGCTGAAAAGTGATCTCACCAGGCATTGCAAAGGAGGGCGTGTAAGGTGACCCGGTTGAGGGTATGGTCCTCTCCTCAAAATTCAAAGACCCCCCGGATAGGCTTTTGTCGTCTTCATATCCGGCCTTCCCGCCGGAGCATTGGCATGTACTCGCTGCTCACACGCTATGCTTCATTCAAGGAACGTACCCCGTACATTGATAGTATTCTGCCTGACATCTCAGGTGTGCTAGTGCTCTCAAAAGATTGGTTATTTCTGTCGCGTTCAAATCGCCGATGAGAAGCGAGGGAGACATAAAGTATCCGACGCCATTTTAACGACATTTGTTCTTGCGCTTCAAACTTAAATTTTAAAATTACTGTGACCCTGCTCAGGACGTTTTTTTACCAAATTATTGCCTAGATTCTCCACTTGTGCGGATGACCGCTAGAGCAACAATGCCTTGGCGCCGGCGAAAGGGTCACATGAAGCGCAACAAGACCTTTGCCGAGTGTGAGTTTTCCGTCCACCCACTAAAGACATGACGAGCTCAACGTAAATGCTGCTTGAGAGTTACCTTCGCTTTTATTTCCGTCGCATGCGGAAATTCTTGGAAGTATGGATTCCAACAATTTGACCAATTTTGTGTTATTGATATCCCTGATCTCCTAAATTAGGTCCCGGATCGTTGTCGAGGAATAACGTATTGGTGACGCGGAGCGAAACGGAGAGTGTGTGTGTGTGTGAGAGGGAGAGAGAGATAGAGGGTAGAGAGGCTTACTTATCTTTACAAGCGTTTGCGATAGTGCTATTTCTTACTTATATACTTACTTACTTTCTTACTGCCTGGCCGTCTACCCGATATTCGGCTTCCATTTCTCACCGATTTCTACGTCAATGTTCTAACGCGTTGATGATAGTCGTTAATGTTCCTGATTGTCGGGCCTGAACCGACACGACGGCCACGCCGGGGCGGCTGTTCATGCGTGTGGTTTACAAAAATCATGCTCCACTGCAAACCCGGGTCTCACCCATGGGAGCAGATCCCGCCATGTCGGATCAGGAAGAACAAGGCATTCAAGCCGAAAAAACGAAGCGAGGATAGGATGGACAAGTGGCCGACAAGGAGGGGCCCTTTGCCACTCTTTGAACCCTGGCCAGCTCATAACCCATCCTCCGGCCACCATTAATCCTCCGTGGACCGACTTAGGGGGGCTTAGAAAGGCCATCAGAAAAGCTCTGGGCCTCGTGCCAGGCCTTGACAACCTTTCATGGAGAGACTATGTTGTCCATGAATTATTCAACCTGTGCTGTGCATTTCTATCGTTGCCCATGGCCAGCTTTACTGATTGCCGCTCCGTTGTTTGAAAACAACATTCGATCTCAATTACGCTCTGTTTTGATGCAAGACATTTTTTGTGATCAATAGACTCCCCAGAAAGCACAATCGATTTCTCGTCGAGTCAGAGCAGTCATTTTCACCGAGCGTCGAGCGAAAGGGCCCCTGAGGGGGGTGAGGTTGAGGCGGCAGTTGGGAACAATAGTCAGTTGGCGGCAGATCGAGGCCCGATCTCCTCCCCGGTGGGGCCCAACCTCGTTCTCGCGATCGATCGGTGAGACACTGGCCAATCCCTCTGTTCTCATGAGAAAACTTGGTCGATGCCGGAATCCAGTTACGACCCTTTTAACTGTATCAAACCTTTATTCAGAAAATTTTGCGCACTCTATAACCTCTGAGCCGACTTTAATGTTTCCGACTTACAAGGAGATTTTTTGTGTCCACGGAGTTTCGAAATGCGACCCAGCCTGTTCTGTGCAGAATTTTTCGCTGATCAACACTTTCTCCATTTTTCGCCTTTTGAATCGTCATAACTTGTTATTTTCGACGTTTTTGTAGATTATAAAAATTAATCGTCTTAATCAGCGAAAAATTCTGGGCCAAGTAGGCTTGGTGCCATTTAAAAATTCGTGCAGTCTCCTGGCCAGTGCATCCCCTCCACGCCCAAAAAAAAAGTTTTCGCCCTTATTTTCGTTCTAAAGTTGTTCATCGTAACACCGACTTGCAGGCAGGCCCCGAATTCTGGCATTGAAGACGGGGCCCGTGACCGGCGAGTCCCATCCCTCAGAAGTCCGCGATTTCGGACAAACATTCCGGAAGGGGAAGGGGCCAAAATGCGCCGGCGCAGCAGATGAATTACCTCCAGGTCCCTGAAAGCCCAGCGACAACGCGGAGACGGATTTCGGACCTCCATTTTGCGCAGGTTCGCCTCATTTCCTCCACTAACGGAGGTTCAACGCATTGATAGGTTGCGCTTCCCCCATAATATTTTTCAAACGCCCACTTGTCGCTTTGTGGCGCAGTCTACTGACAACGAGACGTCTTTCTAGTGACAACGGAGTTGCCACCCGGGACCAAGTCTATCTTGTGCAGACTTTTTCGCTTATTCCGAACTGGTTGCAGAACCTGCGAAACGACAAGATCAAAGCAGTTATGTAGCTTTTTATTGCGAAACGGCAGAAATTCTTCGAAATTCGACCAATCGTGACCTTTTTCGCACCTAAAAGCTTCGTAACTTCCTTGATCGCGACGTTGCGTAGGTTCTGAAGCCAGATTTGGAATGAATAAGCGAAAAAATTCTGTATGATAAGCTTGGTCTCGGGTCGCAACTCCGTTGTCCTTGTGAAACCGAATCTAATAGCAGGTTTTCGAGATACTGATACCATCAAGCCTTTTGCCAGCATTTCCCTTTATTTAAAGAATCGTGGCGCGGGCTTGTTTAGAATTGACTGCCAGTGGCAACTATCTATTTCCCTCCTAAGAATTTATTCGCAGACGCTCAACGAACTGCGGAAGAAGAGCATCTCGGAGCTGTCACTAGTGTTGGATGTTTTGCGCGGAGGGACCCCTTCACCCTGTGGTTCCGGAATTATCCATCCGGAACGGGACGATTCGGAAGAGACCAACCCTGGTCCATTGCCCGAGGAGAAGCGCAAAAAGAGCCGCCGAAAACGCGTGCAAAGCACCTGGAAAGCCCTACGAATCCAGAATCTTCAGCGAAATTACCATATCGGCAAGTCCCATTTGAGTTGCTCCGTTCTGTCCCTTGAACGTGTTTGAATATACGCAGGTGGTTAAATGATCGCGTAGCTGCGAAAGGCAACATCTTGTCCCCCCGCCCCAATCAACGGTGTTCATCAGCGCTCGAAAAATCCAACGCCCGAAACCCAGACAAAGGGCCAACTTTTTCAGCGTGCCAGTTGAGTGTTTTCTCAGTTTATTGCGGGCAGTTTATCGTACCACACAGCGTCTCCAAAATAAATAAACTTTGCAACGTGTGTGGAAAATAATCTAAATAAGTCCCCCAAGGACGCTGGCCAAAAAATGTTGCTCGGTGCGCGTCAGCGAACCCGCGGTATCAATATTTTTTTTACCTGCCTTATTTTAGTTCAAGAAGAAAAGGCTATGCAAGCGGTGCCCACCGCTCCTATCGACGCCTCCAAATTTGTGGCCTACGTTTCGGAACGGCGGAAGAAGCGGATACTTTTCAAGGGCGAGTATTTGGTAAGTTTTTGCACTTTAAAGGGACGCCGTGACGTGTTATCTGGTTTCCTGGAAGTGAGCCAGGTTTATCAGAGTTTCTGCGCACTAACTGTAACCGTTTTTTGTTGACCGTGGGATTTCGATACGTGAGATAGCACATTTTGTAATTTTTAACCGTTTTTTTGCTACCTCACGAACCCGTAGCTCAAAATTCATGAAAAAAAGTTTTTCGGTGGACCAATGCCCTGGATGGCCAATTTTTGAAATTTTGTGAATTTTGAGCTACGGGTTCGTGAGGTAGCCCATTCGAAAGAGCACGTTTTTTTACCCCTAGAGTGCTGTATTTATCCCACAAAATGTTCCACGAGTTTTTATAAGGATTTAAAGTTTGTAATTTTTGGTCATTTGGGGTAGAAAACCGGCTGTAACTTTATCTAGAGGGTTCCGCAACTTTGAAACGGATTCGAATCAGCATCTGCACAAAATGTGCTATCTCACGTATCGAAATCCCACGGTCAACAAAAAACGGTTACAGTAAGGAGAGTCTAGAGGCGCGCAGATGTGTTAAGTGTTAGGGCGTGGGAGCGCAGAGGCTATGTTTTCGCCGGGAAGATGTCTCATTAGTGTCGCGAGTTCAATCCCACTCAGCGCAAACCCAGCGCGTTTTTGCATCGCTGAGCTGCCCGCAGGATCCCTTTGATGGGGATAGACTACACTAGGGTTATACTTTTTCGGATGTGGGATTCTAAGTCATCCTGGCCATCTATCAATTTTATAATGAGCTATCGCCTGATTCCTATGGGGAAGAAATTCTTGATAAGCTTTCAAAAAAAGCACCTAGCCTGTGAGATGATCTACTCGCGTATATACGTTAGCCAAATATCTTCTAGCCGATGCATAGCCCGGTTTTCTTACCTTTCGGAGCCCCATGAGCCACCGCACTGTGAAGTGCGGTGGTTTTGTTTTCGCGGCTGAACCTGTGCGTGTGTGTCCGCTCGCCCGTCGGTCCGTGTCTTTAGGGCCTCAAAGGGGGGGGGGGGGGGGTTGAGGGCCTATGCCCGGACCGGCTGCTGTAATAAGTTGTGGCTCGGGTTCGAGAGACGAGACCATTTGTCAGAAAAATGGCTCAAGCAAGCACTCCGGGGCCACTAAACAAGGGAAGTTGGGTTTGCCTGACAACTGGAGTAGGGGGCCATTTGAATGCTATTCGGGAATGCTAAAAGAGATAAGGAAGGCCCATGTAGATCAGAGCTCTTCAACAATTGCCAATGAGCCAAATAGAAATGCAATGCAAAAAACGGGGAGAGAGTGGGTCTTGGCTAGTGGAATCGGGGCCGATTACCGATACTTTTAAGACTAAAACCGCTTTTATGCTAATTTACTTGGTTCTTCCTGATTCTTTTAAACGGATTGGAAAGACAAGGAATTTACCGATTGCATCCGTTCGCGCGATATTTCAAAATCGACCCAAATTCAAATTCAGTGCGTTCATAGTAGGATTGTCTTTCAGATAAACTGTATGGGTCATTAGGCAACCCGCGTAGGGGTCACTACTTCATCGAAAAATTCTGCCGAATCATGCGCTTCGTTGTCTTTTTAACATTCCCCGCCCTCCAGATGATCCAACGCTCAATCGATGCCCAAAAATGCCGCTCAGATGTGGGGACGACGATGAATGAGCGGAACCCCTATCCGGTGAACCTGTTTTCGAGTTATTGACGGTTTTGCGGCATTTAGGATACGCTACCCTATGACTACAATCGCGTTATTTTGCCGCGAATTCCTGGCAACGAAAATTCTCATTACATCAATGCCAGCTATGTAAATGTGAGTATACAAGTATCCACAACCAGCATCTGAAAATGGACGCAATACCGCCGAGGGCCATTCCCACCAAAAAATAGCTTGCCTGATAACAAAGAATAGGAAGTGGAAGTGCTATGATTTAACGTTTAGCTTCGTTTCTTTCCAAGGAGTAATTCCTCGTATCAAAAGTAGAAATATCTGACCTTAGGAATATTGTCTTCGTCAGCTCGCGATTTGCAAACGATGCTTTTTTTCTGCATGCAAAATCAAATGGATTTTCTAGAGCTGGTTACGCGAGAAGCAATATGTCGTCACGCAAGCCATCAAAACCAAGCCGATGAACGCCGAGTTTTGGCGACTGATTTGGGAAGTGCGCACGAACTGCATCGTCATGCTGACGAAGGTCTTCGATTTTATGCGGGTACGTTATTTGATACTGGTGGAGGCCAAAATTTGCAGGTGATGTGCCTGCAATATTGGCCGATGAGCAAGTTCCAATTCGGCGACATCGAAGTCGAGACGCTCGAGGTGAAGACGTACGCCCACTTTGTGAGTGTTACCGCTGAAATTATCCCGGGGATTGTAGGTGATCCGGACATTCCGGATGACGCGTGATGTGGACGGGGAAGCTCAAAGCCGCACCGTCAAGCACTTCCATTTCACCGAGTGGGAGCTCGACTCCTTTCCCTACATTTCGGCGTTTATTGGTGGGTTAAAATTTTTGAGTTATGTGGCCCGTGCGTGGACGAACTTTAAAGGAGCGTGTTATGGAAAAAGGCTAGTAGGCCGTGATTTTGCTTGTGCGGCATAAGCTCATAATATCGATTTACATAATGCCGATTCTACAGAATGCCAATCAGGGCTGTTATATTGCCCAGGGATGAAAAATTCAACATAAGTTTTTGTTTCTTGACCATTTTCGCCCAAGTTTTTCACAGAAATTCTAGCTGTGTTATTGGATTTGCTAATTGGGGTTAAAGAGAAAACCACTGAAATCGATAACAGTTTCGCTGTGAAGCCTTTCCTTTGAAGATCTAAAACTATCGATATTCCACCAAAAACTCTTAATTGTTTTTGATCGTATAAAAATCATTTAGAAGAATTATGGAAACCAATAGTACAGTTGATTATTGTAAAGCTGTAAAGCAGCATTTTGTAAATCGGGATTATTAGATGATGCCATTGTGCATTTCTCTGTTGCCAACAAATCATTGTACACATTTTTCCAGAACTACGAAGACGAGTGCGACAATATCTTGAGCGGAACCCCGTAGATGCCCCAATGGTCGTGCATTGCAGGTTCGGACACTTTTCAAATTTATTAAAAGCTTACCCGTGTTTTCTGATGGTAGTGTCGATTACCAGAGTTAGAGGGATATAGGCTGCTCGGACGCTTACGAGTGGGGAAGTGATGGCCTCGTCGGCGTCGCTTTCGCGTCGTATTTGTGGGGCATTTCCCGATATGACCGTCGCGGCTGCACTGTATTTTGGCGCAGGAGGCTGGGTAGACTTGTGTAACTTGCTGGCTGTTTTGCGTTGCATAATCTCGGATCCAGTATTCGACCTGAAATCAACAGCCATATTGGTTTCACTAGAATGCAATTGTTATTACCTTTTATGCTAGGAAGCGAGGCGCCCTTTTAGCAACTTTGCTCATTAGCGCTCATTGGTTGGAGCGGAGGTCGGTCGAGAGATTTTGACCGGGTTTGGTCGAAAATGGCTTTTTTTTGGTATTTTTCATTAAAAACTTTGACTAAAGTTTTGACGTAATAGTAAAAAAATACTCAGAAACACTTCCGCCATTTGTCACAGAAAAATTGGATCGTAAGAAAGTTGGTCACCCCACCCGATAATGTGAAAAAACCGCGAATCTTGAAACCACGCCCACCTGCAGTTTCGTAAAGTCCAGCAAAAATCTCGAGGAGTCGCTGCCGGTTTGCGGGCCGCAAACTTTCTTGAGCAAGAAGTCGGTGCAAACATGGTCGCACAGAAGCTGGCGGCACCTAGATAAAGATCATTTTCGATGCTACCTTTCGCACCTTCCAGCCTACCTTGTCGCATATCCATCGAGTGTATGTTTCAAAGAGGAGTAGCCTCCGCAACGTGGTCGACAGTGACGCGTCAGCAGTGGCGCCGTCGCCGCATAGCACGCGAGATGCTTCTTCATCTGAATGGGGGTTATTGTAGCTTAGATCGGTAACATTAAAACGACAAGATAATTTGGCCCTAAAGGGCGGTATTGTTGAGATCGATCGGGTGTTCGACTTCTACCATGATTGCTTTTTGGCTCTGATTGCTTTTTGACTGACTAGGAATGACTCCAAATTTACCATAGAGTTTCGCCTTGAAAATTGGTGGGCTTGTAGAGTTTGAGCTCCCAATTAAAATGCACTAAAGATTTCAATACATCGTCCATACACGGCCGAGTTACACGACTTTCAAGTATTTTGAATAAAAGAAAGGAATTTGGTCAAAACTAAGCAGTGCATTTTGCTCAGAATTCGAAGCGTTTTCGAAGGAGCCATATCACTAACGGTTTTTAGAAGTTTTTGCTTGCAAGCTGTTTTTTTTCGAAAACGCCAAGTATATTAACGATGTTATTTTGCAAAATTTGCAAAAACAATCGGGAGCTCAAGCTCTACAGGCCCACCAAAAGGCGAAACTCGATGGTAAGTTGAGAGTCATCCCTAATGACACTAGATCCCAACCTCGCCGATCCGTTGTCGGCAAATATATTCGCGAAGGTTGAACTGCACCGAGTAACCGCACTCGTCGACACAGCGCGAGTGTTGCCTATCAAGCCGGCAGAACAGGTCCAGATCCTGGGCCCCGACGACTGAAGGCACATCAATGCTGCCGAAAGACATGTGTGCCTGGGCATGGCCATACAGCGCCGTTCTCACCACCTACGTTCACCATGTCCATTCCAAAATTGAGCTGGTTGTTGCAGCGCTCTAGGCAGCGCGCGTCGCTCAGAACCTCATCCCGGCGAATATTCCCATCTACATAGAGACCAGTTAAACTTTGCGTATCGGCATTTTTCTACCAAGCATAGCGCTTCGGCCGCTCGAATCATGGTAATCCTACTCGTCTTCAAATTCGCGTTGAAGATAGGCCAGTCCGAAGCCGGAGGGGCTGCGCTTACTTCTATCTAAGATTCGGATTTGATGACAATGGTATAATGCCATCGCGCGCTTACCCAGCAAGCTAGCGCCGAGTTGTGCATAGATAAGCAGGCAGAATATTTGAAACATCGGGCCACTACCGATCCATAAAGCTGTACTAAATGTGATATTCTTTAGCTGCCCAAAAATTGAAGCAATAGAATAGAAGCGAGAACAACTTTGAAAGGAACGTGGTGATGCTTTAGGAGGTGCAGTCTACATAGAAAAAGGAAAATTAGTAGCAACGCGACGCAGCCACCTATCTAACCACGGGGATCTTAAGCAGGCGGCGCCTCTAGTTTCTTGCAAAAAACAGGCTTGATGGGCTGCGGTGGTTGATCGCTTTGATAGGTAGCTAATTGCCTTAACAAGGATGGTTATAATAGGCAGCAACAAATCCATGAATATTTTGACGCAGTTATATTGAATATTTGGGAGCCGGAGATCATTGCTGAATAAAATGCTATTCCAAAGAAGTCGCCAAAAGGTCTGAATATCCCGGGAAGGTCCGCCTCGGAATTTAATGAGCGACCTTGCTGGGCAGACCGCATGCCGAAATCGAACCTAGCGATCGTGCTAGAGCCACTCAACGGGCGAACCCGGCGGTGCGGATACTCCAAAAAATCGGCGCGACACCCCCTCCAATTGAGAAAATATTGGGCGGGTGGAGGTGGCGGATTCTGCCCAGATTGCTCAAATATCTTACGTTTGGCAGACATGCATTCGAAAAGAAAGAGTTTCTTTTGGGTTAGGCTAAAATGTTGACGAGTCCTCAAAAGGTCTCTCCTTCAGAAGTGGCCGCATAACGGCGGAATAAAAGGCTACCCATCACTACTTCTCGAAAAACGTCTTCGAAAACTGATACTCCGATGTACCCACTTTTAGAAGTAATGATTGTATAGAAGTAATGTTTTTTTAGAAGTAATGATTTTAGAAGTAATGATCGTCCCTCGAATAAAAGCATTCAATGAGTCTAATAAGATAAATAGGTGAAGGGAAAAATTAAATAGCCTAAACTGTCGAGACGGTTTACCTGGCAAGTGGGCATGCCCCGGCCAAAGAGGGTCGACTGCCGTGAAATGGCTGTGCGGGCAGCGTTTTCTTTCCTCACTTGGGTGTGCAACTAGGTGAAAGTGGACCCCATTCCGCGGTAGATTGAGTCTCCGATCGCTCGGTCAAAATCTTGATCTCCCACGGTTTCTGGGACTTTCTTTCTTTGGAAGCCTATTTGCGCTGGTAGGTGCATGTCGCTATAACAACTTCAACAAAATAACAACTAACAACCTTCTCTATAATTGACAATTGTAGCAATGGAGCCGGGCGAAGCGGTGCCTTCCTTGCTCTCGACGCCAACTTAGAACTCATGAAGAAGACCGGTGAGCAACTGTGCATACGGTGTAGGTTATCCGCCTTTAGGACAACTCGATCTCTTCGAATACGCAAAGACGCTAGTCAACGCTCGTCCACACCTAATCGACTCAGTTGATCAATACATGTTCATCTACGATACGCTGGCCGAGGTACATCACTCGCAAACCTGAAGTTGATTTGGCGTTTTTTAGGCAGTGCTGTGCAACGTGCAACCGATCGCTATGTGTGAACTGAAGGATCGGTCGACGATGTATAAAGCGAAAAAAGACCGGCAACAGATCGAAACGCAAGATAACCACGAGAACAAGGTATATGGGGTCAGAGCTACCCTCAGCAAGTCCATCTTAGTTGCTGCTGACATTGACACCAACCCTTCGAATCGGCGACTGTGCAGGCGGGCATCGCTTGGAAAATCGAGGGAAGAACCGGGATGTGATGGTGGTGCCACGTAGGTTGCCGTTACACTAACAAGGAGACGCTTTTGAGTGTCGTCCAGACTTTTGGATGGGACCAAACCTATCGTGTGCCGAATTATACGTTCCAGCTAGTGCATCTGGCTTAGAAAAAAACTCCAGAAATGTCTCATTTCGAAAATTTTTCTATATTTTGAAGCCTACTAATCTTGCCAAAATTTCAAAATTTCAAATTTTTGGGGCCTTTTTTATAGAGAATTTTTCAATAAGATGCATTAGCTGCTTGTTTTCGAAGTTTCGAAGCTATTTCCGTTCATCAAAAGTGGCTGCTTTCCGGCTTTTTACGCCTGAAATCGCTAATAACTTTGGTATAATTGGCTATTCCGCAAAAACGTTAATTATATTCGGGATCCGCGAATTTCTGCACAAGAGAAGCTTCGTGCGATCCCAAAGTCAAATCTTTCGAAGACGTTTTCATGTAAGACACAGTTTTTTTCAGCTGACCATGCTCGTCCGTATCTCCAGACGCTGCACGGCGAAAGCAAGGACTACACCTACATCAATGCTGTCGAAGTAGACGGCTTTACTAGGAAGGTGAGCCCACAATTACCGGTTCCAGAACGCAATTTTTTAGGGCGAATTCATCGTCACGGAATGGCCAAAGCAGGCCACCATCGATTCATTCTGGACGCTGATTTATGATCATTCCTGCCATACTGTGGTCAATCTCAGCAACCAAGGGAACCCGAAGGTGAGCTCTTTTTCTCTGGATCGGCTCTAACCTGTTGTGCCTGCAGCACTACCCGACATTCATACACAACAAGGGAAAACACAACTATGGCCCATTTATCGTCGAAGTGCTCAACTATCACCAGTACCCGCAGATGACGTCGCATATGGTGAAAGTGATGAAACGGGTCAGTTCCTTCAGCTATTCGAGAGAAAATGTAATCGAAGCGATCATCTAATGCTTGCGTGAGCTTTGTTTAGTGTTCCGAGATATGGTCTCATTGCCAAAGGTCTTACATAATTTCGTAAGTTCATTTCCCAAAGCCGGGATCAGAGATGAAGCAGTGTGTGGCAATGTCAACTGTCGGCCAATCATTTCTAATACAGCCGAGCACACAAGCGCCGCACAAGACATCCAGCCTCGCCAATCTCTTCAAAAAGGAGGCAGCGCCCACGAAGATGCCCACCCTTGAGGGACACCCCTCATTTGCGCCCCCCGAGCGTACAGTGCCCGTGGGCCAAAGTTTTCGCTATAAGCCCGAGTATCGGGGGCGCTTCCGGAGCGTCGAACGGTCGGATTCGAGACTGTCGCGCGGATCTTCGTCCCGTTCGCGTAAGGAAGGACAAGGGACACGCTGGCGCCTGCCGACGGGAAAAAGCAGGAAAGCCGCAAAGTCGGTCGACCCTAGGCCGCGCAAGTCCATCGTCGATGTGAAGGACATGTTCGCGGAGGTACGGGCTCTCGTCGGTTCGACAGGACCACGTCTTCCCTTTGTAGCGCCTTCGGAACGCCCGCCCGTTGTTCTGCAAGATCTTCTTTTTTCGTTGGTTTTGTTTAGCATGCGTGCGTTCGATGACATCGTTGCCTGGGTTGCCAAATAGACTGAACTACGTTAAATTCCATGGAACGGCAATTTTAAGCGGAGCATCTAATTTTTAAAAAAATTAAGAACTCTCTAGAGGATAACCAACGCTCTAGGCTACCAGACCTAGAATTCCAGTACACGAGAGACCTTTGCAAGTCGTAAAAAATTATGTAAAGGCAACCATTTAATTACCATCGAGATGTTTTTCTAGAAAATCAATTAGCGCTCCTCCAAAAAGTTCCCATTTCTAGCCACACAAGGTTATTCGGCCGGGCAAACCAATGAGCCAACTTGTGGGTCTGTTAGCTAGAATCGAATGATAGCTATCACTTTGCACCGAATCAGAACCCAATCGAGGTATCCCCGTAGGAAAGTATCTTCAGCGCACCGTTGGGCGATTGTGGTCTTTTCCAAATGTGTTGTTGTCCTGTCAACGTGTTGTCCGTTCAGAAGGGTATGTCGGATATTCGGCGGTTGATGAACGTGCGCAAGAACAAATCGGAAGAGACGTCGAAGCAGATTGAGAAGCTGGTTTGTCCCGGGTGTCGCACTTACCCTGACGATGCCCGCATCCCACGCTAACCCTTCATGTCATACGCGGCGCATAACAATTCAGACACCATTAACGAACACATTAGCGCAAATGCATTAACTTAACGAAATTTCTTTCAGACGTTCATGATCTCTGACATTATGTCGAGTGGCCAGAGTCAGCAGCAAATGGAAGCGGAAGTGCGAATTTGCTGCGTCATTCAGGTAGTAGAGCGTTAAAATTGCCACTATGTATAATTAATTTTTAGGTCCGCATGTGGCCAATCGAGCACAAGGTCCCTCTTTCCACTACCGGACTCATCGACGTCATCAAAATGGCGCGTTCATGGCGCAAGCGGGCCCCGGATCGTCCAGAGACAAAGCCCACCATCGTCTTGTCACAGTTTGTTGACCAATTGGATAAAATGAGCAGCCATTTCTAGCAATGGTGTCTCGCGTTGCGGCGTATACATCGGAGCAAACATTTGTATCGATCAGATGGATATGGACCACGAAGTAAGGAGCATTTTGCAAATATCACTTCTCAGCGTTGAAGACATTGCTCGTATATTTGAAATTAGCAAAATTACAAAAAAAGCCACGTCCGCAAAAAAGGCAACGTGTAAGAAAAATTCCTCCTATTTCGAAGTTTTATTGCACAAGTTCAAATGTTGCCCTAAAAAAGCAGAACCTACTATCCTACTCTATATGAAAAAAGTTTCTGTATGTCTGTGTGCAATGTTCCACACCTAGAGCCTTAGGGAAGCATTTTTTGGGAAGGGAAGGCACGCCCTTTGGTGCAGAATGGGCTGGAGTCGACTGCACATATATCAGATTCGAGAAATAGCGTCATTTTCGCTATTCAATTAGGTTTTTCTAAAAATATCGGCAATCCTCTTTGTTAAGAAACAATTAACATGGCTCTATAAAGGGAAAGCGGGGATGGTTATCATTTTTGTCATCGGGTTCGGGAAGTTCTATGCAAAACGAAAACTTTCATAGGGTCCTAGATGGGTCCGGGATTGACAAGCTGCGTCGCGGTTTTTCAACCCGCGTGTATCTCTAAATCGAATTTCATGTTCGGCTATGATTTGAGGGTGCGCATCGCCGGCCGCAATGCTCGGCCCGAAGCAAAATCACTTTCTATTCTAATCTAATATGATTCGACCTTAGGTGGACGTGTTCCACGCTGTCAAACTGATGCGCATCAACCGGCCTCAGCTGATCGATATGAAGGCAAGTCCGCGAATAATTGGGCAGAAGCCGGCCATACACCCGAGCCAAACAAAATGTAATATTTTTAGGACGAGTACAAATATTTGTATGATGTGATGTTGCATTGGTACATGACGAACCCTGAGTACCGTATATTTGATAAGGAAGAGCCGGTCGAAGAGGGAAGCGTCCCCAATAGTCGTCGCGCCTCGAACCGGAATTCGGTAGGCGTTTATCGTCTTCAGTTACGACTGAAATTCAGCGCCTATGCAATTGACCTTTAAAGGCGATTCCCGAAAAGCTAGCCAATAGTAGATTTTCAACTAGCCCCATAATAACCACTGAACTTTAGCTGAAATTCGGAAGTCGAGCTGGAAGTATCCGGGACCGCTCGTTGCGTGGCTCAAGAAAGGAGAACCACGTCAACCACTCGAACAGTATACTGGCGAAACTTGCGCCTCGGTAGCAGACGAGACATATGTAGAATTCTCTGTATCACTTATCGGCCACTTCCAAACTCACAAAACTGTTTAATCTAGCCCCTCGCCCGAAAAATGGTCTTTAGATTTAGGTCCGAGCACCTCAATTTCCAAATTCTATTCTTGTCTTTTCCACTACCCAACGACCTCGATTAACCGATTAACCGGAAATTGCTCATCTTCGTTTCTCTCAGGAGCCACACCTCTAACCCAGGCGTCCCCTTCAATTCTTTAATGCTCCTTCGCGTTTTGTGCATACGGTACATTTGGCGGGTCTACTTTCGCGCTCATTTTTGACATCCTTGTTCCGGGCCTCAAGCCTATGACTGCCCTCCTCCCCACCCCATTACCTAATCAATTCGTTGCAAAATTATGGCTGTGATCGACGGTGCCGAAGATTTTTAGCGCCTTTTTGCTTACTATTTCTTTGATGCAAATATCTCAATAAATTTTACCTTGGGATTCTCAGAACTTTGTGCTGGCAAACTATCAGCCAGGGACTTTATTTTTGGCAAAAACTCAGTGCTTTGCATCGATTTGCATCGACTTCCGGCTAGAAATTCCTCAATATCGTGGAGGTTTTTGGACTGTAAAAATTGCTGAAATCAGCCGTTTTGGATGACTTTTTTCAGGAAGAATTTTCTAAGGGAAAGGAGGGTCGGTGCCTCATTTTCACTTGGTATTTAGGGACCGATTCCGACGAAAACCCTATGAAAAATGGATGAGCAAATTGTTGGTGTTGTATCTCGGCAACCATCGTAGCTATGGGGCTATAGATCAGGATTATGATTATTCAGGGTCTGATGCAACTCTGTTCCGATTTTGGAACATGGCGAAATTCCAGAGGGGTGTTTTTTTGCGACACCCTGTATATTTTGGGATTGGTCCAGGGGCAGTAGTGGTTGGCAGGCAGCTGAATAGTTTCCACTGGTTGTTGTTTTGAATGACGGGCGCCGAGGGTGCGCGGAGTGTAAAGCAACAGCCAAAGGGTGCCCCCGGGTACCCTAACTCCCTTGCATCCCTTCTGACTATTTGTTGCTTCGATATTCTCTAGCGCGGATTCCATTCAGGCGCAAAAATCTAGGCTCAAATATGCAATTATCGTGTTTATTCTTAAAATAATCTACCGCCTACACATTTCGTGGGACCCTTGCCATGATGTAAAATTTGCCTAATGCCGCATTTCTTAACTGGGAATTTCATTATGCCGAACCTTCATTATATCGAATTTCCACAACACCGTATTTTTACAGCATTAGCATTAAATAGCGGATATACATTTGCTAGCGAAAAATTTTTCGAGCGAATATTGGCATTCATGCATTCGTCCTACTGAAAATTCGACGTTGTAGACATTCGGCGTTATGAAAATTCAGCATTATGGCGGCAAATCGATTTCGTGCAATGTCGAATGTCCCCATTGCAGCGCAGAATCAAATAGCCTGAAGGCGCCTAGGGGCCCGCTGAAATGGGTCGGATTTCCTCCAAACTCAGGCCGCGGACAGGGCTTCCTTGGATTTTAAAGGCAGGCCTATCCCAAAAAATCATCACGCGAGTAGCCACATTTCGCAATGATTCCGGATGCCATCCAAGGTATATATCCTTGTATCGTAGCCGCTAGGGCTCTTCCCGTTCTCACTAAAGTCCATATCCTGTTCTAACTTCGTTGTTAAAATGGTGTCCCGAGCTATGGTTAAAAGAGAAATTTTATAAACTTTTGACCACCGCTGGATCTCTTTGTAATTTTGCCGCTCTTGTCCCTCTTCCCAGGCATTCCCGTTGCCCACATTTCTAGAGGCAGTCACGATGAAGTACTCGGTCAATTTGGAGATGTCCCATGCTACGCTGAATCGACGGCGTTCGACACGAGGAATGGTACATGAACTGCTAACACCAACATTTATACGGCAAAGGTTAGTGCAACCGATATAAACCTTTTGCCTCCGCTATGGCTAATTCCAGGTGCTCTTTCAGCACGCTAAAATCGCTATATAGGACTGCTCGTGCTCTCTTTATTTTTTCCGTTTGACAACTACCCCTTCCGGCGAGTGGCTATTTTGTAATTTCGTTCGAAGCGTCGACCCCGACGTAAACTCGCAACGCCGATTATGCCCTTCCCGCTTAAAACATAGCCTGAGAGCACGCGCTACCACACCTGCGTGGCTGCGAGGCGCTCATCAGTGCTGATTTACTGGTAAGGGTCATGCCAAATCTGCAATCTGGCAACAGTTCTGGGAATCCATGTAAAACGCGGACAAATTGCCCTACACGACGTTTTTCGCTTAAATCTAACTCTAACTCGTAACTACGGGCCTCGTACCTTAGTAATAGTGGGTATACCTCGAAAGCAACTTTTCTGTTCTCAAAAAAGGGAAAAGCAGTGGCTCTTGCCCCGGGCACAGGATGAGACTTTCAAGAATATTGGATTCTCGAGGGCCGTCGAGTGGAAAAGCGCCTCGTGCTTCCCCCGCAGCTCATTTCTTCCTTGGGCGCGGGGCACAGCTCTGATGAGGATTATTCATGCACCAGGTCATCTTTTCCGAGGCCCACATCTAGCCGTGTCTCAACATAATTATTTAAGCCCGGCGGCTCCGCGTTAATCGAATGGCCTTCTCAGCGCCGTTTCGATGCGTGCACTTGTACATTTTTTCTATGCCAGACCCCAGAATTCTATCTATAATCTCGGTTTCTACACTCCCAGCTTTTTTAAAAGACAAAGACTTTTCTCTGCTTCTCAGAACGTAAAGTCGTCATAACCGTTCATCTTATAATTGTTTGCCGTACGCGAGAATACGACAGAAATTTGCTAACATGAGCACTGAAAAACAGCTGAGGATGAACAGGTGAAAAACTTTGCTCTGCTGAGGAGAAAAACAAAAACGTTCGCGATTCGTCTTGGTATTTCGTGCATTAACTTTTGCCATCGCTCTATCTCTCCTTTTCTGCCTGTCGGTGACAATCTTTGCAGAAACGAGCTAAGATGGCGCTAATCGGTTTAATACCGCACAGCCAGTCCTTCAGCAACTTGCGCAAATTGTCGTCAAAGCGCTTGAAGAAAAAGAGGTGAGGATGCAGAGATGTCTGTTTCTCTTGGGGAAGCATTCTAAGGTTATCGAGACCCAAGGTTGCAAAGCCACTTTACGATCAACCGAATTTTCACAAAGACCCAATTAATAACGAAATTAGCTTATTTTGATGATCGTAATAAGCGTGCATTCATCGCGGGGCCATTACGCACCTAATGATGTATGCTACGTACCCTTTGCCGTACCACGTACCCTACCGAGTTGTCCTCCGGACGGTCCAGAGTCACCTGCAAATCGACACATACACACACTATTTTTTATACTGGGTGTCCCAAAAAAAAAGCACCCCCCTCTTGCGGTCCCGGGGAAGCTCAGATCAGGATGATTTTTACACCATTCGAAAGCCCGCGAAAAGGCGAGAAAACAAGCGGGCTTCATTTTCTAAGATTTATTCTTATTCGTTCGATATTCAACGTTTTTCTAAAAAAAACAGCTAGCTTTTCAATAGGAATTTCGCAATTAGCCTGCAGATCTCGCGTAAATCTGCCGTTTTCATGCTTTTTGGAGGTGAAATTAGCGAATAAAAATTAATAATAAAGAAAATCTCCCTCCTTGTTTTCTCGCCTTTTCGAGAGCTTTAGATTGATACCTAAACGGTGAAAATCGGACAAGACTGCGTGCCGCTAGAGGGGGGTGCTTTTTTTTTGGGACACCCTGTATATAGTAAGATTAAGTTCACGGCCATTACATGCTAGCTATATGTCTTCTTTTCTCAATGCTGCTTGACTATTCAGGGCCATTTGGGGGATATGTAAGCTAGAGTGGCGCTTATTCAAATCAAATCGGCTTCAAATTGATTTGATTTGAATTAGCAAATTTGAGTGCGAAAAATCAACTTCAAATCAAATCGATTTGATTTGAATTAGGGGCTGGCCAACTCAAATCAAATCGATTTGATTTGGGATTTGAACAACAGGCTTATCAGGGATGCAAATTGAAAATCAGCGGTTCGGAGGGCTTTTGGTAGCGCCGTTTCTGCACATTTAGGTGTCCTTTACAATAATTCATGGGGCGTTTTGATGACCTTTATATAAAATTGAGCCAGACGGTTTATTTGTCAGATTTAGCCTGCGCTATGGTTTCCCTTGGAAAAGTTAACGGGTAAAAACAATAGAAAATGTATAAGGAATCGTTATCTGGGACGCTGGAACAATGCTAAAAGATTATAGGGAAAGAGCGGTGCACGAATTACGAGTTGCGTTGGGTTCGTTTATATGAGGTCTTATTCAAATTATTCAAATCGGCTGGATTTGATTTGAACTGGTGGAACTCAAATCAAATCGATTTGATTTGATTTGGTCGGCTCCAATTCAAATCAAATCGGCTTGATTTGAACAATTTGAATCTTATTCAAATCTGATTTGAATAAGCGCCACTCTAATGTAAGCCGAGCTTCTCGCGGGGGTGATTGTGCGCACATATCGGGTTGTACCAAAAGTTCTTAGGATCCTATTTCGAAAATTTCTTTCAAACTATTTTGTGGACATATATGGTGGTTTCTTATTCCTTATATATGACCAGCTTAATAGTTGTAGGATAAACATTGCAAGTTTTTGGCCCCTGGTGATTTCTATTATTTTTGGGTTTTCATCTGAGGTCTCTCAAATTTTAGCTGCTGGCATCTTTCAAAAGCGCCATAAAGTTACCATAGAATGAACCACTACTACGATAATAAGTTCCCTACCGACCAGTTAATGCCGAAATCAGAAAAATCGACGTCGCAAGGATCGGAAAGAGCATTCCATTCTGCGTACGGCTCTCGCTAAAACATTTGATCCCTGCACAGTTTTCTGGAACGAAAATATAAAAGAATGAAAAATATTGTAATGTATGTTCAACCTAATATGAAGTTCCCTTATTCTATTAGGCGATGCATTGAATGGAATGAAGATAGTGTCGATTTTTTTTGGCTGGGCTGTTGATATGCTTGAAAAGCGTTCTATTTCGTTAGCGGCCCGAGGGGTAACTGGAACTGCAAAGGCCCTAATCCGGGTGGGGATCGAGACTTTCTCCATTTTCTGGGCGTCGACGAGGCGAGAAGGCAATTGAAAGAGACCGCAGAATGGCCGTCGAGGAGCCTCCTTCATATCCAATGCCGCGCCACATCCCTGGATTTCTTATCGATCCGCAGGGAGAAAACTGCCCGGCTTTTTTATTTGGTTCTGGATTTTTCAAAACGATTCCCGGCAAAGTTGATTCCTTTTCCAAGGAAATGCTCAATTTTTTACTTAAAATCTTCTCCATCTTTGTTCATCTCCACCCCACACGCGCCCTGGACTCGTCGAAATTTCGCGTCAGTTTATACAATTTTCGCGGACGTAATGGCATTGTGGTCCCCACCCCGTTTCGCCACGCGCTCGAACGAGTATTTACCCCCTACCCTCCCATTTCAAGGCAAAAGTTTATGACATTTTTAGGTCCAAATTAATTGTCAAAGTATATATCACATAATAGTATACCATTTAGGAGAAGTCAATCCGTCACCGACCCGAACAACCTAAGCCACATGAGCGATCAAATTGAAATTTCGATTCGGATAAGGTACGTCAGGTAGCGGAGTAAAATTACGAAACAGGGACAAAAATAAAAAGACTCTTCCCCTCCTCCTCCCCCTAAATTTCGTAAGACAGTCAATTGGCGTGTTTCGTTTTTGGGTTTCTGAAATATTCGACGACCTTACTTTTGCCATTTGCATTTGCAAGCCCTCAAATTTTACCGGAACTATGCGCGAGATTTTACAAAGTGATTTTTTTTAAAAGGCTAAGTTTTCCGGAAGATACGCTTATCTGATCGCCTATTTTCTTTTATCGTACAAGCTTCAACAATAAAAATAGGGACCTGCACTCGGCACAGAGTAGTAATGAAAGCCGCTTCGTCTGTGTAGTGTACGAGAACGACTCGGATAATGAGGATCGATGGAACTTGGTCGGTTTTTACAAGTACTAAGATTGTTTTGTAGGTCGGTTGCTCGAAGCCCGTGACACGCCAGGGCGGGACACTGAAATTCCGGGACAAATTCCCGCTACGCTATGTCTTTGAAAAGTACCAGCTGATTCGAGTCAATATGTTTGTTCTTGCGCCCCGGAAACGCGAAACAAGATTTAGATGCTCCTATAATGCGCGCAGCTCCCCGACACGACTATTGCACAAATCGGTTGGGGCTTGCATTTTCAAGCTCGATGAGCTGACCGGCTCCTTTGGACTGCAACTGCGTAAGGCGCTCCAGTTGGTTGCAGTTTATTTCTGGTAACATCACTCATTCAGCCACGAGGTCTCGATTGGTACCGCGATGAATGCACATCGCTGTCTGCCAAATCTCGTTGGTGCCATCATGATTACCGGTGATTTGGAAATGACGTTAACATACGCTTGCATTGTTGAGGATGTATCCCTGACAAGGAGCAGCCAATCGTCATCCAGTTTTGCGGAAAGAGCCTTGAGAAGAAGGACTTCATCTGGGACGAAACCGCCGTCTTCTTTCGTGTAGGTTGCAATAAAATTATTCTCAAGTTAGTTACAGTGAAACTAATCGCTTTGCTTCAGGTGTATCGAATCGAAGAAGACCCGTTTGGTGAAGATGACGATGTTCGCGTGCAGCTCTATGAGAGTGAAGCACTAAAAAACCATTCGCACCCGCAATGGAAAGCCTTTTCTTTGCCGACACGCGAAGTGGCTGATGACCGAAACAGGTTTTTCAGACCAGCTTTTTCTTTCATTGAAATCCTTCCAGACTCCTGGAGGTTTGGGTGTACTACCGCGACGTGGACGGCACAGAAGCAGCAATCGGGAAATTTCTGACGACCTACGCAAAGATGAAGTACGGCGCTGGTCCTGACAACGTTTACAACGTTATTAATGAAAATAAAAAACAGCAGAAGAAGGTTTGGGTGCCTCCTCCACGAAACAATTACATTTTTAGAAATACGACAACAGTGGGCGCTTAGAACTGACAAAATTCACGGATGTCTCCTTCTATAGTTTTTTGGACTACATTGTCAGCGGGTAAGCCAGCGGGGGCCCGCTTGTAGTCACGACCCGTCGTTAGGACCCAGCTTCACTTCGAAATTTCGGTCGACTTCTCCGGGCACCAGGGTTTCTCCGAAAGCCAGAGAGCCAAGTACGACGCAGATTTCCTACTGGCCATGCGAGCAATTGGCGAGATCATCCGCGACTATAGCCCGTGAGTGAGACGACTATTATCACGGAACCACGCCCATTTTTAGTAACCGACTGTTTCCGGCATTTGGATTTGGTGCAAAGCTGCCGCCCATCTATCAGGAGTCGCACGAGTTTTGTCTGGTATAAAAAAACCTTGATCCCACCCGGTGTTTAGAATTTTTCTGTGGATCCTGCTTGTCGCGGGTTGGACGGTATTGCGGAAGCTTACCGCAGTGCCTCTGCGCTTGTACGCTCGGCTGATTCCGCTTGCTACGCTCCAGTAATAAATTATGTAAATAGGTGCGTAGAGTCGAGTTTACTACTTATAAAACGGTCAAACACTAATCTCTTTTTTAGAATCGCCCAGAAAAACGCGTCGGGTCTACATTATCACATTTTGGTCATTTTTACTACGGGTCGCACCATTGATGACTACAAAGTACGACCATTCATATGTCAAAATTGAAGACGTAGGATACAGTAAATGCTTTGATCTCCTCATCGGACACGCCGATGTCTATTCTATTTGTTGGGGTCGGCGACGGAGATTTTACGCATTTCCGGAAGTTATGCGCCAAGAAACGGCATTCACCGCGAGACGCCGTAGAGGTACCTGCTATCCTGCAAAACCATCGTTTATAGTTCATCGAGCTAAACGAGATCCTCGACCGGTCCGAGGCGGCATCCGACAGCAAGAAGAGGATCTGTGAACAGAGTCTCCACTCAGTCCCCCGGCACTTTCTTCAGCACATGCATGGCAAGGGGATCGCCGCCAAGCCCCCGATCCAGGTATACAAGCTGAAATCGAGAAGCGTGATCGCAATTAAGCTAATCTGAAAGTGTGGGAAATCTAGACGCATTAAAGGGCAGGTTCAGGGGCGGGTGGTATTGGTCTAACTTATACATCCTATCAACGCGGGGACGGGATTTTCAGATGTTAGCTGCATTTTGCTGCACTAATGCCAGTCTGAGCACTGGTAGCGCTAGGGCGCAGATACACAAATTGGAGAACACAAGTACTAAAGCGAGGTTTTGGGGGATGTGTGATACCATTTAGTCTCGTAAGTTCGAACCCAGTCGATTTCAAACAACTGCCAGTATGAGCTCTTTCAAGCGGTCCGGTGTCCCGCGAAAATTTATTCGGAAAATTCTAGTGTGCTAAGCTCCGAATGAACGAAAGCCTCCGACGGGCTTATCACGTGAGTGGGGTTGAGCGTGCCATCATCGGGTCGGGTGCGGTGCAGCTTCCCTATTCTCTTCTTAGTTGATTTCGCCCTTTCAGGTTTGCCGCTCGCCGCTATTCCACTCATCCTTCCTCATCCCGGACCGTCCGTCCGAATTTCATCTAGACGAGGTTTGCAACGTTTTACGCAGAATGGTTTTTGATGGCTCGACACAGGGGCAAGATCATAGTTTTTGCACGTTTTCATCCCTGGATGCCTCTTAACTTTCTCATCAGATACCATCGCGTTCCCCGCAACTGATAACTCCGATATTGGTGGAAAGACGTGGAAGTGACTCACGTATGTTTTTTGAACTTTTCTCCCAAATCCTTTTAGTCGACCTAGAAGATCGAATGAAAAACTGCTTAAATGTGCGTGTGCCCGAACGTTCCCATTCCGCGCTGCAAACCTCTCGCGAACAGTTCCAAAGGCGATTGCTCGAGAGGCGCAAGGTGAGAATAATCGAATTGACGCAACGTTTGCACTTTGAGGCAGTGCACTGTCCGGATCCAACTGATATGTGATACCCGGCGCTCAGATGAATAAATTTTCCAAATTTTATAGCTCTCCATGCATCGCAATCAGCCGCGCAGCGGCTAAATATTTTCTTTGTAGAATGTTTAGTGCGACGACGGCATACTGATAGAGTCCGGTGAGGGGCTGCAAAGGGGGGACTGTAGCGCGTCTCGAGTGATGTTACTTACAATTGGCCCCTTTCGTCGCAGGACATTACGTTGGCTTAGCGCCAGGCATTCCGTATGAAGAATTGCAAGCATATAGAAGTGTAATCGATCGTCTGTTGCGCGCCGCTCGAGTCGTAACTATAGATGTTCATATTCAAATAAGAAGGACTCAGCTCAAGCTATTCGTATATGCTTATCTGAATGCCAATTTCCGTTTTTCAAATTCGCTGATCTTCGTTGAATAAGCCTGAGCGGATTCAAATAAGAGACACTTAACTGTTTTAGCTGGTTTTTCTGAATAACATTAAAATCAGGCGAAAGCTGCTAGAAATAGGATTCTGACCCGAAACAAATAGAAAAACCAGTAATACGCAAGAAAATTCAAATCATCAAACTGCAGTCAACTTGCAGCAAACTCGGAGGAATGAATTATTCAATAAGTTCAGACAAGCCGCGTACCAACTCGTTGACGACCATCATTTGAGAAGTAGGCTGCAGCCCCGCATTAACCGAAAGGGCTTCTGCATATTCCTAGACCAAACTCGCAAATGGCCTATAGCAAACCTGCATCAGCTTTAGTGGGTTATATTTATCGCAGCCACGTCGAAAATTGTGCAGGACCTGCCGGTGATTGGTATTTAAACGCGTGAAGTCCGATCGCAACAACGATTTAAAATCATGCTCCTGTCTTTCAAACGTACCTCGGGTTCACGCGGATTAGCGTTGTAGAGCATGCCCATCAAAGGCAAATAGCTGAGCGAATATTTGTTTTTGGGTAACTCGTCGTGGTCTAATAAATGGACGTAAAAGTTCGCGGTTAATTACTGTTATGAAATAGGAGTTTTACATCGATGTTGACCCTCACTTGTCCGTCCACTCGTTTCACGCCCAGCTGCTCTTCCTAAATCCGTGCTATACTGGGCAAATGTACCGTCCACCTTGATGTTCTTCTTGAGTTTTAGGAGACCGTTATTTAACCGGGTGAGCTCGTTGAGCGATGATTGGTTGTTCGTAGCCTTAAGAATAAAGTCTTTACATTATTTAAAAGAAGCATGCTTTGCGCTCGGCGGCCAGCGCCAAGGAATATGCCCCATCCATGAGTGGAGCGACCGGCGACCAGTTGAAAGCCTGAATCCATCTTCCGCTGCTAAAAATCAGCCTGCGCTCGGCTTCTAGGAAATTTGTAAACATCCGATGAAAATGGCCAACCTATGTCAGCAAAGATCTTGTCAATTGTCTCCTCGTACAGGTTCGAAGCGTCAGCGTATTTTGTATTGATAGGAAAGACAGCTTTCATCAAGATCAGGAAGAAAAAACGGCGAAATACTCGCCACATAGTCGGCGCGCGGAATGATTATGTGGAATTCGGCAGTAATGGGGTACCGGCTGCACAGTCAGCCCGGCCGGTCTGTGTGCCGGCCGCCGCGCTAAAAACCTGCTAAAGCCTCCCCAGCAGGCCAAAAACTGCAAATTTAGATGGTGGAGACAATGGGCGGAATGTGCCTTTATTTTTCTGGAATATCCTACTATATATAAAAAATACTTTTTGCGTGTTTTTTTGTGGGCACTATGCATAAGTGTCTAAAAACAGGGTTACCTAGTACCAAGGGTCCAATCCAATCTAATCGAGGGCGTAGATGCCTGCACGCTTATCAGATTTTTACTAAAATTGCGCTTTGGCCCTAGCAGACCTACACCTCACACTTAAAGGTACACTAAAGTCTCGTTGCTTTGGTTACCGGCCGGTAACCGTCCGCGAAATAGCAAACAGGGTTACGGTAGGCGTTCGCCGCGGAGCAAAACCGAACCCGGGCCCCTCGCCTGGGGCAAGCGCCACAGACCAATAGGCCAAGGGAGAGACGGGACATGGGAAGGGGAGAGGGGCTATGAAGGGTCAGGGCGAGAGGCGGCAGAGAACCCTAATTCCTGACCCCTGCGAAAATTTTTGAACGAGATTTTAGTGTACCTTTAAAAACTCTCCTTGTTAGTCTCCTATTTTCTTTCCTCACCAAAGAAGCGCCAGCGCCTAAGGATTCGAGGGCCCAGAGCCGGTGCTTTCGAGGCGGGCCAGGGGGCCCATGCCAAATATCGACATCGTCCTCGTGGGAGGCTCTCACCCCTCCTGCCAGCCACAATCTATCCCCCTAGCGGAGTGCCCCTTTCCGGCAGCTCACATCGCCCCCGGTGTCGACACTGAAAATGGCTTTTTTGTGGTGATTTGATCCGACGAGAGTTGCTCACTTTGCCTTTGCTTCTTTGCTTGGTTCTCACTGTTCTCCCTCACCTTTGCTCAATAGCCTAATTGGCTAACAAGGAGGCGTTTTTGAGTGTCGCCCGCACTTTGGGATGGGACCAAGCCTATTTTGTGCAGAATGACTCGAAATATGGTTACCGTTTTTGCGGAATACTAGTTTCTCGAAAGTAATAAAACGATTTCAGCCTAAAACCACAACAAATCAGCTACTTTCGCCGGACATCAAAGGCTTCGGAATAAATCTTGGAAAAAACCAGCTGGTGCATCTTGTTCAGAAAAGGATTTTCTATTAACTCGGCCATCTTAATCAAAAATTTTCAAAAATTTTTGAAATTTGATAGATTTGGCTTCCCTGACGTATCCTCGAAATTTTCGGAATTTCAAATTTTGGGTGACGTAGCTGATTCGATAGAAAAATAGCCATACCGTACAAAAAGGGTAACTATATTCGGAATCAGCGAAAAAATGGTCCCATCCCAAAGTCCGGATTACATTCAAAAACCTATCCATGTTAGCCCTCTTTCTCAAAAGCTTTCGGAGTGTTTCGCGGTCCAAGGTGATGTCCATTGACGAACCCAGCCCAAATTGTCTTTCCATGCCGATGTGGTTTGGAATTCGAACATGTTTTTTTCCGGAGCTCCTCTCTCAGCGGTTTTTCGTCGGCCAATATGTGGCGACCGGCCGAAATGGAAAATGAGAAGAGTCTACTTTGAGGGATGGCATTGTATCCCGGCCATCCTCCCCCATATCTCCATTAGCGCGGCCTTGACATCCGGGCGCAAACACGCAGCAGTTGTCTAGGACCGGTCGACTATATCCACTAGATTGGCATTTTGAAACCAGTTCGATTTTCACTTGTGCTCTACGAAACTATGCTGGACGTTTTATTATTGAAATCCAACGTTTTCCGGCGATTCACCCCGTATTTTGAGGCTTAATGGCTTCGGATTAGGCTTATGGTTATGTACACTGGCGGTCAAAAGGTTATCAGGTCAGGAAAGCGTCTGTATCTCGCAAATCCTGGCTCTAAATTTTGTGAAAATTTGACTCTACGTCAATTACGCAATGGGGAATCCGATTCCGACGTCAAAATTCAGCCGTCTTTTTATTTCAGTTGCTAACTTGGCAGTTTTGCAAATACCGCCGAAATCAACTTTTTCCTGAGGCATTTTTGGCTTTGAAAAACAGTACCATCGTGTTCAGTATGGTCGAAAGCCGCTTTCTTGGTGTTTTTCGAATTCTTAGGCTCAGGCTTAGGCTTGGGTTTAAGGAAAAACTAAACTTAGAGGCCTACGCCTAATCAAATTAGTCCACGCTATAATTTCCTATAGCTTTTCCTCCGGGAAGGCCATCCTCGGGTTTAATGAATCGCCAAAGGACTAAGGAATGTGTTTCCCCCTGTATGCTCAATAGTTCTTAATTTTTTTGCTTATTAAATTATACGAATTTTTTCTGTTTGATAGTTAAATGCGTCTTTAATGCTGTTCCGGTAGCTTGGGGGCGTACCGAGGAAAATGTGGCCTTCTATTATTTTTGTCGTCGATTCATCGATGGCATAGACACGACCAGCCCTCTCGGCGCCTTCCGTACCAAAAACGTGGGATGGACAGCTGTCGGCCCGCAAACAAAAGCCCTGCTCGCCCCAATGCATGCACACGGGGCCCATCCCCCTTTCGCAGGAATACATTAAGAGCCGCCTCTAAATATTCCTTTTTTGCGGCGGTCGCTTTAATCAAATTGATTTTTTGAAATCACTTCCTTTTCAAAAATTAATTGCCTGCAATAGATTGAAAAATAAAGCATGGGCTCCGGCAGTCCAAAATCTTATAGACATTATGTGTTCCTAGACCCTCACCAGGGTTGAAAAACCACCTCCGCCGTTAAACCTCAATCACAGTCTAAATCACACTACAGAAAAAAAATTGCATATTTCTTGCCTGATCCCGATGCAAAAATATGAAAATCAACCCAGATGTAGGCTACCCCCAATTGCGGCATGCAAATTGCAGATTGCGGCCTCTTCACGAATTTTCAACCCTGGACCCGTCTCATCCCCTTATATTCTTACCCGTGCATAATTCTCGCGATTTTTGATGACAAAAAAAATAAAAAACACCGCTTCTGTTTCCTTTATATAGGCTACCGCAACTTCCGGCGTATGCTAATTGTTTCCTAACAAAGAAGGTTCTCGATTTTTCAACAAAAACCTAATTTTAACGTCGGAAACAGCTAACTTCGAAAATGTTATTGGTGTGGACTCATCTCAGGCCGTTACGCACCTAATGACGTATAATAATACATACCCCTGCCTACCCCCCCTGATTGAGATACTACTGGAACACGCTGACGGAAGTTGCATGCAAAGTGGCACGGACACACAAAGACACTTTTTTATATATAGTAGGATCCCCAGAAGCTCTAGGTGCGGGACATACTTTGCATGAAAAGATACATATACGCAAACACTATGTTTTTTGAAAGGACTGCCATTTCATTCCATACCAGGTATCCGTCCATACAATAACAAAGATCCCAAATTGCTGGCGAGGTAGCATCGATCCAACTTGTTGTTATTATTCGAGCCGAGTCGCCGCATTTCGTGCCGATCGCTCAACCTAGAATAAGCATTTACTTGCCACTTAACCACGGACGTCGCGGATATATTCAGAGCGATGAAAGGCCTAAGCGCAACTAGTTTTACCTGGATCGAAAATATAAGTGAACCTTACGGAAATTTTACCGTCACCTCGGCTGCACTCATCCCTATCATAAAAGGGCAACGAATGGCACCGTCAAAACAGGCGCCCTAATCAGTCCGATCAGGTGCCAGGCTTTGTTTAGATTTCGCTACCTGTCTACGCTCCGGCATAATTTAATTCAGTATATTTCCCCTGTTATTTAGGAAGCCACTCGTTTTTCGTTTGCGATTCGCGCCACCTGCGCTAATCCGGCCCTATTTACAAGGGCTCGGCGGGGATCATCCAAGAAAATCCAACTTTTCCCGTTCGCCCCCTCCCTTCCAAGATTTCGGTTCATTGAGTTGGGGTTTTGTGATTTTTAGATGTTACCCATCAGAATCCTGCATTTTCAGACCCTCGAATTTTCAGAATCTCGGATTCACTGACTTTCGAAATTTCCGTAGTATCAAGCAACATTAAGACCTGTGGGATTGCGCGCTTACGCCCTGGGTCCGACATATGCAAAATACGAGCTTCCAAGAATTCGAAATTTTCAAAGTTCGAGCTTATGAGAAGCCGAATTTCTGAAAAATCAAGATTCTGAATTTCGAGATTCTGATATTTGAGATTTTGCTAGATTCTCGCTACTGGCTTGATGTTGTTCAATGACCATGCTTCGGCTCAGAGAGCTGATATTTTTAGCACGTGTGAAAAACTCTAGATTTTTGGATTCAAACGCATTTTTCAAACCGCGTTAAACCGTTCATTCTGCCCGATGCGTTGAACTCGATAGGTTGCCAGCCAACTGTCCACTTTTAGTTAGAAGGACTTTCTTGGTCGAGGGTACGGCAACCGGGCGCCAAGCTCATTGTAGCTGGCTCGGCGCTCTGGGCAACCGGCGGCACATTCCAGTTTGAATATAATGCGCCTTACAGTGGATCTGAACAGTCTTCCCTTTTTTGCCTTACTTCTCGTTCCTTGGCACCTTAAAGGGGCGCGGAAGTGCCAAATATAGGCCTTTTTGAGAGGGGCCTTATATTTCTGGCAAATTGCCAGCGGCCGCAGCGGGAAGAGAGAGAGAGAGAGAGAGAGAGACAGAGACAGAGAGAGAGAGTCCTGGCTCTTTCGATCATGCTCCGCTCCCTCTCCGTTCTGTGCGTTCTCTCACTCGTCTCTGGCCGGTTGGATATCTGCCAATTGTCGATGAGCTCTGACCGAGACGAATCGTCCTGATCCCTTTAGCGGGGGGCAAATTCGCATAATGCGTTTTTGCCGCGTTCGATTTTGATACGGAATGTGCCCGACACGAAACCTTTAAAATGTGCTGGTTGATCCTACGTAGTACCATGACGCGGTCAATCGGTTGCACGAGCATTTCGGTAGAGGGATGGCAGGGATGAGTAATGGTAGGAGCGGAGCCGGTTGCCCGCCCGGCCACGATGGGTGTGGGGTACTCGGCAACCACTCGCCTCGCACACCTTTTCGCCATACACCCGTCGCCTCATTCGTTCTCTCCCTGCTGCCTGGATAATAGGTTAGGGGTAGTTTAACAGAGTCATTTCATTTAGACGCATTGTCTTTCCATTTTTTATTGGATAGGATCAGGAGGGCCTAGGAAAAATTAGCATAAAACGTGTTTGGTTTTAAAATTCCGACTTTCTACCCATTTTCTAAATTAGCATTTCCGGTTGGCTCGTTGCCAATTATAGATTCGGATCTACTGGGCCTTCCTTACCCCGTTAAACGGGGATGAATTGCCGCTGAGCCCTGATCGACACGGGCCATCCTGATCCCTTTAAGATGGAAAATCTGCTTTGCTTTTCTCTCAATGCTGAAAGTCCTTTTGCCCCTTCGGCGCTGTGAAACCGTGGGACAGCGAATTGAAATGCAAAGAGTGTTTCGATTTTCGATGGGATTTCATGCGACGGCTTGGAATTCCTCCTTTTTCTGAAAAACATTTTTCCCTTCCTGTTCTTTCCCTTCGCAACCGGGCTTCAAACCGTTTGTGCTTCAATGATGGCTTTTCGCATCATTAAAGCGAACAAACTTCTTTTTCTTAGGATCCAATTCATGATACATAAACAGCGGAGGTGTTTTTTAATATTTGAAAACCGCAAAACGTTACTCATTGTTTCAAAGTATATAAAAGTAGGCCACCTTGACCGAAATGTGGATTTTTTTTGAATCTTTTTGAAAGTTTTTAGGTAGTTTTGCTTGTTTAAACGTAGTTATATTTACTAACAACAGTAATAAGGTATTTCCTATTAAGTTACTAAGCTTATACAAAGAATTTCCGCCCCCCCCCCGATAGCGCGTGAGCACCGAAAAAGGTTATTTATCTAAATCTAAATCTAAATAGCAGAAGCTAAAACAAACCTGCTTTGTTTCGCTCCGCAATTCAACTAGTGCTTGTCTCCGCGAGAAGAAAACCAATTAGATTTTTCCACGGAAGACGGAAGAGAGTCGTCCGGAACGCCCGAGGGGGCCCCGCTCACTGTTTGCTCATCGTGGTCCCTCCGAGCAGCTCCCCGAACAACATTCCCTTTAGACCCGTCTCCAGACCATTTCTTTTTTTTGTAGCACCGTACTTTACTGGATTAGTAGGATGTAGACAATGGGGTCATTCTTTTTTCCAAACCCGCCGCGTTCTCCCTCTCCCCTATTGTATCGAGCTCATTAGGCAAGATCGGGCCCACGTCCGCTGTGCTATTCTGCGCCTATTCGTGTAGTTCTTTTCAGGGCGTTATCCTGAATATAGCGTACATACGTTCAAAAGCCAAGAAATAAGACAAATATATAGATGCCAAAAGCCAACTGCTACCGGTAGCCTAGGAATTTGGTTCTGGTTCGTTAGCGGGGGGTGGGGGGTTATATGGTAGATTTTTCAATATTTCATTATTTTTGGGACTACATCATCGCCTTCCGGTAGAGCATCAAAAATATACTACGAACTTTAGTTCTAGTGCAAAACACAATAACTTAAGCAAGTTATAACAAAAGCAAAAATCGTCCAGAAAATCGGGTTGGTCAGCAACTTATCGGGATTTTCGATATTTTTCGGAATCGCGTAACGCTATTCGATAGAGCATAAAAACAAACTAAGAGTTTATATACAGTTTAAAATAATTTAGTTTAAGATAAGAGCAGCTTTTGACCAAGCCCCCCCCCGCTAAAGAATCAGAACCCGGAATTTCTAGCAAATCTCTTTTCCCGTCCGTTCAGCCCCAGATTGTCAAAATCTTTTTGGCAAAGAAGGCATGACAAAGCAGCTTCTTGTGTTGCCCTGGGTTCCTTGCATAGTGAAGTCGTTTTCTCTCATTGTATTCGGCAGTCACTCTTTTCCTCTCTACCATGTCCTCGACAAAGAAGCTAATTTTATAGATCCATGAGCCAGAGATGAAGACGGTCATTGACACCCTAGTGAAACTCGTCACGTCTTCTTTGCTGAACTGTACAGATGTAGCTGTGCCGCCATCAGAACATTTTTTAAGCAGTAAGTTGTTAGCGCGTGCCCAATTATCATTTTCTTAGACTTGACGCCCCCCTACATCATCACGCTTTCAATATGTTCCGTGGTCTGCATGGGAACAATTGCGATGGGGGCCCTACAGGTAGCTTTGAGCATCGTTAGCACAACCTTTAATCTGGCTTTTGCTACTTAAAAGGGTTAAAAAAGTTAAATGGGTTAAAATTGGAGTCGTTGGGGTTTCAAGTGGCGACCAAGCCTAACTTGTGCAGAATTTTGCGCTGATTCCGAACGCGTGTACCAAATCTGCGGTACCAATTCGGATATCAGCGCAAAATTCTTCACAAGCTCGACCCCCGATGACACTAATAAAGTCACCTTGATAGAGAGAGAGAGAGAGTTAAAGGGGGTTTAATATTGGATTTAGGTAATGTACACAATGTTCTACGTAGGCCACCGTGACCGGCGATTGTTCATCGCCTATTTGGCCAGTACTGCACCGGTATGTTGGTGGTAAAGGAGGCATAACCTTGCCGCGTTCCAGTTTGTCTCGGCCCTTTCCTTGTGTGCGATGTATATGCCTCGCGTCTGGTTCCTCTCCCACCTGATCAGCTTCCTGTAAGTTTCTTCCTCTATGGCTGTGCAATTGCCGTTTTAGATACTTCTCCGTGGCGTTGTGGATCATTATCTGCTTGTTGATGCAAATCTTCGAGGGCCACAATTCGTTGGTCAACAAGGTATACAGATGTTGGGGCGAGCTTACGCTTGTGAGTTCAGATGCACGAACGCGACATCGCGATTGACATCTCTACCCCTCCATTCTGCTGTGTGTTCCCATGTCTGCCAAAGGTCCAGCTCGAGGAGTAAGTCTGGCGTGATTTTCGCATTGTTAGCCTTAGAAAAGGGGTTGGAAGCTAATTCAGTCAGAAAGTTTACATGCTACAAGCTTCAAGAAAATTGATCAAATTGAGAATTTTTTGTACCATAACGCATCAAAGAACTATCGGACCTTCATAAAGTACACAATGCAGACGCAAAATCCGTGCTTGCGAATGGTTGGTGCTGCAGTGCCCCTGTGTTCGGCTGGTAGCGACCCTAATCTCCCTATTCATCTACTTTGAGTATGGCAATGACGGGATGATGTAAGGAAGCCCGCTATCCTTCGATTAGCTCTATTTTAGACCCCTGAAGGTGCTCGATTTTGTCGCGGTGCCATCTGTGCTTCTCGGCATCTTTGGGATGCACGTGCTGGTCACCACCGTATCGAACCTGGTACTCATGAAACGCAAACAGCTTTGACATCCATGATTATTTAGGATGAATTAATCAGCTATCGCTACATTGTCGTATTTCGGCTCCTAGATCTGTTTTTTATGTTCTTCGGTGAGGGCTATCTTCGATTTCTAGCGATCATAGTGGTTTTGCGCAGTTTTCATTTTGCGGGGCATGGAAAAGTTGACAAAATTTCTTTAGGCTTACAACAGCCTGTCTTTGACTTCCTTGCGCGCTATGGTGCCTGGGGATGTGGCGTCGTACTGCCACCCCTCGAAACTGCCTTTTGTGAGTACATTTCTCGTTGACAAAATATTGAAAACAATTTTGACGGCGTTATTGGAATAAAAATGCGATACTTTTAGGGTGGAAAAATGCCTTTACCGTCATCGAGGCATTTTGTGTCACGCTTCTCGCCTCAGTTTTGATTCAACCGAAGAGGTGGGTATGCGGACCTTTTCTGTTTTGTTAAACACTAGATTTTCCATACTTCTCCAAAGAACTAATTCTTGCAATTTTCTCTAGTTCCGCGCTCTTCGACAAGCATCCTTCAATGCGATCGATGGGCTCCTCGTTGCACACTGTCGAAGAAACTATCGATGACAACAAGGAGACAGTTGCGTGATCTGATCTTCCTCTTCCGAATTTCTGCATTTCCCCCGCCCCGCATATTATCTCCAATTCAAAAAGCCATAATCCTTTTAAAGGGAACCTCCCCGCAAACAATTATCGCAAAGCGTTGTCTGAATAGCTCCTGTCTAGCTTTTCTGTTATTGAACCAATCTTGATTTTCCAAAAGACGAATCGAGTTGTGATCTGATTGCCTGACGTGTATGCCCCTTTCCGATACCGAGTGACCATCTAGTCGTTCCGTTATGTGTTGTTATCATAGTCTGGTCGTTTCTCTTTTTGTTAATGTCTAGTTCCTGTCAACTTCGCTTAAAAATCCGGCAGCGATACCGACCTAACGTTTTCCTGTCTTTACCTGGTGCTATACAATTCTATTGAATTCACAACACCATGTGCTTAAATGTGCCGTGCATAAAGAGTTCCAAATTTCAAAGATTTATTGAGGGATTCAAGCAAGCGGCATTAAAGAATATTTTTGAGCGGCCGACAGTTGGAAGTTTAGGTGTTCAGACTTTTAAAGCAGGGCACACTTGCTCCGTTCAGCCCACGGGTTCGCAGCTTTCTCATTTGGGTTGACGAGCGGGTCCTGCTGCGACTCGCAGTAGGCCTTCAGACTGTAAATAACGACTATTACGCTTGTTACTATATACATTCAGTAGACGCAACACTTCTGTGAGCATCTAGACGATCGTGCTAGTCGGGATAGGGAACCTACTCGGCGGCAGTTTTCGAAACCGGTTCGATGGTGTACGGGAGTTTGATCTGCGGATCCATGTTCAGACAGGCGGTGCTTCAAGCTTATCCTCCTCTAAACAACTATATAAGCAGAGAGGTACCGTAAAGTATCGGGAAAGGCTTGCCTTCTTGGAAAACCAAACAAAATAGGTTTTTATAAAGCAACTAAAGAGGCGAGTCAGCCAGAAAGATTTGACACATTTAGTCTTGAAAAAGTCGTGTTTCTTCGAATTGAAACGGTTGCCGTAAATGTGGCCACAATAGACTGGGAGGAATGGGGCAGCGAGGTGCGAGGAGGCTTTGGAGACAGAAGGAGCCAGGGCCCACCCAGGCCGATCGATGCGTCGGAGACGGAGACGCGCCAGCTCGGGCGGATGCATTGCTGGATGTCCCGGACGCCGCAACTAATCTCAAAATTGGCTACCCTGAGCCAGGCACGTCGTATAATACCCCCGACAAAAAAAGATTCAGAGAAGAAAACGCATTTTAAGGGGAAAACGGGAGCCTTTCCGGAATACAGTGGCCAGGGCGAGTAGCAAAACATAGAACACTTTCATAGTCTCCGTGTCTATGCATTCTAATGTTTGTCCCAAGAAAACCACCCCTTACCTTCGGGTTATCTTCAACCAATGTGGTTTAAAAAAACTGACGCATGTCGAAGCTATCAGAAGCCCCTCGCCTCAACCTGATCAGTACGGGCTTCTTAAAGCTTACAGCTTCAGTTAGGCTGCCGATTCCTCTCGAGAGCCTGAGCATTTCAAATTGTCGGATTTGTTAAGCAATACCAAAGTCACGCGTTCTCTTTTCAGTTGAGGTCTTTGAGTCTTCGAGAATTTCCGTCCGTATGTTACTATCGCCCTGGATCAAAGGCAAGAGCTGAGGGTTCGCAGTAGAGAGGACGGCTCTGTAGTTTCTGGCAAAAATCGGTTCAGAAGCATTTTAGTTCGCAATTCTTTCCCAAGCTCACGCGCCGCAAAAAAATATATAGCCCAGCGCCGGCGGTAGCGCTTGGGGGCTGCTTCCCGGAGGGATATGCTTTTCAGACAGAAGGCTCATGGATTGCCCACCCAGGCTGCGGTCCGATCTGTAAATCTCTGTTTTCTGGTACCTTTCCCTAGGATTGTCTAGCCAGGGATTCTAATTGCGCGCGCCTCGAGCAAGGTGCAGAGCATCCATCTTGCCCGGAAAATGTTGTTCACCCTTTTGGCCTCGAGGCTTCGCCCTGCTACGTGCTCCGCTCTAAAAGTGGCGATGGACGCAGGCTGGCTAGTCGTCTGGGGTCTCATTCTCTGCGCTCCCTTCCTCACCCCTTTGACTGGCTGCTGGCAGACGGCCAGACTGCAGGCAAGGGTCCGATTTCTCGAAGCGCTGAACGCCCTTTCCCCCCGCTCCCCCCAGCTCTAGACCGCCCCCTCCACTGGACTGACAGAAAAAGTGCGGGGCAACGGGACCTCGTGACCGCCGACCCCCGGCTGTTTTCGGCACAAAATCCCGCTTTTTTCACCAGGCACCCCCCTGGGATGTCTGCTCCCTCTCCTAACGCACGCTGTCCGCTGCCCTCCCTATCTTGACGCCTTTCGCTCAGAACGCAGCGGCTCTATGTGGACGCTCCGGTTCGGTGTTGACGTGCTGATCGGGAAGAATAGTCATGAAGATGACGTCGTTAAAGCAAGATTTTGTAAAAAAAATAGCGAGCCTGGACCTAACTTAAGGTGAAAAATTGGAATTCCGAATATTGAAGGAAGAGAATTAAAGTTGAAATAAATTTAAATTAAAAAAGGAGTTGAAGATAGATTGTATAGCGCAACATTTAGTCATGTGGCTAAATCCACGACACGGTGCGTATGATTGTGGAAAAGCGTGGCGTGGGTTAACGCAGCAGGGGTATCCATACTTTTTGTACTATTGGCTCTAATTGATCGTCCAGTGGCGCAGATACTGCCAGGGGTATATGAAGTACGCCGGATTGCGGACGGCTCAAATGACGACGTCTTTCCAAAAATCTCTTCGAAGCTCGCCAGGGGAACAATCGGCACAACGGGGTTCCTCACGGCCGAGGGTTGTTGGCGATTCGGGGTCGCCAAAACCAAAAATGGGACCCCCACCTCAGCCCGGGCGCTCGAGTTGACCCGTGGCACCAGGTCGCCGTATCTAGTATGGTCTAGGGCACCCCAGTCCACCTAATTGTGTTCGCGGCCAATACTTAACATCCTTTTCCATCCCTTTATAAATCGTAATAAATAATAAATAATTTGCATGAAATTCCCTGATGCGTTGCGGCTGTCGGCTGAGACATGATTAGGCGATCCCAAAATAAGGCGTCCAGGGTTACGATGGTATTTTGGGATAAGAGGTCGTCGCCAATGGTGCTAATTCCTCATTACCGGTGCCTTCCAATGTACTGCTTTCTTGCAGCATAGCAACATTGATTCGAAAATCACTGAACAACATATTGCCGCTGTCCAAAATCTCAATTTATCGCCAGTCGAAAATCCCCGCTCGTTCGCGTACTTCCCCAGTGAGGGCAATCGTCCCCCGTCTTTCGCTAGCTGTCTCTCACTCTATGGCTCCGCCCGGGCAGTGCTCCTCTGCCTCTCGGGCGCTCGGTCTAGCCAGGGCTGATGGACTGGGCCGAGGCTGCGGGGAGGGCTCTCTCTGTGTGTGTTTGTCTGCGTCCGTCTGTCCGTTTGTGTGTTGGGGCTGGCGGCAGTCGTCTAGACGTCCCCGCAGACACACCCCGTGTCTCAGCCCCTCCCCCCGCTCGCCTCAGCCAGCCAGTCCTTCGAATTCTAAATCGATCCGAGCGCCGAGTGCGACTGGGCGGGTCGTGTAGACGATTCTTTGATCGTTGCAGAACTTCCGTCTGTCTACTCTCACCCCGCTCCTACACCATTTAACGCCATTCTGACAGCCGGTTTCCGGGCCAACCTGTCCGGTTAAGCCTAGTGTTTTGCGAGACATTGTCTTGTTGCTAATGAATACCTCGGTAAGGTGATACCGGATCAGGTTTTTCCCGCGTTTTAATCCGATCCAATAATTCACTATTCTTCTTCACTTTCTTCAATTTTCTGTTGAACTTGAATTTACCATTTCACCGAATTACCCTTTTATACAGTTTAAACACATTGAAAGACGTATTTAGCTTCTTCACGCAGGCTTGTTTCATTCAGATGGCCCTCGCGCTGTCATGCGAGCCCTCAGACGTTCTCCTAAAACAACTTATTGGTATTAAATTACCATACCCGACACAGGTGGGTGTTTACTGCCACTTGAAACAAAAAAAAACATTATTCAAATGTTATCAAATTGTCCTTATTCCGAGACGCGTCATTAATTTCTGGTCATCAACCTACACATATCGGCCTTTGGCGCGGATCCAACTGTTCTCGATACGTCACTTTCCCTCCCCCGCTCGCGCTAGTAGGCCCCGAGGTTATTTGCCCGCCCTATACTCTACCCCTAAGATCCTATCCGCTTAGAGCCAGACCATCAGAACAAATTGCACGGTCGGGGTAAAAACGAACGGGACATATCACCTTATTGCGATTAGTTTTTGAGATCAAACAACCGGCCACTCATTTAGAATCAGTTTTCATCTTTGTAATTTCATATTTGCCTCCTTTTTGTCAATTTCAATGGTACCGTCAGAGAAATATCCGTATCACGAATTCACTGGTATAATCTGCGCTGCCTATTTGCTTAAATGATTTGCGGGTGATTCCGTATAATTCTTTGGCGCCACAAGTGGGCTGCCGCCGGTTGTTGCGAGCAAATTGGTGACCGGCCGGCTGCAGCAGCCCGAGAGGATCGATGGCTGCCGGGTCGAACCGGGCGATCCCTCCGACTCGTATCACAGCGCCGAAATAAAGGTGATGGCGACAACAGCGCCCGGCTGGCCCGAAACTTATAGCCGGGTCCAGGACGGGAGTAGCACGGGAATTTAATGAAATAAAGTTGGTGAAAAAATAGGGAAGGGGCGAGGGTCCGGTGGCTCCGCATGGATCTGTATATAGCGTGGGCAACGCCTAATGTTCGAACGAATGAGCAAATTTCCTAAAAGTTCTAAAAGTCTTTTTAGCAACTGAAATAGCCAAAATTGTCACTAGCCTTGACATGTATGCTTCACTTCCCCCCCCCCCGCCCCAACGCCAAATTTAAAAATTCGCTCAAGCTTTACAATTTAAAATTTTAATTATACAAGTGGCATGTAGCATTAAATAGATTTTTGACAGATAAAACATGTCAACTAAGTAATCCTCCCGATTTTCAGCCAGTACCCTCGCTGGTCCCGCCGGACAGCAACACAGCCCTATCCTTTGCCAGCGTCGGCGAGAGCCGGGTCGCGTGTTTCGTCGTAGGCGGTGAACCGAGGTTGTGCCTGCCACAGGTGAGATTTTCACGGCGATGAGGGTTTACTGGGTATCGCTTTTCAATTTTGTGTTTTGCCAAACTCTGGGTATATTTTGTCCAAAGTACAGAGGTTTGAGAAAATTTACGCGCCCCTCTAGCGGGCCTAAAGTGTCTGGTTTTGACGATTTAAATCTCTATCAAAAGCTCTGGTAGATGAGAGAAAACAAGGGCCAAAAAGGGCTAAAAGCCAATTTTCCATCGCCAGGTATGCCTTTATCGGACGTAGACTGCGTGCAAAAATCTTGGCATCGCAAGGTTGTGCCGCGTGCAGGCTCCACGCGAATCATTCGGTTGGCTTTCTCTGTCTCTGTGTGCACTCGGTCCATGTGATCGGCGGGCATTGAGGGTGGAAAGAGCCGAGCTACGTAGCCTCAGCTTCTTTTCCGACCATCCTACCGACCATGAAAGATTCGCGCGAACGTGGAAATTCACTCCGGGCAGCTAGCGGCGATTTTCATAAGGTCACCCTCCTTCGACCAATGAATGTTACATTCGCTAGCGCGGCTCTTCAAAGAAAAATGCCCGTTTTCTAAAACATTCAGAAAGCCGAAGGCAATGTTTCATTCATGGGGCTAGTCTGCTGACCGTCGTCTGTTTGTCTCCGCGGGGAACCATATTTTTTTGAGGGAGCACAGACGATCGATCAGTCCCAGGCCGCGGAAAGAGCGGCGGTCTAGCCAAAGGTTTTGGGCGCAGAAAACAATGGGCAACGAAAATTTGGGAAAATGATTCGGAACAAGGCTAGATTATAGGTTCGCAACACTTGCCTACCGGGATGTGACGAGGAAGAGGTGCTACGGCTAATCCAGGACCTCCATATTCATCTGGTGGTACGTCACCTTGCCGCATCGAAATTTTTCTCAACCCATCGATTTTTGTCGACTATTATGTGCGTATTTTCAGACAGCCTCTCAGCAGCAGATGGAAGCCCTGAAGCTCGCAGATGCTATACCGCAGCCAACCGCTATCTGCGATCTGATCAAGAAAACCGACACCGAGCGTTTGGTTGGTTTTATAACCTGGTTGCACTTCATAAAAGCTCTATCTATCTATCTCTCTCTCGCTCTCTCTCTCAGTCTCACTCTCGCTCGCTCGCTCTCTCTCGAGGCGCGCAGAGCGTTTTTCCCATTTATCCAAAATCTCGATTTCTTCCCATCCACTGATCCTTATCACTGTAGCCATGGTGAAAGGTCCTTTCGTAGATTTCCACCTTTCGAGTCAGTGCGCGACAGCAAAACACACGGCGATTCAAAATAAGAACACGACTTTTTCAGCTCGGCGAACTCCGGGGTTGCAAATTCGGGCGCCCATCACCTGGGATTCTGAATGATGCTGAGAAGCTGTTTATAAAACACGATGTGTTCGGAGGGTGTAAGGTGGGAGGATTACCTTTCTCTAAATAAAGCCTCCATTCATCCCTTTCATGCAAAAACAAGGCGTCGGTCGCCTGCAATATGAGGCGAAATCTTGATCTCCCGTAGCCTCGGCCGATTTGGCGATTCGCGCATTGACAGTTGCACCGGGGGTCCGTGACAAGCAAGAATGAAACGTGCACCCCTGCCGTCCATTTTTCCGAAAGCCTTATCGGCCGCGTTCGGAATGATTTTTATGAGCTCCGAAGACGCCCGAAAAACGGGGCGGGGAAAATAGATGCATCCATGTAAAAGCCGCGTATCTCTTGACCGGTTGTGGTAAATTGGGTGGTTGAAATTGGAATGACTTAAGTTTACAATTAAAAGAATCAAGGCCCGTTTTCAAGTTAATATTCTAGGGAAACCTCTACCCTTCACTCTACCCAAAACTGGCATGCATCGAATGCTACGAATGCCGCAAGTTTTTCGAGCCCCCGCATTTCCTAACGCACAATCATCTAAAGACTGAGATCATCAGGTATGTCGGCCAGCCTAAAAATATGTTTTATTGAATAGTTGGCCAGGATTGATATGGGGCCTCACACGATTGTTTAGGACGGTTCATTGGGGATTCGATGCCAACAATTGGCGGCTGATGCTTCGGCTTCAAAAGCGGCATCGAGGCTCTGAGACGGCGCGGGAGCGCTTCGAGGACTTTCTGGCCCATTCGCTCGGCTCTGGGCATTACCCTTTGAAGCGGTCACATGTTCATGTAGGCGCTTATCCATCTTATCTACGCTAAGCATTTAGGCGGAAAAGGGATTTGTGAAACGCTTTGCGGTGGAAAGCGGAGAACTGGAGATATTGTTATTGGTAAGGATTATTCTTCGGCTAATTATGAAATCCTGTTCATTGCGATTATTCAAATTCTTGTTTCAGAAAGAACAGGCACGGCAGCAGGACCTGATCCAGCAGATCGCCCAAATGCCGCAACTAAGCGAGGCAGCAGCCGCGCTGCTTCAACTGGGGCAACAAGCCGCCCCGCCTCGGTTCCCGATGCAGCAACCGTGCACCTCAGCACCTCCAAAATCCTTCAACGACGAGCTGCCCCTCAATAAGATCCACGGGGAGAATGGTGGGCTTGAGCTACATTTATTTGTAAATGCGCCTATAATTCAGACTGGATCCGACACGATGAGAATGCGGCTGAGCTCGCCTATCAGAAGGAGATGGCCAAGCAACGACCGGACTCGGAGAATAGCAGCTCAGATGGTGTGCATTAACGCTTATGCATAAGCCTCGGCGTAGGCTTGGCTTGGGCTCAGGGAAATCAATGACAAGTTCGGTAAAAGCGAAGAATAGGCAATGCAATAAGGAGGCTGTTTTGCTCAGGTTACTTGTTGCGCCATGCACAGCTGCTTTCTATTCTTCCTTCCTCTTCTATCTAACAAGGATGCCTTTTTTCCCGAAAACTCGGCTTTTGGCGTCGCCCCGTTTCGTACCCTCCGGGGATGATCGCGTATTTTTGCAACTTGGCCGAGCAAGGTCATTAGTCTCAACCATCCCCGTTCAATCGATCTCCAGTTTTCCTAGCTCGGCCATCACACACCGCCACCTCCCACCCGCTAATTGCAGTCGGCTTCCCCGATTGTCCGAAAAGTCTGCGGACCTTCTATTAGTTTAGGGATGCCCGCGAACAAATTTCAGTCATAATCCCAACTGCCAAAATCCCGTCCGCCAAAATATGAAATTTCCGATCGTTTTACCAGATGGTTTGAAAATCTGTGGTCTGGCTGTCGGGATTTCGCTGTCGGTGTTTTGAATATCGCGGTTTTGGCGCTTTCCCCTCGCGAACAGTAGCTCGGGGGCGCTACTGGCAGGCCCACGATAAGTTGGCCGATTGCTATGGTAACTAGTGTCATTATTTCGGCAGAGGACTCGGCCAAAACCCCAGAACCACTTTGAGATAGGGCCCGCTCGGAAGATGTACGTTTTTTCGGACCCTGGTCGTTTTTTTCATCTCAGCGTATCCATAACGTGGACGGACTTTTAGTTGCGAGAAATTAAATCTTGAAACTTTATCATGGTTGCGCGGTTGTTCTGGATGCAACCACTGCACACCCGGGGCTGGGCGGGCACGTGGGCTTCCGGAATTGGCAAGGGGCTGGTGCGGGGGAAGGAAGGAAAAACGCGACGGGGCATAGGGCAGAGGCGGAAGCAAAGATCGAAGCCTCTCTGCGCACTCTCGCGGTATCCGATCTGCTAGCTTCCGTTCTTTTGGGCAGCGCTACTCCCACTTTCTTGCCGGCATCCACATATGGCCCTTTCCCCCATTCCTCATTAGCAAAAGCCCGGCTGGCTGCCAGCCATTTTTGGAAGATAGTTCTCCGAATTTTGCCATGGCCAGTAGTACTTTCGGTGTTTCAATGCAGCTTCATAATATGTCTCAAGCCAGTCTTACTACTTTTAATAGACGTAATCTGTTCTGGCTTATGTATTTCCGCAGTGGTCCTAACAAACAATATGTCTGGGTGTCGGGCTCAACGTTAGGAGCGAGAGAGAGCCACAAAGAGCCGGGGAAAGACACTTTTTCAACCCTCTCTCGCCCTTCTTCCTCCCTCAACACTCGGGCCCCCACCAAAAAACCCGATAGTTGACCTTTTGACGGGACGCCCGCCGCCCGCTTCGCCTAGCAACTCACAAACAGATCCATCTTATCAAAGAACTGAGCCGAAGACTTCTCGCTAAGATGACTGTAGCCGTGCGCCGCAACTTGTCAGCTTTTGTTTCTCACTTGTTAGTTGGTTCCCGGCATCCACCTCCAATATCCTATTTCCATTCGTCGAAACAGATAGATTGCGTAATCGATTCAAAAGAATTCCTCTTTGCAGAGGACACCCTGGATTCCTTACTGGCTGAACACATTGAGGGCGATGCCTTGCAAGCAGTCCGGAATCGGATCGCCGACGTGCAGCGGGGGCTGAGGATTCAATTGGAAGAGGTACGTCGCGTTCAGTGACTGAAAGTTTGCGAAAAGCTGCGGTTGCCCATATGAGTGATTGTTATCGTATTTCCTCTAATATAGGCCTTCATCTATATGCTCTCCCAAGATTTTTTTGCATAGTTGTTGTTAAGATGTAAAAAAATGATAAAGACGCTTCTGCTTAAGCTGCGTACTGTGTTCCGGAGTGGTTGTGAGCAGATTGGACTGCTAGAAATCGTTGCAATTCCTAAAAAACAAAAAAAGGGTCCCCACCCTCTAATAAAACCCCTATCCTCGGGTGATTGAAAAAAAAACCCCGGAGTTTATTAGAGAAAATACGATATTATCGGCCGCATCCGTTATCCTCTTTTTTTTCAGGTATCCAATGAGAGGGATAATCTGCGAATCGAAAACGAGACCCTCCGGGCACAGAATGCCACACTTACCCACATACTACAACAACAATCCCAAAAACACATTTCGCCAGTCTCGCAGCTACAGCTGCAGACCGCGAAGGTAACTTTTTTCATTTGTTGTTTGAATCCTCGCTTAAATCCAGGCCGGCAGCTCATCCGGAGCGAGTTTGGTGTCGCCCGTGAACTCTCTGCTTCTACTACAACTGCTTCAACAACAGCAACAGCAGCAGCAACAAATCCAACAACAAACTCAGGTTAGTCCTCAAACTCAGGCCATTTAAGGAAATTTTCGACCAAAAATGATCGATTTTACGAAAATTTCGACTTTTTAATTTTTTTTAGGATTAGCTAGTTTTTATTCGGATATTTGCATGTATAAAAGTTTTGAAATATATAATTGGCAACGAGCCAACCGGCGTTGCAACTGCAAAAAAAAATTGGGCAGACAGTTGAGACGAGGCAGGAGGGAGCAGAGCAGATTTAGGCTAATTTTGGAACTAAAGCACGTTCGATGCTAATTTTTCCTGGGCCTTCCTGATCCCTTTAACATCATTGGGTTTACAGATTGCAAACCAACTTGCGACGATGGATTGTTCTCTTCTGGGGTCACTAACGAGCCAACTATTAGCCACCGGCTCCGGCGTCGGCTCCTCGGTGAACCCGAAGGCGGGTCAACTACCCACCGCACAGCAATTGCAGGCCGACCCCCTACAGCTGCGATTTTCTTAATGAATTTGAAAGATGAGTTACACCCGGGTGAGGCAACCATCCAAGCTCCCTGTACATATTGTCCCTCCTTGCCATATCTCTCACCACTCCAAATCCAAAACGGGATTGTCCAACTGCGGCAGATAGCCCTTGTGAAAATTGTTTTTCTCCTTTACCGCGACCTCAGTTGGATAAGCAAATTACTTAAAACAACAACTCCAGTGCACATACCTCTGCCCTTCACCAATTCTGTAGCGTCGGAAAGTCTGGATAAATTCATGCCGTTTAAAGGTATTTGTCTTTGATGATAACTCTGTGAGACCTTAACCAAATGACCACGATATTATGACTTTTGCCCCCAATTTCGTGCGCTACCTATCCAATGTCCCAAAATTACCTCATTGCTCCACGAAATAATACCCGGTGTCACTCGTAATCCCGTGAAAATTTTTTTGAACATGATTATTTCCTTTTCACAGCCCTCGCGAATCCCCAAAAAGGCTCTTCGTCTCACACACGGTGTACATATTGTGTTCAGGTCTTTAGCTAGCCTCCGTGCTACATTAATCATGCACCTATATTGCCTGCTGTCAATGATTCTTTATCGTACCCTCCGGAAAAATGCAATTCCCTAATTACCCTGCTTCCCATTATTACCCTTGGTTTCGACAGGATTCGTGAAGTCAGACATCTCTCGTGACATAAATATTTATATCGAAAGGCACACAGAATATACAAGGTGTGCAAAAAAAACAGAGAAATTTGAACCAGAGGGCATCTACAGAGCTGAAATTTTGCACCGAGGTAGCCTAGGGAAAAACTTTCCTTAGTGCATTGAAGGTTATGAGGATGCCCAAAGAGGCTATTCCGAGGGCGCCTCCCGGAAAACTAAACGATCCTATACTGGGGTCCGATTTTATGCATGCACTTCCGCAAAGTTGTTGGGCACCTAAAGTCTCAGGAAAGCTTTTTTGATTAGGAAGAAACGTCATTGAGTTTAGAATGCAGGAATTGACTGCTTGCTGGTTTTGAAAAATCGCGATTTTCCGTATTAAAATTAGGGTTTTGCAAAATTCTAGGCATTCTCTTTGCTAGGAACGAATTCGCATACGTCGGAAATAACTTAAAAAAGAAACAGAAGGGCCCATTTTTATTTTTTGTCAGGGGGTTTTCGGGAAGACTATGAATGCAAAGCGTAAACGGTCCTGGGCCCCAGACGACGCCAGGATTGAAAAGCCGCGACGCGGATTTTCAGCCCTCGCGCTTCACGAGATATTTCCTGGTGTTTCAAGAGAGTACTCCAAGAGCAATGCTTAGGTATTTAGCGGATGGTGAGCGGATAGATGAGTAAGTGTCGGCTGATTTGTGATTTTACTTTAGACAAGCTAGTCTTTTCTCTCCGCGACTAATCTCTCAGTTGACGGCTCTCTTGGGAATCATCGGCTGGTCCGAATAACAAATTGCGCCCAAAAAATTAGGACCCCATAATAAAGGATCAAAGAGTCCTAGGCCACGGCGGATTCCCAAAAAAAACAGTCTTTTAAAATCGATGAGTTTTGCCCTGGTGTCGACATTATTCCAGATATGCAATGGTTTGTGCCTAAACCTTCGAAAATACAAAATAAACCAAAATCAGGGTTGAAAAACCGCTGCGTGGCTTTTCAACCTGTGCCCCCTGTAGAAGATCTGTTTCTTCACGAACCCCGTTGGTAAAAAACTAAAAAGCGTTCTACTGCCATTTATATAGGCTCTCCCCACTTTCGGTGTATGCTAATTGTTCCTAACAACGAAGGCCCCCGAAAATTCTTCGAAAAAAAAACTTTTGTAAAATCTGATACGTGTGCAGTCATCTCAAGGCCATTTCGCACCTAATGGCGCATACATGCCTTAAAACTCATCGCCACTATAGATATGGTCCGGAAACCCTAACGAAAGTTACCTGCAAGTGGCACAAGCACACACAAACACTATTTTTATATATATATACATGCCTAAAACTCGTCGCCATCATATCATCATATATATTTATGTAAACCCAAAGTGATTCCTTTCAGCCAGTACGGTGGGCACGGCGAACGTACTTCTCGCGATACTGGTGCTGGCGAGCAGAAAGTTGCGCCGCCAAAATGAGCTGATCATCATTGCCTATTATTGTTTCAACGAGTCGCTGCTGGCGTTTGGCGGCACTTTTTATGCGCTTCGCCGTACACTAATCCTTCTCCATCCCGGGGGTAAGTTGCTCCTAGGTTGGCTCCTTAAGAGCTATCGTGTTGTTTGAACCAGCCAGCCCCAAATCACGACCATGAAAACAAATTTTTAGACTGGCCTCTCATCCCGCGAATTGAATGTCTCGAGAATCCGTTTTTGTTTCTAATTCTCTACACGTACCACTCGGTGCCACTTGCAGAAATCTTGCTTACAGTGGATCGTATCCTAGCTTTGTACTATCCATTTCGCTATCTCGCAATGCCCGCATGGCAAGTCTTGGCCACACTGGCAGGTATGTTTAAAACCGCCTCCGATCGACGTGTGGTCAATTTCTGTAAATAAATCGGATCTAGGTGTCACGTGCTTCTCTCTTCTTACCACCTTGGTGTCCCTTTTCTATACATTATTCCTCGACCGCGATCATCCGGTCAAAGTTTCCCAGGTTATTCGCTTTTTCGGGCCGTCAAAAAAATTCAGGGCTGCTACCTCGATGTCTATGCACCATTTGTTTATTATCTGATGTATTTTGGAAAAGTGGTCCTGTACATCACATGCATCCTTTTGTACCTACCTGTGCTATGGCGGGTTAGAAAGGTGAGGATCAACGCCTGGCATTTTATGCCATTAAACCTTAGATCATGAACGACGTATACTCTTCTTCAAAAATGCGAGCCACCGCAAGGAGTTCATTGCTTATTGGTATAATTATTTTTAATTCCCTTAGAATATTACCCAATCCCAAAAACTACGGTTAGACAACCAATATTTAGGATTGTTAATCATGGCGCTGCTCGTTTTTATCATCATTCCGACTGGCCTCCTCACATGGATTTCCAGCCCGGAGGCCCTCCTCGTTTTCTACAACGTGCTATTGATTAAGCCGTGGATGAACGTCGTTGTCGCTATGATGCTATTTCGTGATCTGCGCGTCGCATTTTTTGCGATTCTCCGTTGCCCCCCACAGCTCCAACATTTCATAAGTGTTAGAGTCACGTCTTCTAGGATCATTGAAAATAGTAGCTCGGCTGTACCAGCGGTCACACGTTCGTAGCACACCCCATTGCGCTACAGTGACTGCTTGAAACGGCGAATTTTCAGCATCCTTCAACACGATATTGTGATCATAACGAGTATCTTACAAAGCATGAAAAATATCAAGGAACGGCCTCTGCATCTTATTACATTTCATCTCGTTTTGCTATGTGAAATCAGACAAATCAGATCGTATGCAAACCAGGAAAACCCACAATATTTTACAAAATGGCTTGTAAAATAGCGCGTTTAAATACAAATATGTTTTTGGCGTTTGTTCCAAACTCGTCGTTTCAAGGGCTTTCGAATGGTGTAACTATCGTTCCGATGCCAGACTTCTGCATTGAGTTAGGGGGATGTTTTGTATTGGGACACCCTGTACTTACAGTCAATTCCATGATTATTGATCGTTGCCCTGATTGTATTCGTCATTATTCCGACACTGCTCTTGACATGGTTTTCGAGTCCCGAGGTGCTGCTAATATTTTTCAATGTGTTGATGCTAAAGCCATGAATGAACGTGGTGGTCGCGATACTGCTTTTCCGGGACCTTAGAACGGCTGTGGGGGCTATTCTATTGTGGCAACAACCGCTTCGAAGATCTGTTATGGCTCGGAAAAGGATTTCCCTGATCTTCGACAAGAGCACCACGATAGCGCCAACTTCGGCGCGATAAGCGATGTTAGGCTTTCCTCTGCCACATCCTTAACATATAAACGTTTCAGAGAATTAACATCGACTTTTATTTTGTACCAGCGCTGATTTTCATCCCCAAGCTACCGTATGTTTAGGGTTTCGCGGCGGGATTGAATTCCCGGTCGGACGGTCGGTCGGTCGGGCAGTCGGACATTAAAAATTTATATTATTTTGTACAAGCAATAAAACCGAAGCCGGCGTCGCCCGACGACGCTGTTAAATATTTATATTTGAACACTACACGGATTGTTGCCGAGTGCTTTTGGGTTCATCATCTCCTCCAATATTCCCCATTCTGGGTGGGCCTACACGCGAAACAAGCGGACCTGAGCGATAATTTCTTACTTAGTTCTATTTACCTTTGTTTTTCAACTTCCCTAGGGACTGTGAAAAGACGTTCCGGAGCTGTCGAAATGAAATCAATGCAAAAATGACGTTTAACCACGGTTTCGACAAGGCCATGTTGTAGAAAAGCAACTCGACTGCCTAAAAATTGCTTCGAATCGATTATGCCGGGGGACGATCATTACTTTTAAAAGTCATTACTGCTAAAAATCATGCCTTCTAAAAGTTGGTACTTCGGATTATCAATTCTACGGTGGGTAGCAGATCATGCGGTGAACAATGGGCTAACTTACCTGACTGTGCTTGAAAATAAGTAGGAGTGGTGTCGGGATAATCACCAGCACCAATAAGCCCAGGATTAAAAACCCTGTAAATCACTGTTTGAAGCACTCAAAGCTTTTTGTAATAAAAATATTTTTGAGCATGGTTTTATCGGGCTTATCGTTAAAAACGCTTATATTACATTCTTTTTTCCTGCTGTAATGAATCTCTTATTCTTAGTGGATTTTTTGGCGCTCTATCCACTGGCGTTCTAATAATACTGAAATTCCCAAAAATTTAATTTAGCATCCACCCCGTTATCCTTTGTTCCGCTGATAGATTTTGAACCCTTTTGCTTGTTTCAATAAAAACTCCGTTGACATTTTCGGGCTGAACATAATTGTCTCGGTATATTACGCTCTATCGAATGGTACGCACAAAATCCGACAGTATTTTAAAGTCGATAATAATGTGTGCCGCCCTTTATTCTCGCCTAACATCCAATGTGGCAAAACAAAAAAGATTTACGCCACCCACCCATATATACGCAAGACTTCTTTAGTTGACAATTACGGCAGGTGCATTTCTTGTGGGTTCCGCTCTAAACAAGAGTCCCCTCGTCGCCTGGCAACAATTACCAGCCACATGAGGCGAATGATGATCGGCAAATAGGCCAGGCAGCATATGCAATACAATGTTGCCTTCCCGCCGAACATTAGTTCATTAAAAAGGGAGGAATACACTTCTGGGTAGCAGCCAAAGTGCACCATCAGACCCGGGTCACGCCACGAATCGACGATGCAATAAGCGACCAGAATAAAGGAAAAGGCAACGATACCTGAATGAAAATATCGGACGGACGATCATTTCTTCTAAAAGTCATTACTACCTAAATCGTTACTTCTTCAAACTCATTACTTCTAAAATCCATCATTTCTAACAATCAGTATTTCTAAAAATCATTACTTCTAAAAAGTATACCTATAAAAGTTGGCACGTCGAAATATCAGTTTTTCGGCAAGTTTGGTCATATTTATTCGCAAATCGACGCTAAAAATTTTAGAGTTTTAGAACCTTTAGAGGTAATGGTTTTAGAAATAATGACTTTTAGAAGTAATAATCTAAAAAGAAATAATGATTTTAAAAGTAATGATGGGTAGCCAAAATATCGTCTTGGTGCTCATATCTTGCCTGAGATCGTCCACAATGATGCGCGGGCATCCAGACGAAGATACTTCGTTGGGAAAAAGATGGCGATCGCACGATCAACCGTTAGGGCCAATTCGGCGAGGGGCACGGCCGTGTAGGCATAAACAATGAAGAGGTGAAGCGGGTTTAGCAAACAGTTTTGCACCGGAACCATGGTGAAGACTAGATAACAGTAAGTGAGGCTTAGCGTCTACAGATGCTTACTAACCGTCTGGCCAGAGAGTCGCCTGAAAGCGCCGCAATGCTAAATAAAAGGCGCCATACGCATATAAACCGTCGCTGAAGCAGTAGAAAGACAGCAATGTCAAGGTTTTTTCTCTAAATTTAATTTCGATCAACATTCAAACCGCGTCACCTCCGCAGCTCCTTTCCAAAGATAATCACCGCCGCGACTACCATATTCGCTGTGGCATTTGCAGCACCTGATCGTTAAAATGGCTCGTAATAGTGCCTTTTCGACCTACAATTCGCTAGCTGAAAGCCTAGGGATATCGTGGAAAACGTGGGATCGCTGTCAGCCATGACGCCTGACACGAAATATGGCCGCCCGGCAAGTTTCGCTAAGAAGGCGCACAAATTAACCAGCACACAAATGGCATTTGTGCGACAATTAATGGGGGGGGCGTATCAAAGAACATCCAAGAACAACAGGGTCCATATTTCACCTCATCAAACAACTGCTTTTGTTGTTTTGCCATTATTCGGGAGCGCTTTTGGCACCCGACGCTAACGCCTAAATGGAGGCAAACACAATCGACAAATCGAGGTCCTTTATTTATCTCATTAAAGACGACGGGTAGAGATCAACGTTATGACTGAATTGGGACGGCAAAAAAACGGATTATTGGGGGCTACGAATCACAGCAATGGACACGGGGAATGTGTGATCGGTGCCTGCGAAAACCAGGGAGCGAGAATGTGATTGAACGACCATTCTTACACGTAATCTTGAGCACCGGATGACCAGTATGGAGAGGCAGACCGGGGTGGGGTCATTTACATTTCTTTCGAAGAAGGTAGCAGACCTGCAAAGCGCGAATTACAAAAAAAAGCTATATACAGGCTCAGGAAAACGCAGAAAGCGCACCTGATCGTAGAAAATTTGTCGCCCTTCGACGGTGCCATGGTCGATATGCTCGGCGGGTATCATCTTGGGTCTAGAATAAACGACGTCTTATGAAAATGACGAAATGTGATCAGAATTTTTGTAATGCAATTTGCAATACATTTCTTATAGCTTGATAGCAAACTAAATTTGTCCGTTAGTGAGAAAATTTTGTCGACGGGCAAAATCAATCCGTTTGAAAAACGCGCAACTTCTTCAAATAGCTGGTTCCTGCTCGAGAAATTGCACTTACCGTGCCGGCTCGTGGTTAATCTGCGACCCATTGGCGTCGCTGTGTTTGGATTTGCCTAAAAATTTGCATATCAATCCGAGTCAGAAGCGCCTACCGGCCGAGCCGAGCCGCGCCCCCCGTAACCGCGCCGCCAGCGATGACACCTTCAGATCCATGTTACCCTGAAAGGATTCAATATGGAAGCTGGTAAACATGCAAGAATTATTGAATAGCAAACGAGAGCAGGGCAAAACTGGCCAGATCCATATTTTCCACGGATGGTGAGGGCGAGGCTTAGGCCGATCGTGTTGTGGGGTTGATATCATTAAATGTAAACTATTTTCATAGCATTTAACCCTGTTTTTGATCAATTTGAATAAAACTACCGTTTCGAAAAACATTGATTTTTGTTGACAAAACTTTTTTAAATGACGGAAAGCTGGTGAAGATTTTTAGAATCGTAGGGTGTTGTAATACCGTTTTATAATGGTAGAGCGATACGAACTAAAACTAACGGATAATAAGGTTTGTCAATGGAAAAGCGATACGAACTAACTAACGTGCCAGTAAAAGATATTTTGTAAAGGAAAACATCGGTCAAAATTAAAAAAAAAATTGCGTTGATGTCCCGCGAGTACGGAAAACCCGAAAGTTGTTGATTTGCGGCACTGCAAGGCGCAGGCGTAAAAACATCGATTGTGCATAAGAGAGCGGGTCATGACCTCGGGGCATTTATCATCGATGTAGGGTCAGAGTCTAGTATGGGGGTCTCCCAGTATTGGCGTGATACTAATTGGACGAGAATTTCAATATTTAAGTTCGGTACTAAATCACAGCTCACCCCCGAAAAGCGCCACGCGAGACTCCTAACTACGAAGAGTGGAATCGAAAAAGCATTTAACTTATTCAGTGTTCTACTTATCTACATTGTAATTTTTATCATCAACTAATTCACATCTTTCGATTTCGGTATTTAGCTGTTGGCGTTGTCAATGCTGCCAACGATTTTTTTGAATATTTCCAAAAAATATCATTGTTAATCCTACTATATATAAAAAAACAATTAGCATGCGCCGGATGTGGCGGTTGCCTATATAAGGGAAGAGAGGTCGCGTTTCTCATTTTTTGTCATCGAAAATCCCTAGAATCATGCAAAGTGAAGAATATCATGGGATCAGACGGGGCCAGGGTTGAAAAGTCGCGAAGCGGCTTTTCAACCCTGGTATAAGATAAAAATATAACAATGCTGATAAAAAATAATATTTTCCTAAGAGTTTACTTTAACCCCTACCCACCCCCGCCTCCAAAAATTTTCGATATTTTCGCGATTTTTTTCGGGGTTTTCTTAGCGCCAGTCGATATAGGGTCAAAACCAAACTATCCGTTTTAATTTCAGCGAAATAAATGCAAAATAGAAAAGTTATGGCCAAAAGGTTCCGGCCGTCCATATTTTTGAGACATTGTTTCGATAAAGGGACCCTTATAGCCAAATTACCCGGTTACCGAATATAAGTCAAATCCACGATCGAAACATCGAGGTTGTGACCGCCGAACGACAAGTCGCACATCTGGGCAAATAGATGGGGAACGTGTGGGGGGATATATGGCGGGTCCGAGTGTTATTAGTCAAGCGGCAAATCGCCAATTTCCGCCTTCGCCGCGCATGGGAGCGACTAGGCCCTACTCTCCCCCCAAGAGCTTCAGCAATTATGCCCGCCAGGCCCGACAAAACCGTCACGCACATCGATCCTTTCTGGCGCAGGATCTGCGTTATTTCCCATTGCCGATCTAACGGACAGCCCCCGGATTATCTGGCGGTCTGGCGGATTCTGCAAAATGCGGCATAAATATTGGAATATTGGAAGTGACAGATTAACAGGCGGCCAACGGGTATGTGATCTGAGGTGTTTGTATAAGATCATTAAAAACCTTCAGGATAACGGGAGGGAGCCTGCGAATAAAACTCAAACCAAAAAGCGTGGTGTTTTTTGCCTGGGGGAAAGACAATACAATTGAGCTTCGATGGTCATACGCAGGGCGTCCCGAAAAAAGCGCCGTGTGGCATTTTGCCTTTTTGCATCCAGTCGGTCCCGAAATTGGCGGTGTAGCAGACCTAAATAACCGCAATTTTGTCTTATGGCCGCTTAACCACAAAAGTGTTCGAGATACAACAAAAATAAACCTTATGGTCCGTTTTTACAGGGTTTTCGTCGGAATCGGTCCCTTAAGTGGCACCTGTCGCACGAAAATTCTACAAATCGACCGATAAATGTTGCTTCCGGAAACGGAAAATGTATGCCATGTGGAAAGGATAGATGGAGCATGAAAGAGGCACCCGGAGGGGTCTGAGACCATTCTAGGGAACGCAATGAATCTTTGTGAAAGGTTTTTGGACAACTCTCAAAAGCCTTTATTTATTTGGCCACTCAAAACCGGGGAGGTACTTCTCGGGGGGTGGGGGGCGAGGTTACTCCCTCAAATCCTCCGGACGACTGAGAGATTTTTGCCTCCGTCTGCCCCTCCCCTGCCAATAAGCCGATTCATCTTCCCGACGGATTAGGGGCCCTTGGGCGGAGGATTGCGGAAAGTTTGAACAGAAAGCACCCGGATATTTGGTTCTCTGTAAAAGCGAGTCTAAGGGATACGCTTAGGTCTTGGGTTCGGCAGAAGCGTACTGATAGGACAAGGGGGCAAGCCTCCACCTTAAAATCCCGTATATAGTTCCGGTACAATTTGGCAACGTGACAATACAAATGACTCCCTAATAACGCGCGTGCTGGAATGATTGCAGCAAAGCTACTTAAGCCAAAGCACGCGTTTCACAGGAAGTCCTTCATCAATTTCTCTCGCTAAACCACTCAAAATGATGAAAATAGCCGAAAGCGAGCAAATATTCAATAGAAATTGCCAAAGTACCTTTCGTTAATGGAGTTATTTGCAAGAAACCAAAAAAACGAAACACACCTATCTACAATTATACGGATTTACGAACGCGCGGTATTTTCACCCCGGCTATACACGGGGGGAACTATACTCGGGATTTTAAGGTCCTAGAGAATTCCGGGCAATAGGAAATTTAAGGAAAAGCTGGCAAACAATTTCGCTCGTCGAATAAATCGCCGAGAAATCGTGCTGGGCGTAGGAAGTGTTTTTCGGGGCGCGACAGCTCGAAATCCCGCGCGGGGTTTCCTACCCCGGATTACTGGAGCCGGTGTAGTTGAGGCGTGAAAGCGTTGGCAAAGGCATCTCCAGGAACGCTAGGGGAGGTCCCCCGATTATTCAGGGAATCGCAGGGGAAATTAGATGGGCACCCCCGGGGGCGAGGTCGGCAATGGATGGGTTTGTCTGGCGCCTTTCCGACAACGTCACACGACGATCCCAAGCACTATGAGGGGTCGAGCAAGGTAAACGCCTTCAACTTGTAGATCAAAATGGGGATTACATAGCAGAAGCTCGAATTTTCAGATCTCGAATTGTCAGAATCTCGAACCTTCCGCAGTATGAATCAACCTTATGAGCCTCAGGAATTGCACGCTTACGCCCGGTATCCAGCCTATGCAAATTTCGAGATTCTGAAAATTTGAGCTCTTGAAAATTCGGGATTCTGAAAATTCAAGATTCCGATTTTCAAGATTTTGATAAATTCCACAAAATGAGTTTCTGGAGCTGAAAACTCTTGAACTATTGAAAATAAGGCGCACCAAAATCGCGCTTTACACCATCGAAAAATCGATAGCGCCAGGTGTACTTTTCCGATATGAGCAAAAAGAAAAGATTTGCGACAAAAAAACGAATGGCGCAAGAAAATATTTTCTGGGAAGGTAGGGACGGCGAATGAATGGACGGGTTGAAGGAGGCGAGGGGGGCGAATACCCACCCTGCGGTGTGGTCGGGCTTTGCCAGGCACGGTAATTTTCATTTTTGTGGGCAGGGCAGCAGCGGCGCCGGCCTTAGTGGGAGGGGAACCCCCATGGGTCTTTAGGAACCCGCTAGGGTGAGGGGGGGCAAATATTTCGCGGAAACGCCCTCACAAGGCTCCACACACACCCAACAAATATATTTGGTCGGAGCCCGGACACACATCCTGGTGGGCAGGAGGGCAACGCGCGACACCCGAGATGCCCTCTCATTTGAGGCGTTTGTCCTTCTACGGCTCTCCTACGAGTCCCGCGTTTTTTCGGGCTTGCGCTCACGATCATGTTGAGTTAGCTGAGAGAGCGAGGGTGAAAAGAGAGGTAGAGGGAGAGTAAGAGCGAGAGAGAGAGAGAGTGAGAGTGAGAGAGAGAGAGAGTGAGAGTGAGAGAGTGAGACACCCAAAAGGAAACGCCAAGATTATCCACCCTTCGCGACAGCCTACGACACACAACCAAGGAATTTCCGGCTCCTTTTAGCAAATCGCGAATCGAGAACAAACCACAATAATCTTTGCGATAAGTTTTCGACAAAGCAAAAACTTGTTCAACTGAAGCCAAAGTCGGAGAAGATTTGACGTCCCCGCTCAAACTTCCGCCTTGAATGGACATGGCTGTAATGAAATTCGAGCCCTCAACGGCGGCTGGCTGCCGAACAGTGTACGTTGAGGGAGAAAGCGAACCGGTAGCGACGGAGAGAAAGGGCTTTTGAAACTAAAAAAACCAATCCCCGACAACTTTAGGTCGTAAGTATCCCCAGCGATGATTATATTTGTCGAGATACGTACCGATTGGATAATGTCGAGTCGACGAGTAGGGGTCCATACGTTTTCTGGGCTGCGTTTTTCGCCACAGAACTACTAATCCGACCCTAAAAATAACTAAATGCGAATAAGAAGGTGTGCCTCGCGAAACCGGCGAAGCTGAACCGGGCCGAAATTACCGCAAAAAACTGTTACTATGTGTATGGACGGTCTTTGGTCTAATTGTGCTTTAATGTTTCCACTACGGAGTATCCTAAAACATCCCGTTGACGCGACGCAGAAGGATTGATTCGAAAGCCCTTAAAATGGCGCGTTTGCCTCAATCTTTATAAGCATGTTTTTATTTATCAAGCGCCTTTAAAAACATTAAGGAATGGTTTCTGCAGCTGATTGACGGCAACTTCCGGTCATTTTGCTTGGAGAAATTGAGGCAAATTAGATCGGATGCAACCCCGATAAAATGGGAGATATATTTAATTCTCCCCTCAAAGGAGAGAGCCAAGTGGCAAAGCTCAGTCGTCGCTCCCGGCTATTCTGCATCGTCCTCGCAAAAATGACGGTAGCGCTCTAAACATGGAACAGATGCCGTCGCCAATCTCTGCGATGGTCTAAAGTAATTCAGGAAACTAATCGGATGAAGGGTTTCTTCCGTCCCCAATTCGCTCCGTTTCCCGCCAACAGGACGTCGCCAAACACAATTTATTCTCCGAACCCCAAAGCATGCCGAGATCTTGGAGTTGGACGGTTTGTCGTTGCAACCTTGCCGTTAATCGGTTCCTCGAGCCGGTCCGCTTCAAGGCGACCTTTTGCTGGTAGCTTTTTGCCGTTGCTGGTAGAGTTTTAAGGTGTCTTTTAAGCTTCAATGCCGATTTAGCGGCTACCCATCATTACTTCGAAAACCAGTACTTATAACAATCGTTACTTCTAAAATTCATAGCGTCGATTTGCGACAAATATATGGCCAAATTGGCCAAAAAAATTGGTAATTTGATAAGGAATGATTTTTAGATGTGATGAATTTTACAACTGCTTTTTTTTTAGAAATCATGATTTTTGCAGTAATGATTCTAGCAGCAGTGATTTTAGAAGTAATGACTTTTAGAAGCAATGTTTTTAGAAGCAATGATTACTTTCCATATCGAGATACTACAGGAACAACGTTACGGAAGTGGACGTAAAGTGGGACAGACACACATACACTATTTTTTATACCTTGTAGGATCTATCGAATTTCCGGATTTGTTATAAACATCTGCAACAACCTCGCGACAAGCACCACCGCACTTCTCCATCTCACCGGGAACGCGGAACACCCGGGACGAATTTTGGAGGGATATGTCGTCCTCCACGGCCCCCTTCGACTTGCACCCCTCCACCCAATTCGAATTCGCTTTCTCCGGCCGAGACCTCACCCCCCTCCCCCCTGGTGAGGCTCTCCTGGGGCCGATGGACCTACTTGCCTCGTACCTAGGCCGCCATCTATTCCCCCGGTTCCCGGCGGAATCCCGAAAGTTTTATCCGGGGGTCCATCTTCTTGAAGTTTGCCCTCCGTCTTCCGGAACCAGGCAACTTGTCAAGCGTGGCGGTACCACATAACTTTGCGGCTCGAAATTCCACCCATATATTGTATTTATCTGTGAGGAATAACTTGCGACCCCCATTTTCAGGGCGGTTTTTCCTTAAAGGGATGCCGACGGCATAGTCAATCGGTTACGCGCTGGAAAGAAAATCTCTCTGCGCCTCTCCCCAGGGCGCGCTCTCTGCCCTGTTGGCTACTTGCCAATTTGTTGATGGGGATCGACATGCCGTCCGCAGCCCTTTAAGCCCTAGCACGTAGTTGACAGGATGAGCAAGAGGTGCCCTAGGCGCCAGTTGAGCTGCCGCATCCCCCGGACTTCCTGGACTTCCAATTCAAATTTCGCGCGTGAGCGCTCAAGCGCATGCGCTGGTTCACAAGGATGACATCCTCGTTTAAAGCCATCGCCGCGGCTCTCGGTATTATTTGGGCCTTCCCTGAGCGCAGCTACCATTTTGGGCCTTGCGCGTTGCCTTGCTGTCGTTAGCCAAGGCTTGTTTGTATCTTATCAATTCGATTTCCGCTGGCATTTTTGACGGTTGCAGTCGTTTGCCCATTTAGCAAGCGGCTTCGGCCCGAGAGAAGCTGTCGTTAGCCAAGGCTTGTTTTGGATCGGCATAACTGCTCAGCTGATGAGGCCATCCTGGAACCCCATCAGGATTGCCGACAGACCTGGTTCCTAAACAATCCTCTTCCCGTTTCTCATACATCCGAAGAAGAAGAAATTGGTGTCAGGGATACAGTTTTTAAGATCGTCTTTTAGCCGCTTTGAGCCTTGATCACCTTGGTCTGATTCGACGTGCTAGACACGTTTAAGCATTATGTGTATTATGACAATACACCTAGTCAATTATCTTTCTAGAACAGTTCAAGGCTTTTACCCCAAGAAGCTTCTCTATTTTCTTGAGTTAGCCCGCCATAGCCATCGCCTTAAGTTAGTGCGGCAAACGACCCTCTAAAAAACGTTCCGGAGCGTTTAGTAGAACATTTTGTAAACTTAGGTGTTGCTTGCTTATTCAAATAATTTCGATGAGCTTCGAGATACCAAAAAAACAACGCATCATCCATTCCACAACTGTGAAGCCACAAAGAAACCATAGATTTTACAACCAACATGTTCCTGGTTTGCGATGCTGCGTGCTAGGTTCCGGTGCCACGGATGCTCCCCGGAGTAATTCGAATATGCCCCCGTCTTTTGGCTTTGTCCAGGATGCGGAAGGCGGTGATCGTTTTTCCGGTTTTCTCTCCAGGGTCCCGCGACGAAAATGGGTTTCCATCTTGTGCGATGTCTTGCTGGGTCTCAGCATCTCGGGTTTTCCGCGAAAAGCGTGGCATTTCAATATTTGGCAATAAATTTTGTGTAGGAGTATAATACTAGAATAGGATCAGTATAATCGTAACGCCCAGGGTTCGCGTTCAGCAATTACGTGGCGACAATTGTGATACTCAGCGTTGGTTGAAATTGGACCCTGCCAAGGTGACTCTGATTGGCCCACTAAAATGACACGAATTCCTTTTTCCAACTACCGACGTTGTCATGTAGATGCCCCGGGGGAATTTCAAACCTGAACCGGAGCCCGAACCGAGCAATTGCATTCCCGGGCTGTGCATCTTTCGCCTAGATGAAGTTTTGGCGAGGCTTAGTGCCGGCAAACAAGTCGATTCCCCGTGGATTGGCCACGGTAGGTTACGACGGGTTGTCAACGCTTTCAAAGTTACTTCTATTTTTTCTTTTCATTTTTCAGCTAAACAAGTCCAGTCTCATTTTGCCGCTTTCTTCTCATGCACACGGCCGGGTGCAGAAGAAGCGCGTTTCATTAGGCGATTCCTAATTCATTATTCGCAAGTCCAGCGCCGGACTCATACGTCACCGAACATTGATGTGCACTACCTGGGTATAAATTACACTTCGGGCTGATAGTGAACGCGCCACCAAGCTGTGTCCATTTTTATGATGTGCTAATTCCGATGTAAAGGTAGATATTTTCACGTCATAGGCCTTCCGAATCTATACAAAAGCTATTTCAGATTTTGCAGCTGTCTAACACTTTTTCGGCGTTCAGCTTTGCCATAAAGGGCCCCTCTGGTGCTCATTTCTCGAGTCTCTTCGGACAAAGTTTAACTTTTTTGGCCGAACATCTCCCACATTTGCCTTTTCTGTCGTGGAAACGCACCGGCTTCGGGGAAAACACTTGGGACCCATTCGTGGGGACCCGATCTGAGGCGTGGCGCCCACAATTTTCTGCCGAGCCCACCCATCCTCCAGACGGCTTGTTCGTGGAGCCTTCAAACGCCAGCCTTGAATTTTATGACGATAAATTTGGGATTCCCTCAAACCGACTGTCTATTTGTTCTGTCTAGGCTTGAAAAACGTATCTTTGAGAATTTATCTGGATTTGCAAAAATTTTTATTTTAAGATTAATTTTGTAAATAAAGTAGTCGAAGTGTTTTTAAATGGTCTTTTACTATTCCGAAACGTAAAAGCCTTAGAAATTTCTATTTGAAAATATGAAAATATGACTTTTCCACCAAAAATGGCCTTTATGACCAAAGTTTCTTTTTAAAGCTTTGAACTTAAAACCATCGTTTTTCTGGTTGAGACTTATTACTAAAAACACCATTAAACCCTTTTTTTAAGTTACTAGGCATTCGTAAACCTGTACAAAAAAATGCTTCAAATCGCTACAATAGTTTGGTCGGCGTATAGTAATTAGTATTTCGAGTATTTCTCGACCAATCCCCATTTTCCAATTGTTTTCGAATGATGAAGCCATATCGCATCACGGCAATGTCTAGGTGTTGCGGCAGGGCCCCCGGAAAACAAGGCCTGCAAATGGCGGCTGGCGTCCAAAGTTTGCCGCGGCCCAAATCGACCCTCCGCGCTCTCATCCGGGCCCATTTTCCCAAAATTTCCGTTTCTGCCCCGATCCGGTGCAGTGCCGTAAAAGACGGAAACCCGGCGTCAGAATGCCAATTCCATGATGAAGCGCAAAACAACTACTTAAGTTAGCGGGATCGCCGACTGGGGACGCCTAGCGAGCAACCCTAGGCTCTATTTTTGTCATCGTTCCGTCCTTTCTATTGCTTTGAGGACATGAACCGCTGCTTGAGTAGTCGCTGCCACAGCCATCAATAAATAAATGGCGAGTCGCCAACCGAACGAACCCAACGTGACTTGCTTGTCCCACTATTTTTCAGTGTTTTCCAGACTTTGAGACACCCAAGAATGATTTAAAAGCCCTGACGAACTCTGGAATTGCCGGAAGTCATTAAGAAGGGTCTAAATGCTAGGTCGGTCAGCGAAGGGGCATAGGTTCAACGCCAGACGCTTAGGCTTAGGCTTAGGCTTAGGCTTATCCCTAGGCTTGCTAGGTGTGTTTTTGCGCTGCTGCTACTCTTTTCGGAACTTCTTGTTTACCGGGGGTAATGGATTAGAAGTAATCCCTTTAAGAAGCACTGCTTTTAGAAGTAATGATATGTAGCCCATGCACTTTTCCCTATGACCGTCAGCTCATTTCACAGCGGTCTGCCAAAAACCCTATTCTCGGCGGGATTGCCTAATTGCAGAAGTTAGGCTCCGCTCGCCCGTTCTTCGCCAATTTTTCGTCTTTTTCCTGGCTAGCCCGTCGCCGGGAGGAAGGGCAAAACCCAATTTGAAGGGCAAAAACGATTAGCCTCTCCTCTTCAGCTGGAAGAGCAGCAGGGCCTCTCGAATCAAATATGTTCTTTTTGCTTTTTCGGACGTGTGGTAGAAGCCCGAATCGAAGCCATATTTCCGAGAACTCATCACCCCCGGTCGGAATCATTGTAGTCGAGGGCCAAGGGGTCGCATAAATTTTAAGGAGGACTTGTTGACAATTGCATTCCTTCAATTTTTTCTTTTTCTCGATTGGTTCATAATTGATAATTTTAGTCGCACAATCATTGCAAGTTTCGACTTGCTATCATAATGCCAAAAAACATCATTTCGACATTCATAGTCTCGAAATGCCATAGTCGCAATTTTAAAATGTCGCAAATTTAGAATGTCGAAATTTATTGCATTCGATTCGAGTGTTTTTCCCGGGAAATTCGCTTATTGAAATTTCCACGTTGTGAAATTTCAACGCTATAAAATTTTTGCATTTTGATATTTCTACGTTACGAAATCTGAATTTCAAGACTTTCAACACTTTGAAAGTAAACCGTGGCTTTCAGATGGACGGTAATTCGTCTGAAGAGCTTGAAGGAACGTGCGGTTTCTTCGAGGGCTACTCCACGTCTCGCTTTGTCATTACGTGCATCATTTCGGGTGTATCTGGGTTTGGGATTCTATTCAACCTTGTAAGCTTTGTTATTATACGTCTGTAATAGCGAACAACGCTTTGCTCGTACGCCTCACATTTAGTTATTACTTGCCGTATTCCGACGATCGTTTCCTTCTTCTGTCTACTTGGCAGCTATATCAATATTGGACACGCTGCTATGTGTATCTTATATATTGCTTTTCGGCGTCGACGCCTGTGGGTTAATTTTGAAATTATTAAAGGGTCTTGTTGGGCAGGAATCAGTACTACCTTTGTAAGTACAATTCACCTCCCAGCTCCTTTTGAAAAATCTAAATCGCTGAAAAGCAACAAACGTTATTCGGCCCCTAGGTTATGTGTATCTAAAGAATCAATTCCTCTTCAACGTCTACCATCACTATATACTGTATGCATTTATGATTTCAAAGGTAGGTTGTTATCGCTAATTCATTCGTTCAGTTCTAGGTTGTTCAATTTGCCATCCCCTTCATGCTAATTCTGGCAACATTGGAGCGATATGTTTGGACCTCATCGTTACAGACCAGGTGAAAAATTGGGCACGGCTCGAAACCTGGCTTTAGGGAGTTTTTCAAGCCCGTTTTTTCAAACGCAGGACGATGTGTGACGACGTGCCTTATCTTCTTGATATCAATGATGTTACGCATGCCGATATTGTGGGCAATCGAGGTGAGTAGTACCCGTTATTCATTTTTATCGTTGGATGGAAAAGCCGGGAACTAAACTCCTTTCAGGTCAGGAGGTTTCCAAAATGCGCTGACCCCTTCCGCTCCAAATCCGTATTCCCGACAGATTGGGCCGGCGAGTCGAAGGCGTATCACGTTTTTGACTTTCACATAATCGTCGCATTGCAGGTTTGGTATTTTGCTAGGTAGTTCAAAAAATAGCTAGATTTACTGAATTCCGGTCATTTCGGTCAGACCCATTTCGCCTAAATTTTAGTCCGTCTTCAGAGCAGCATTTTTAACCAAAAACCAACTTTTTTCGAAACACTTATACTTTTTTGTTAATTTTTAGACCCTTTTCTTTAAATTCTGAATTCAATGCTTTGTAAATCGCTTCGATAAGTGAATTTGGCAACGGACTTATAGAATTAAGTTAGAAATTAATACGACAACTAAAAAATTTCCAAAATTTTTGAATTTTTGGGCAAAACGTAGCTCTGAAGAGGATCCAAAACTTTGGGAAGTGGCCTTTAAGCGAAATGGGTTTAGGCGAACAGCCGTAACCCTACTTTTCGAGAAGCGACATTTAATCCTTCCAGACCGTATTGCCATTTTTTGTGCTCATCCTGCTGAATGCCGTGATTATTCAACGGTTGCTGGTGGAGAAGAAGAACGAGGTAGTTTTGGAGAGAGAGAGGCGTTAGGCAACGACATCAACTGTTCTATTCTAACGCACCGATTCTTCCTTTAGCCGCCTCTCGAACGGCAAAATCGTGCAAAAATCTTGCGGGCCGTTCAGGTAAATGGCCTCGGAGGCCAGCGACGACCTCGCATGGGAATTTAATTCTTTCTTCCCGCCTAAGATTTCCTTTTTTCCTTTTTCTCTTACGCATAAATCCGGCTTGGTTGGCCGCGCGGCGCATGGGTAGCAGATGCCGATGCTACCTGTCTAGTCCACTAACACTTTCTGTTGGCTCAGTGAGTAGCGATTCAAGTATAGCCGCTTCCTAGATGTACGCCGCCATCCAGCCGACGCTTTACAAGGTGGGAGAGGCAGCAAAGAAGGCGTCAACCGCAAAAGCCGAGTATGAACAGGTTCGTGTTATAAAAGGATTCCCTAATTTCCAAGTATTTTTGCGACTAAGCCGTTTTGTTTAAATCTGTCAGATCAATCACCCGGCTACCCATCGTTACTTTTAAAACCAGTACTTCTAAAATTTATAGCGTCGATTTGCGAATAAATATGACCAAATTTGCCAAAAAAAACTGAAGTCCGACGTAATGATTTTTAGAAGTAATGGCTTTTAGGAGTAACGATTTTCGAAGTAATGATCGCCCCCCACAAATCACCCGAATCTCAAACCTTTTAGGTTGCCATCATGCCAGAGAACTACTTGCTACTCGAAGTCGCGACAGAATTAATCAAGGAATCGCTAATAACAAAGTGAGTTCCCCCGGGAAAGCATAGAATAGAATTCCAGCAGATTCAAAAACAGCTTCTTTCCAGATCGTCGCGGGGAAAAAGAGCCCAGTTGCGAAATGCGATCTACACGATGCTGGCTATCGTCACCTCTTATCTGATCTGCAATGGGCTCCATCTGATACTCACAATTTTGGAGCGATTTGGGTCTTCGTTGCTGTTGGTATCGCACTGTTTCCACGTGCCGACAATTTGAAATTTCAGGAAGCAGAAGACGACATGCTCTCCACCAGCTTTTACATTCTCCTCTCAGATACCGTGTCAATCGCCTATTTGCTCACATCAGCCATCCGTATCTTCATCTATGCCAAGTGCAACCCAAAACTGCGCAAGGACATTAAGGATTTCTTGATGAACCGGCGCCGAGTGTGATCCGGCCGGGTTTCTCTTTTTTTTATCCACACCTTTGCCTTACCTGATGATTACAAGTGACGCTTCCTCGTACCGCCCTTAACCTGCTGCATATCTGAAAGTATCTGCTTTATTGCATCATGATTCGACTTGCATTCCTAATAAAGAAAAGTCTCTACGGGACCCAGCATCTATCTTCGCTGGCCAACTTTAGTAGCGCCTTGGAAGATTCAAAAATTCTAGGGGTTTGTCTCCATCAGCTGCGTTTTGAAAAATTACGCACCCGGAGTAGGGCGTCGCTTTGTTACACGACTTCCAAATACAGGAGTGGTCTCTTTTATTACCCTGGGGTGTCTTTATCGGAAGCGAGGGGTGGCGTGGATGTCCGGAGGGTAGGCAGGGAATGATTGATGGTACATCGCCACACGTACATATCCACCACCACATCGCCCACACCACCACCCCCGCCTAGACAAGGGCGGTGTCTTTTTATTTGATCCCGAATCACCGTGTATTTTATAGCTAAATTTTTTACCAAAATAACAAAAATGACAAAGCGCCGACTGTTCAATCGCATTTGGATTTTGAAATTGGGCGGTCAAGCGGGTTGGAGGCCGTATTTGTCGCGTTTACGGTTTTTACGATCGGCCACAAAAGCAGCATAAAAGAGGCGTTGGGGTCAGCCACCAATTAGGGCAGATTTGGCCCCTGGGGTGGAAGGGATCCCCCCTAAACGATGAGCCCCCCCCTCCCGGCTAACCCGTTTCGGGTTGAATTGTATTGCAAATCTGTGCTTCTGCGTTCTGGTTCGTTAGCAGGGGGGGGGGTGAAGCTTAATACCGTAGATTTTTAAATATTTCACTATTTTTCTGGAACTACATAATCGCGACCTGGTAGAGTATCAAAAAAATAAGAGTTTTAATTCTAGATAAAAACCTATCGATGAATCATCTAATTTCTTCGGGGGTGTTTTATAGTTTTCGACATTCTGTTAACGCTTCCGGATAGAAAATCAAAAAAATTAAATCCAATTTAAGACAGCGAAGCCAGGTCGGGTCGTGATCCTTCTCAAAAAGGTGTTCTAAAACTTTTACCTTGAAAAAATGGAATACCATACGCATGGGTTGAGGCCGTTGAGCTTTTATTGCAGGGTATTTCCCGGAAGATTCCCCACAATGATGATCGGATGCCCTTGAAGGGGAAGGACCGAGAATTGCCTCCCTCCATTGGTCGACCTTGGATTTCGTGGCGCCCGGATCCTAAAAGCGCACCATTTCTGCAGACCTGGGGATCCCCTGGTAGTCCCCTGGGTGGTGGTGGTGGCCGAATAATTGGTGCTGCTGCGCGCGCGCGTGTCTGTGTGCGGGGTGCGCCGGCATTCTGCCCGGACTGTCAGTCAACACCGCAAATACACCCACACCCGTCTGTCTATCGTATATACCCGTAGGCCGGCTGAAAACAATCCACTCCCCCCCATCCGCCCGAGGTCTCGCTGGCCCAACAATGCGCTTGGGGCGCGGCCGTGAAGTTGTCAAACTATTCAGGTTTTGCGCAACTATTGGAATAATACGTTTTCTAAGCTGCATTCAATAAAAATAATCCTGTTTTGCTGCTTTTGTTTTTGAAGCCTAATTCTACAAACCCCCTTTTTCCTTTCTTTGCTTCTACCACCGCCAGACCCTGGTCTGCTCGGTGATCACGCATCCCCCCATTATGACATTTGCTCCTTGAGTGGCTTGGTTGGGGTATGAATTCCATATTCTGTCTTTCTTCTTTCCATTTTTGGCTTACAAGGGAAGGACAAGTACACGAACTGGAAATTGGAAAAACGCGCGTGGCTACCCCCAGGTTATCGGCTACGGGGAACACGGTGTTGTCAGAATTTTCTTAGTTTTTCTTAGTGCTTCTTAGTGTCTTTTCTTAGTTCTTGTTCTTAGTGTTTCTTAGAGTGGTGTTAGTGTACGCCTTACTCGCTAAAAGTCGTAGGGGAAAAATTGTATTTGCCTAAAGCGAAACGCGAGATTGTCGAGTATTTAATTGCCAACAGCTAGCTCGCGATAGCAGCATTTAGCTTTGCCGAATGGCGCACGTGTTTAGATTCTTGCCGATATTTACTTCATATCTGTTTTTCGGCGATTTTGAAAGTGTTTAAAATGTTATTTAAATCGCGATGAACCAAATTGTTGCCACGGTTAGCTGGACTACTTTTTTTCGGTCTTGCACCCACATCAGAATCCATCTGAAACCCCCGCCCTTCCCAAAACGTTATGTTGCCGATTGGGCGCGTGTTTCGGCAGAGCGGCAGCTGAATCTGTCGCGCAAACAGTGCCCGGTCCGGTCAGATGCGTGCAGCATTGACTATTACGGTCATGATGGCCACGAGTCTCAGATGCAACCGTCGGCCAAGCATCGCTCTCAATTGTGACCGTTTATTCGTGGCGAGTCGAGTGGCCGTTGGGGGGTCTGACCTTGCCGGAGACAATGCATCCCCGACCAAAGTAGCCCTATGGACTGGCGCGTGCATTCAGAGACCACAATCGCACTCTGCATATCAATCGGCCCGGTCTGGCTCAGTTATGCGCCAATTTTTCGTCGTGTGTTACCGACGTTCTTCTAAGTGTGGCTTACGTGTATTTCTGATGGTGATGTCATGAAAACTACAGGGTGTCGCAATGAACAAGCCATCCAACTCGAGGCAGGAGCGTCGGATCGGCATGGTAGTTGGATCATTCGAAAGCGCTTGAAACGACGGTTTGCATACGCATTCATAACCAGGTTTTTGTTTCACAGTTTCACAAGAAACTATTTTGCAAAATTTTCCGGTTTTCCGGCTTGCATACGAGTTGATTTGCCTCAATTTCTGGATGTAAAACGGCCGAAAGTTGCGGTGAATTATATGTCGTATAGATAATTAACCGAACGTAAAATAATTATAGCCGCGCCACCTTTCAACAGCTTTTTAAATAGCACTGTTAAAGGCGATGGCGAAAGTTTTTAAGGCGTCTGCAATCTCGCCGTGTCAAGGTCTTTCGAATGGCATAATTGGCATTCCGATCCTACGATTCTGCAATGTGTTAGAGGAGGTGTTTCTTTAGTGGGACACTGTACAGGCTTTCAAGCTTCCTATTTTACTACGCTCCAATCGTTCCAAGACGGCACACCATTTCGTACTTTCGCAGCCTTTCACCCAGAAAGGCCATCCGGATGACTCGCTGCTACCTCAGAACACCAATATTTGCGCGCGTCTGGCGACATGTGTATGTTCTGCAGGCGCATCATGTTTTGGCACACGCATGCTCATCGCCAAACACGGAAATGCGTTAAAATTGGAGCCTAAAAAATTTTTTTTGGTTAGTTTCCTGAGTTGCGTCACCGGTTTGCGCTTGTTATCCATTTCTTTGCCGCTCGCGGGCCCGTTCCAAACCTTGTATCCCCTAGTGCATCGTTTCAAAGCTTCCAAACCTTTTAAAGGGATGGTAACATTGGGTCAAAGGTACGAAGAAGGTGGTGGTATCCGCGGGAAGGGGGTCGACCCTCTCGAGCAGCATGTCCCACCATTGTTTGCATACCATTGCACCGTGTGGAAATAGCCCCCCCGCCCTCACTCACCACGGCCCGCACCAGCCCCATACATATTGATCTCTCATTTGTCGTCGTTGGGCGGAGATTCTATAATGAACGATTTTCTGGATTTGTAGAGTTGTTGCATAGTCCTAAAAAATTTATTCGAAACTCTCGTCCGCGCGGTCTCCTCAAATAATCATCCTAAGGTCCTCTCGGCTTCAGAAATTACAAGGAAACGTTGTCATTTCTAACGGTACACATAGATAGCGCGGGGGGGGGGCACTCAAAGTTTTTTGATAATATAAATATTTTTAAATCTGCCTTCTTCGGGCTATAAAAAACCTCTTAGTATATTTTTTGGCCCTCCATCGAATGGCATTTTCAAAATAACGAAAATATTCAAAGTGCCTCCTTTTTAGCCACGGAATTCTATCTTTCCAACTTGATGTCTTCCATAAATCCGTTGCAAGTATGAAAACGTAGCGGCCGTCGCTGTGAGTTAATGGCAGACGGTGTGGCTGCCCATCCCATCGTCGCACCACTCATCCATTATTGCTGCCAGTGCCTCCGGCATATTACCCATCCATTTCACCATCCTTGGGGGCGGGGGGGAGGGGGTAAGGAGGAATAGTGGATCCACGGCACGCCAAGGCCGGGAGAGCTTTTCGGTGGGGCGCTGACTGAATGGGCAAACTCGTTCCTTTGGGTGGCTCTATGGAGAAGTCGGGGCTCACAGCCCAAACAGGACATCATCACCCTCCCATACTTTTCAAAGCGGTTTGCTGGCTCGAATCGATGCCGACGCTGAATTGATTTTGCAGATTTACTCACATTTTATCGAACAAACTTTTATGTTTGCCGCAGTCTTTTGTCTCATTCTTTGGGCTGAAGAATCCGGGAAAAAACCCGAATTACGTAAGCATGAGCTTAGGCTTAGGATTAAGCTTTAAGTTAGGAGAGTTACTTTTCTTAGAGACTTACCTTATTAGGTTAAGCTTACCTTATGCTTGGGTTAAGCTTAGGGGGGCTAGACTTGAGGTGTGTGTTTTAGTCTTAGACTGAGGCTTCAGCCTAGGTTGCACTTAAGTTTAGGCTCAGGCTTAGGCCTAGACCTAAGGTGCGGGTTAAACTTCGGCTTCGGCTTAGGTTAGGCTTAGGCTAAGGCTTATGAACCCGTTCCGACATTCCGTTCTGGATTTGGGTTATGCTCTAACGAGCTTGGGCTTCAAGTCCTCGTGTCTTGGGGTATACAGAAACCCCAATCTCGGCTACCTAATTCCCTAATCCCCCGGAAAACGCAGGATCGGGGTCGAGGAAAGAGCCATGCTTCTTCCTAATCGCCAGACCCGGATTTCGTAGAGCAGGCGGTTTCTCCGCGCGTCTATTCCTCCTCTCTTTCAGCCGACTCTATCCATTAGACGCTCTGCTGTGCGCGCAGGTTTGTTCCCCGCGCTCCCCTTCGTCGCGCCGCCAACTCTCGAGAGCCCGACCAAAAGAAGCTGAAAACTTTTCGTGGCTCCCCAGTCCGTAGTCGTTGGATTCGATTTTTTTCAGCACAAGCTGCTGCCGTTTTTGATGCATTTATTTGGTTGTCTGGTCGCTCTCGGCTACCCATCATTACTTCTAAAATAACTACTTCTAAAAATCACTACTTCTGAAACCATTAGTTCTGAAAGTCATTGATTCTAAAATTCTTATCGTCGATTTGCGAATGACCAAATTTGCCGAAAGACTGGTTGGTCGACGTTTCAAGTTTTAGAAGTAATCATTTTCGAAGCAATGGTTTTAAAAGTGAAGAACCTTATCGAATCGATGTGTTTACACGTTATACAACGCCCCTTAATGAGCTCCAGATGATTCAGTACCAATAACTGCTGACCCACGACCCCCTATAGTTTACGAGCAGGGGGCCCGACTGCCCAAATTTTGAGTGGTCATTAGCCATTCTGTACAGCTGTTCACCCCCCCCCCCCCCCCACCCCTTAGCCCCTGAACATATGGGATCGGACAATTTTTCACGAGCGCGTTTCTGTGCATAATTTGGAGGCGGAGCCTTGTCTCTATCTCAGTGCCATCCTTAGTTCAGTTTGTTTTCAAGTTTTAGGCTAACGCATATCACAATTTGTCCTGCCTGAAGCCTGGCGATGCAGGCAGTTTGCCCGGAAATTCCAATTGAAAGACTAGATTTCAGATCCAATTCCAATAACATTCACCTCAGCGGTATTGGCCTCTCTCTCTCTCTCTCTCTCTCTCTCTCTCTCTCTTAGCCGCACCCTAAGAACAGTGAGGGGTCTACGGAGGGTGGGAACAGCGCGCCTGCTCAAACTTCTCGCCAAATACGGTGGCCCGTGACGGGATGGGGGGCGAAGAAGCCGAGAACACTGCTTTCCCCCGGGCCTCTAGTGAATTCGGGTTATACAGGCCTTACTTAGTGGGGGCCTAAAAGCAAAATAAACGAGGGCAAAAGTCAATTTTTATTTCGCTGCAAATCGGCTGAAGGTTGAGGAGCGCTGTGGTCATAGAACGTCTCCGAGCATATTCCTATACTCCGAAGCCGGCTTATTTTCATTACATCGAAAATCGTTTTGTCGAAATATCATTTTCGGAATTTTAATGTGGCGTCAGACCTTTTTCGCCTCGTTTATTCATCTCAAAAATGTCGCAAATTGAAATTTTAACCCATTGCATTTCCGACAAAATGAAATTTATACAAAATCGTATTACGACAAGCTGATAACAAATCTTCGAAATCCGTCAAATGGAACGTATTCAGACCAACATCCCGAAATTCCGCTACTTTCCCATCGCGCAATCCCACGGACCCCCCCTTGGCTGGTCAATCGCCATCCAATTTTTGTGACCCGCTGCTTCGCCCTCGTAAGCCCGGTTCCCCCGCACTGTTTCAGAGGGGGGCTCCTCATTTTCACACGATTCTTCCCCCCCCCACCCAGCAGCGGACGGTGCGCGACCTTGTCCCACAAAGTGGGCCGCCCCTTTCCCTCCTGCTGGGAAGACGAGTTAGTCTTCAACTCACCCCCGGACAGGCCGGATTGTCCTTTCCGAATTTCTTAATCTCTCTCTCTCTCTCTCTCTCTCTCTATCTCTCTCTCTCTCTCCCTCCCTCGCTCTCTCACTCCCTCTCTTAACCATCACCGGTCAGCTGTAAATGGTAAGACGCGCTCCAACTCCCTCGTGTTTTCGATAGAGTTGAATTGACGGCAGCTTTACGCCAGCTAGACTTTTTAAGCCAAAACGATATCTTAGAATCACTACTTCTCTTATAAGCGTTTTCATGGAAAAAGCCTTACGCTATGCCCTATGATTACAGTTGAAACGCGGGTCAATCGCGACCCCATCGATCTCCAGAGGCGCTATCCGCTATACCCTTAATTACCGAGCACGGTGTTAATGAATCCGTACGGATTGCTTTCATATCATTAGAAAAATTTTGCCGCCAATTCTTTTAAATTAGCAGTACACTTCCGGACGTAAAAATCCGGACGCACCGAGTGCAACCACGTAATGAAGTAAGGAATGGAGTATATCAGACGCGAGAGAAGTCGCAGAAGAGCCGCACTACCCTGCCAATTTTTTTACCCGCAAAGGTTGCATCGGGGGACGAGGATTGCGGTGGGGGACGACAGACAAAAACGGAGAAGGGCGTATGGCTGGTGGAATACGGCAATGCCGACCGGTCGGTACAAGCCGAAATGGGGTGGGGGAGGGAAATCTAGCGGAATGGGGGACGAGGCCACACGGCTTGCGCTGGCTGGGGAAGGGCTGGAAGTGGTTGTCGAGGGCCACAGCGCGACTTCCGCGCTGTGTGGCCCGCGCCGCGTTCTGAGGACACGGCACCCATCCGATCCACCACCCCGCATCTCTCAATCGCCACCTACGCGCCGGGGCCCCCCCGGGGGTCGCTTGATGAATTTGGTTTTGCCCCTAATTTAGGCAAATTTTTGTTGACTCGTAATGTTCGTGAATTTTCTCTGATTCTAAATTCCAATAATTTTCGTTTTATTGACCTAAGGATACTCAGTCCAACCCAAGCCATATTCCAAGCACTAGGCGGACTCGAACATAACGAATTCCTCAACTGGTTCGGTGAAAAAAGGGGATTTCCGGGGCAATAGCACGCGCAATTTGCTCGCTACAACCATTCCGCCACAAAGCCATCGTGACTCACGAAATGTGCGGCTAGATGCCTCTAGATCATTCCAGCCTTCCACCTTTTTTCTGCTCTGGTTTTGGATCGGTGATCTCAGTTTGTTCAGTTTTTTTTACAAAACGCGAAGGTTTGTGCAGATTCGTTAAAGGTATCAGGAAGGCACAGAAAAAAAATTAGCACAAAGCGCGCTTCAGTTCTAAAACTAGCATAAATCTTCGCTGCTCTCTCCTGCATCCTCCCCGCCCTTGGCTATTTTTTGATTAGCATTTCCGGAGGCTCGTTGCCAATTATAGATGAGCCCCGATCTACTGGGCCTTCCTTATCCCTTTAAAGGCAACTGCACAGTTACGTTCAAACCCCCACGCCCCGACGATTTCCATGCATCTCGACGTACTGGCGCAATGCCAAGGGGTTAATTTCTGCTGATTTCCCTTCCTTATCCCTTTAAAACAGGCCTCCATGCGCTGCGCCGGTCGTCAGGATGGTGATTGATAAACGAACGGCGACGAGCCAGATTATCAAATCAGCGCGCGCATGCCTGAACAAGCTACGTAGGGAACAACCTAATGGGGAAAGCAGGTTGCCCGCTTCAGCTTATCGATGGAAATGAGCAACGTTTAGCAAGTAAAAAATCGACGTCGAGGTGATGCCCTAACTACTCGCACTGCACAGTTTTTTTTCGGTTTTGCGTTTTATCTGCTGTGCTTTGTTTTTATTGAACCAAAAAATTACTCGGGCACATATCATTTTTCCGAATCCTGTGCATTTTGAGCGTAGGCATAAAGGGGTCGGATGGCCTTTCAAGAATTTCCGAAAAAAGAGTCGACTCCCAGCCTGAAAGATTGCTATCGGTGGGGCGGCGCGACCTCAGCCGCCCACCATTGCATCCAGCCACCTCAAATCACATTCATTACCTTCCAAATATTCAATGTGTTCGAAAGTTTTATTCCCTTCAAATGAACTGATCTCAACCTTACAGCTACTCCCCGTATCGATATGCTCTATCGGTTGAAGTGCAGGCGAGCCAACCGACCAGAATGAGCCTGCGCGCTATGCTACACTTTATTTCTATATTTCTTTTCATACTTTTGCTGAGGATAGAGGCCATCCGCGCACAAGGTACGCCATACGCCAAGCCTACGTAACGCTACTCATGCTTCTTAGGTTTCCGCATAGGCGATCCATCAGCTGGGATCGACCCTGGAGGCCGAACCCTCCCCGAACACTTTGTAATTATAAAGGTACTGTTCTTGAATTTTCTATAATAATACATCTTCTAAAATCATTACTTCTAAACCTCTAAAATTCATCACTTCTAAAAATCCTTACCTCTAAAGTCGTTACTTCGATAAGTCAGTGCGCTGGATCATCAGTGTTTGGGCAAATTTGGCCATATTTATTCGAAAATCGAGGCTAACTTTTAAAAGTAGCGATTTTGAGAAGTATACACTTTAGAAAGCATGATTTTAGAAGTAATGCTGGGCAGCCCAAAAAACGTGTATCCTCTTCTCAACATTTAAATTCCAGGACACACGCTCACCCTGGTCTCAGCTGTCCGTCACCTTACCGACGCGGCGCAGCGACTTTGAGCAGTTCATCGCCAAGGTGGTGGATGTGACGGAGAAAGTGTACGCGTTTAGGTTGTATACTATAGGATTTATTGTTCTTAGACCCCACGCAACCCGGGACGTCAACCGCACATTCCTCGCGTCGGTCGAGGATGCATCTGTGATCAAGATTCATAACTTGCACCCCGGTCATAAGTACAGGTCCGTTGGTTGGCAAAACGAAAATGATAACATGCAAAAAACCATTGGCACCCTGCCGGATATTAATTTTGCTATAACCTTTAGCATCACGATAATCGGCCGACGTGCTGACAGCTCCGAGAAGATCAAAAGCGAGACGGTGGTCATGGATCCGCAGGTACTTTTATGCCATTGGGCATGTAGAAACGCATTCTTTGCAATGTTTTTGGATCTTTTGCATTATCGAGGGACCAACTTTTTTTCTTAGGATCCAACTTTTCAAATATTGATGCTGGCTGTGTTTCTAAACGGTTTTCTGCCATTCCAAAACGTAAAAATTTTACACACGATTTTGACCAACATTTCTATTTTTTCGAACTCTTTAAAGTTTTTCGATATTGTTTCTATTTGAAATATAGTTTTTTTGCTAAAAATACCATGAAAACAACCACAAAAACAATAGACTTTCTAGGCTTATACCGAAAAGTTAGGTCCCCCCGATAATGCGAAAGAACTGATTTTGAAATTATTTAACCTTCTAGGCTCCGGAGATTCTCCTCGGCAAAGACATCGTGGCCTCGGAGACAAATGTGACGTTGCACGCCACGAAGACGAACAAGGCCGTCCAAGAGCTCTTTAAGGTGGACTATGTGCAGCTCGAGCCTGAGGAACGGTTTCCAACGCTAGAGGTTACGCAGAGGTTGTCTTCTAAATTTCTTCATTTAGGTACTCGATATCCCGGAGCAGCAGGATCTCGAGATCTATCTCGGTAACCTCAACCCCGGCCGTGAATACAAGTAGGTCCTACGGTCTTTAGATTTCATATATTTCAGGGTGAAAATCGCGGCAGTGAAAGCTGGGCTCAAAAGTCGACCTTGGGAAGCGACGCTGGCCACTAGTACGTAGCGATAAATAATTCATCGAGTTTTCTCCTTAGAACCATCGACACCCACCGGACTGCGTGCCACCGATATGCAGCCAAATTGCGTCAAGTTGGAATGGGACTTGGCAGGTACGCCAAAGGATTTGCCATACTTCAACAGATGCACTGTTCCGAATCGCGAAAATCGGAATCTCGAAAATTACGATTCTGGTCGTCGTCCGGCGGCGTCCTAACTTTTTTATGGGCGAAAACGACTACATCTTCGAGATTCTGATTTTCGATATCTTGTTTTTGGAGATTCTGATTTTCAAGGTTCAGATTGTTCACCATTCCGAAAAAAATTAAAATTTGCCTTCCAGGAGACTCGGGATTTGACGCGTTTGAGGTGGAATACGGGTCAAAGGACAGCGAGAACGTGCACAAGGTTTGTAGCTAGCAGAACCCACGTTAAACAATATCCTTTAGCTGACGGTCACGGATGGGCGTTCATCACTCCTGTGCGATAGTATCCAACCAGGGAAACGCCTCCGTTTCGTCGTCACTACCCGCAAAGGTCTAAACGCCCATCACTATTTTTGTACTTTCAACTCTAGGGGCCGTGCTCTCAAGCCCGGCCGTGATGCTGCATGACGTGCGCCCGCTGGCCCCCACCGAATTTAGAGTACGTGATTTAGCCTACCCTGTTACCACCCTGGGCAATTCAGGTACGCCCGGATATGACGAAGGGAAAGTACCGCGTCGAGGCTGACCTTTCCGAATTGTCGCACTCAGACCTCTGCCATTTGACCGTGATCTCAGAGTCATTGACGCGAAGCGAGAACGAGGCGTCGCTGGAGAAATCGGGACATGGGTATGCGAGCGCAGGTCACGATTGAGCGCGTGATTTCAGATGCGTTTTCTACCTGCCATTGACGCCCGGCGAGCGGTTTGAGTTCGCCGTGTCGTCGTCGTCGAACAACGTGCCCAGCGCAAAGCTTCAGAAGAGCGTGGTGCTGGGCCCTGCGTTTGACATGAAGGCTTTCGGACTGAACGTCCAGGTGGGCCAAACAAAAAGACGTGTGATTTCAAACCGTCACATTCCATGCGCTACAATTTTTAGAGCCTGCCTAACGATGTGCTTTTCAGGAAACAAAGTCCGGTCTGGAGTTGCAGTGGCCGCAGAGCGAGGTGTTTATGTCGAAGCTGAAGGATATGTGGGCAAAAGTAAACGACCTGCTGATTACTGATCCGCACTTTTTCCAGATTGTCGGCCAGAAGTCGGTTTTGCAACTCCGCCTGACGCCCCTCGACAAGGGCAAGACGCGCGAGCGCAGCCGACAGTTTGATTCACAACCCAGCAAAGGAGAACACATCGTTGTGCAAGGGCTTCGCCGCGGATCGTGCTATCAGGTCGGTGTTAAAATTCTACTTGTGGAGCCGCCTTTCAGGTCCAAATCTACACGGTAACGCGGACGGGGATCGTCTCTGAAGCGCGTTACAATGAGAGTCTGCGGATGGCGGCCCCTCCCGTCAGCCTCATCCTCGACGCTGTCACCCACACCACAGCCACCCTCAAATTTCACACCAACTTCAGCGTGAGTCGAGATTTTGGGGCGGGGCGATGATTGAGTTGCCACACCACGGCGGCAGAAATTTTGCATCTTTTTGCCTCAATCAGCGACTTTCACTATCCCCTTAACATTACAGGATCCCGTGAACAGCACCCCAAATCCGGAATGTCAACTCTCGGTGACTGTTAGCGATATGCACCAGATGGTCGTCTTCGACAGGTATCTTTTTCGAACCACTGCGTAAGCAATTTACTGTGTACAATAATAACGTGCCGCTCCTTTAGACGTCTTCCCCTAACCGTGGACATGTCGCCGTTAGCGCTGACTGGTCTGCGGCCATACCATAAGTACAACGTGAATTCACAGGTTTCAAGTCAATTACTTCCGCAAACAGTGCCTAGGTGATCTGTGGTGGATTGTCGTCTTCGCAGTGCGCCCCGTCAAGTCGCACGATGAAGTCGTTATCCTTCTCTACGCGACAGGATCGGCCGGGCCCAGTGCAGGGGCTTCAAGTGAAGCCGCTGAATCCATATTCTGTAAGCATGATTCAATGAATCACGGCCCGCCACGGTTCAGATTCAACTCCTATGGCTGCCGCCAGCACTTCCAAATGGGGTCCTGACGCACTACGTGGTCGGCGTTCAGCCAACGGTAAATTTGAAATTTCCAGGGTGTCCCAAAGATCCCTCCTACCTAGTGAGCCTCAGTCGTGCTCGATTTTTACGATATAGGTATCGATTGAAAGCTCTCCGAAAAGTTCAGAACGTCTTTTCGCTTGTAAATTCCGGAAATTTTGCTCTATTTTGGCATTTTTTATGCAAAAAGGACATCTTTTGTCAAAAACAACTCCTTTTCAACGGTCTAAGCGCCATTCAAACTGCGCTTTATCAACTGGCCTTCAAAAAGCTGTCGTTGTGCTTCTTTTTTCCGGATTTTGGGCCCGGTATATGCTAGGATGAGATACATTAATTATGCAATGTAATCTGACCCTATTTGCAGGAACCCGGACAGGAGCCCTGGTCGGTCAATGTGGCCCTCTCAAACAAGCGACCCGACCATACCGTAGAAGCGGTGGTCGATGGACTCACCGGCGGACAGCTGTATCGGCTCGAGGTAACGTTTCAGAGCGCTCGAACAAAAACAATGCCCCCGCGCAGGTGAGAGCCGTGACCGAGGCCGGTGCGGGCGATCCACCTGCTTCTAACGATCAAGCCACCGTCACCATGCCGATCATGGGTGAGCATTTTCAAGATCACTCGTCGTTATACACCAGCAAGCATGGCATAAAACTTTTTACCTATCGGAATCTCATTTTCAGAACTTCGAAACTTGCATACTAAGAATCAACATTAAAAGCTGCAGGAATTGCCCGATTACTCCCTGCACCCAGCCTATGCAAATTTCGAAATTCTGAGATTCGGGATCCCAATTTTCGAGATTCTGAAATTCGAAATTCTGATTTTCAAGATCTTGCTAGTTCGCCATAAAATTGATTCGATTTTCAGCGCCTCCCAAACCCCCGTCGGCCCTGGACGTCGTGCTCGATACGATCAGCCCACAAACAATGACGATCCGATACACGACGCAGATGTTCGACTCGAAGAACGGGCGCGTCACCAAGTAGGCCCCCGTTCGCGAACTGTTGACACCCAGCCCGTCTTTAGGTCGGCTGTCATCGTGGCCGAGGTGACGGCGGATGGTCGAGTGACTGAAACATGGCTCTACGCGGACAACAAGACATACGTATGTATGCTTGGCCTCGGCTTAGACCTTGGGCTTAGGCTTGGGCTTAGGCTCAGGCTAAGACTTTCTGATTAATAGCAATCTACATGTAACTTTCAGACATGGGCCGAGGTGCAGCGATTTGATGTCTGGCCCGCCTATACGGCCACCGTCAATGAGGTGCCGGTCATGAAACGAGCCGCTCCGGTCCGAACGATCACTGAGGTGGGAATTTTTTGAGGGTTTGAAGTGATGAATTTTCAATCAACTGGCTTCTTTTCAAAAGTTCAAATAGGCGTTGCCGGGTTTTCATAATGTCGAAAGCTCAAAATGGAGAAACTTTATTTCGGAATTTCATAACATCAACAACAACCCATTGAATATTCGACGTTATGAATTTTCTCCTTGTGATGCCCAATCTTATGGAATTGTTTGGATATATCTTACGGACTTCTTTTGATAACCCCAGCCTTTGCTTCACCGGCTCCCCTCATATCCTATGAATACCCCAAAACGAAACGCCACTTTGTTATTCAAAAGCGAACCCCCGGATTAAACAGCAATTTCCCCCCGGGGGGCGCTTGACGAACAATACTAATTGGCGAGTCCTTTTCTGCGCGGGGTTTGCCTTTTTCTTCATTCATGCCAACCCGGGGTGGGCCCTCCCTCATTTGACGATTTGCGTCACCCCCCGGCAAGAGAAGACCCGATTAGGGCCCTCTGCTCAGAAAAAGCAGCCACCCATTGCCGAGTCCCGGAATCCCTAATTTTGCCCCCGGGGAATCTTTGATGAGGAACGGGGGATGGGTGAATGGGAGCCGCGTTCCGTACACTTTCCGCTTTTTTGCCGCTCGCAGAATGAGTGGCTACGAGTCGGTTTGGGTTGAAAAGGAGAATAGGCTTGTGCGAGAAAGAACAAATTCCGACGTAGTATCAACAAGAAACCAAAGGTTAGAGGTATTGGGAAATATACATGAGCCTGGGAATCCACCAAATGAAATATGAGCATGAGCGAGGAATTTTACTTTTGAACTTAAGTGGTTATAACTGGGAAACGGGTAAAATGGCTTAGGGTTAGGCATTTAGGCTTAACAAGGCCTTGGTTTAGGCTTAGGTTTAGGCTTCGAGCTTAGGCTTCTGCTTAAGTTCCGGGCTTAGGCTTAAGGGATTAGGATTAGAATGTTTGGAAATTCTCGCTGTCCGGATTCTGGTTGTCGGGATTTTCGATGTAAAGTTATGAGTGGATTCGCTATAATTCAATCTACAGGTGCTCGGCTCAAACCCGAATTGCCGTGACCTGCCCGCCGACGCTGTCTGCAACGGGCCACTCAAGCCGGGCACCGCGTACAAATTCAAACTGCGCGTCTTCACTGCCCCAAATTTATGGACGGACACCGACTACAGCCCCGTCGTCCAGACCGGTGAGTTTTAAATTACCTCAATCTTAATTTTACGCATGGGCTAGTCAAATATCCCCCCCAGAGTTAAAGTAACAACTTAAATCACTTCCCTTTTCCTAGGCGCTACCCCCTGAGCCGGCCAATTCATTGCAGCCGTTTATTGTTGTGGCGCCGAGAAGTAGTCACACCACAAAAATTTTCGCCAAATGCTCCGACAATATAGGCGAGAATACAAGCAGCTTCCGCTCGCAATTCCTAACATTTTCTGGCTCCCTTCATTGCATATCGATGCTAACATCAAATGCTGTCCAATAGGCTGGCCCCACAGCGGCCGTCGGAAACGGAAACGAGCTGTGGTGGGTGGGGGTGGTTGACAGGATGAATGGGATGCTGTTTGTGCATGAGCCGCCCATCAGTCCTGGGCCACACGTCATGGCGATACGTCGCTTTGCACTCGCCTCGGCCAGCCTCGTTGCCGAAAACTATGTGATTTAATAGATTTTTCTAAAAAACAGGCGAAGGGTGACTGTAGATTTTCCTTCTGTATCGAGAAATTGGCTCGGCGCGTTTGAAACTCGTTTTTCTACAGGGTTGCGTTACGTTACTAGAAAACACCCCTCTAGCTCGGCGCAGAAATATCGGAGCGGAACGAAAGTTACACCGTCCGCAAGTTTGCAACAATCTTCAAAACCAGGTTTTTAATGAAATACGCTATTTTAGAAGCCATTTTGTAAGATTTTCCGCTTTTATGGGTTGTATAGGAGCTAATTTGCCAAGGTTTTCGAGCAAAGTATCCGGAAGTTGTCGTTAATGAGTTCGATGTTCTTAAAAATAAAACCGAAAATGCCGCGTTAAAACAAGAAACATGAAGACTGAAGAATTTGAAGTCTTTTGCCAACTCGCCGTTTCAAGGGCTTTAGAATAATGTAACAATTGTTCCGATCCGACACTTCCACTTCGAGTTAGGGCGGTTTTGTTATTGCGACAGGCTATACACGATGCATACATGCTGTGTTGCTTTCGCGCAAAACGCACTTGGAATCCGTGTCTACTGCTATTAAAAGCTTACAACTCGGCCTGACAGACTCCTCTGAAAAAAAAACCGGGCGCTATCGCCAGATAAAAGCTACAACGACCCAGTTAGAATCAGTAATGAGCCCCACGTCCCGCGCATAGGTCACAACTTCCTTCCCCCCCCCCCACGCCTGGTGCTCTTCCACCCGCCTCCACCCCATTCAGCCGTTCTGAAAACAAAAGACGCCAAAAAAGCGTTCTGACCCGTTTCGAGAAGAGGCAGAGCCGGTGCTTCCGGTGTGTAAACACACTCCGTCCCGATCCTAGCCCCCCACCGCCAACTGACACTTTTTCGCCCGGGACGAATATCCCCCCGGCCTCACCTTAGGGCCCACGCCCAAACTGCCCATAGTTCCCACGGCCCGGCCGGGCTCGAAACGTAGCACACGCTTAGGGCTTCAAATCGTGCGATCGGCACATCTTCTTGAGGGACGTTGGGCTTTCTACTCAAAACTAGACTCACTTGTTGCAGAAATTTTCGCTGTTCCCCATCTGCTTTTTGAATTTTGCAGAACGGTCTTATTGCAAACGTTTTAAAATGTAATGTTGTGTGATAAAGAGGATCTGCTATTTTTTTTGTCGAAAATCATGATGTCGCAAGCTCAAAATGCCGAAAATCATGATGTCGAATTTTCAATCGGTCGAACTTTGAGAATTTGAGCTTTTCCGGGGATTTTGTTTATGTAAGTTTCGAGATTATAACATTTCGGCATTGCGAATTTCGACGTACGATTTTCGACAGTACAGTAATCCGGTAAAGGCGCATCTGATAAATCCAAAAATAGCTTCCAATTTTCCTACTGCGGTACGATGCAAACTCTGAAAGTGGATTCGGAACCCTCACGAAATTCTGTAGTAGATAGGTCGGGTGGCGTCTCGAAATCCCAATCACTCTATCGCAGCATTCTCGACTTTCATAATCCCAACCCTGTCGGATCGGGTACCGACCCCCGCAGTTACCGTATTCCCGACACCTCTTCTCTCCTCCCACATCATCCCCTCTCCCCATTCATCCGATCGAAGGATTAGCATCGCTTCCATACCCATCCACTTCGCGACAACCTCGCCAACTGAATTGATATTTTCCGGAAATCCTAACCCGTCGCCACCACCACCCATCCCCATCACCGCGCGGTATAAAAGGGAGAGCCCGGGATTGGATTAGGGCGAGTCCATTTTTGGACTCGGTTTCTAAGTTTCCAAGTGACGTGCCATATACCCCGGGCGGGCGCCTGTAACGGTTGTATCGCGATTTCATGGTGTTTGAATGTTTTGAGTTTGCGCTCAGGTTCGTCTTTGCATTTTCACCTTGCTCAATCCATTCCCCCTCCAAAAAGGCCCCAAAAAAACGGCATTTGCCGCGGAGGCGGGCGGTGGGCCCCTAGGGTTAGCAAATCGCGTTTTTCGAGAATATTCGCGCTCACGCCAAGGTGTGTGCGCGGGCGGAATCTCGTTATTTCTTGCGGGGGAGCGGGACGGCGAGAAGGGGGAGGAAGAACTGGATGGGAAGCCCATTTTCGCGTTGACTGGTTTTGCAGTGGGGCTTCTTATTTTTGGCGGGCTTCATCCCGGGTTTAAGGAGGGAATTCATTTTGAAACGACGTTGCGGACTACATAACTACATAAAAAACTAGTGTCCGCGTGTGTATATATTTGCAACTTTCAGAAATATGTCCCGCACCCATAGCCGTTTTCTCTTACTTTTCTCTCTAGAAAACCCAGCAAGCCATATAAATCTGATTTTTTTATCAACTTTTAGCAGTTATTGATCGAAAAATCAATATTCTAGTATTTTCATTAAAAAATTTCTTGAGTTTTTAAGTTTCGGAATGATCAAAAACAGTCTAGAAACACTTCACGATATTAGAAAAATTAGGGGTAAAAAATGAAGTGATCTCCTTCGATGTTTCGAAAGATCATTATCGATAATTTTCGCGACGCCCCCGCATTTGCTCGTACCTCGCAGCTCCGCCAAAAATCAGCGGTTATCATCAGAAAAAAAGACAGCTCCGGTATGCCATTCAGCAGGGCCACCCCAGCTCCCCCTCAATCAGGGCCCCAAGTTGAGGGGCCGGTTCTTTGTGTGTAAGTGTGGATGCCTGCCCACCCCCTCGGCCCAAAAGAATGGTTATTCGGGCGCGGCGCCCTGGGCGGGGAGCTGATAATTGATAGTTGTGCGGCGGGTAATTTGCTTGGTGGCCTTTCGGGCGCTATTGCATACACATCAACGCCCCGGGGGACGCGCTGATGGCGCGTGATTGACCTTCTTCGATCCCGAACTTGCCAATTGGGCGGGTCGTGGGCGGGCGGGTATAAATATAAGGGTGATGGGACTGATGGGCCTCCCCATTTAGCTAAAGGGGCTCCTGAATCTGCGCCACGCCGTCCAGCGTCGATTCCTGGCAAATCGCCAGATGCGACCGTGATGCGACCGCACCGCCTGAACACATGTCCCTATTTGGACGTGAAAGCGCTTAAATTTCAAAATTCTGACGCTAGTCCTGGCATCCTGACCAAATTGTGGCCATTCTAGACGTTGTAATGATGAAAATTGACCAGAGAATAACGCGATTGAGAGATTGGGTGCTTTACAGGGCATTACGACATGTAATCGCCGTCCACTCAAAAAGTCGTTTTCACCGCCGAGAACCTTTCGGTTTTACACAAAAATTTTACGGTTTTGCGCAATGACATCAGTTTTTTGGTTCTTCTCGGCAGTAACCGTTTCGTTTTTTGACTAGTAGGTTCAATCCCCACAAGCGCGAATTTTGACTTCTGAGCCCCCTTAAAATCCACCTCATCGCGCCGGATGATTAAGGTTCTCTTCCTTTATAAGGCCCTGTCGGCAGCGTCGTTTTGCATGAAGCGCGGACAGATTTGGCTGCGTGAAGTTAGCCTGAATCTTCGCCTGGGTCCAGACACAAGCCTAAGCCCAAGCGCAAGCTTAAGACGAAGCACAATTCTCAGATCGGGCCTAGGCCTAATAAGGAGCGCTTTTTTTGAGTCATACGCAAATCATTTCCAAAGATAGTGCATTCGATAGAGAATTTCATTCTGAGCAACGTTATAAGGTTCATTTTGCAGAATGGCTGTCCTCGATTTTATAAAATTAAAAAACTAAAACGGTGTTTTCCTACATCCCTCGGCGCGCATCCATGGCAGGCATGACTAGCCACCGGGACAAGGGGGGCCTAGATGGCTTCCCAATCACGATTGGCGATGGCGCAGTCGGTAGCGCGGTTGTCTTTGAAACTTTTTTGGACTTCTCTGAGAGGTTCGATTCTTCCAAATGTAATTTCTTTTGCTTTTTATCGTCAATTGCGTTTCCGTACATAGGGATGTGATTTTTGCGTTTTTGAGTTGGCAATTGCTTCAAAGTTGATCAAAGTGAAGTCTCCAGGCCCGAGCCTTGTCAATGTTCACCAGGATTTCACTATAGTGTTGCTGCTCATATAGCGGATTCCATGGTAATTGAAGCCAAAAAGCCATTCACCGCTATAAAAATTCAAAAAGCAAAAGGAATTACACCTGAAAGAATCGAACCTCCCAGAGAAGTCCAAAAATTTTCAAAGACAACCGCACTACCTACTGCGCTATCGTCAATCGTGGTTGGGAAGCCATCTAGGCCCCCCTTGTCCCGGTGGAGCCATCATCCCATCGGTGCGCGCCGAGTGATGTAGGAAAACACCGTTCTAGTTTTTTAATTTTATAAAATCGGGGACAGCCATTCTGCAAAAATGAACCTTATAGCGTTACTCAGAATGAAATTCTCTATCGAATGCACTATCTTTCGAAAGGATTTGCGTATGACTCAAAAAAAGCACTCCTTATAAGCCTAAGTCATGCTTGTCCCTTCAAAATTCATAGCGCGCCTTTACTCCGGTAATTTTGACGGCGCCTTTTTCTGGCCATTGACGTCGTCCGCGGGCCCTAATGTGCCATATTACACGCAGCAATAACCGTTCCCCATATGGGTTTCTTTCTCTAATGCTGTTTCCTCGGTATGCCCTTATATAATCCCGAACCCATTTCAGAGCCTCTCCCATCCGGCATCTCGCGGGGACTTCTACTGTGGTGTCTCGGAGCCCTGATCGTCGTCGGACTCGTCTCGGCCCTCTGTCTGCTCATCTGGAATCGGACGAGGAACAAGAGGTTCGTTCTTCAACGGGGCTTACACAATCGTTTTTTTGGCTACCGATCATTACCTCTAAAATCATTACTTCTAAAATTCTTAGCGTCGTTTTGTGAATAAATATGACCAAACATCCCGAAAAACTGATATTTCGATGTACCAACTTTTAGAAGGCGTGATTTTAGAAGTAATGAACATCCCCTTTTTTGATGTTCGTTAGCTGTGTGGGGAAGCGGGGGGCGGCTTTCGTCAGCCGAGTATCAAATCATCCCACACACGAGACCCATTCCAAATTCATCGAGCCGCCGCTTCATCTCATCTCTATGTTGCTCACTTTTATCGTGACCTCAGCCTGGCTGGGCACTTTAGTCCTTTTAATAAGGCGTAAAACGCGAATATTGCGTCGTGTCGCAATGGGATAGATAGTTTTGAATCGGAATTTTTTTTTTGACGGAACTTTAGGTTTGTACAAGATCCAATTGCGTAATGAACAAGGAGACGTCTTTTAAAGGCCACCGAGTTTTGAAATCGAATCAGGCTTATCTTGTGCAGAATTTTTGATTGAACAAAAGGTACTTTCAGAATCGGCAAAACGACCATATTTAAAAATTTGTAAAGCCTTAAAGTGTGGAAATTCGCGAGAAAGGCCAACTCGCAGCTTCTGGGAAATAGGTTCTAATCAGCGAACAAATCTGCACAATCTGGGGCTCTTTCGAAACTCCGTAAACACTCAAAAACGTCTCCTTGCAATTTCCCGCATTTATACTCTCCCTTTTGGTGCTCTACGACATCTTATCGTTGCAGTTCGAGCCAAAAAAAGTTTTTTTTTGCAATTTCGCACCTCACTCGCCGTCCAGGTTCTTCTACCAAAGATGTCCCATTTTTTTGGCAGAGTCCATGGTACGGAGGGGGTGGTGGTTGAATCAAAGAGGAAATTTGATTCTCCACGGGCCCCGAGGGCCCACACGAGGCAAAGGACCTCCCCCAGTCGGCCTGGGTCCTCGTTCTAAAGAGGGCCCTAGCGGCTCGAAAAACGCGATGGCTCTGCCTCAGGGGGCTTCTCCCCTCTTTGGCCTCCGCCTCCTCCTCCTTCTCCTACTCCCCCGCCAACGCACTAGCCAAGAAATATGGCTAAAGAAGGAGGTTGTCAGCCCCACATAATCATGCGTACATCTGTTTATGGCATTAGACAGCGCCCTAAAGGCGCCAGGAAATCGTGGGGCCCATGCTTTGCAATTTTTCAAAGGCGCTCGCAATTTTTTTGCTGCTCTGATATTAGAAATGACGCCCCCTACTTTTCACAACAATTTAAGTGTTTAGCTGCTCAAATGGCCTGGCTTTTATTTTCATTTTTTTCCGGAATTGCAAGTCAGTTCCGCTAACGACACTGAGGCTTTACAGTAGCATATCACCCCACATTAGAGATGTTATTATTCAAATCAAATCGGAGGATTTGAAAGTTTCTCAAATCAAATCCGGATTTGATTTGATTTGCCGGCAGAATCAAATCAAATCGGATTTGATTTGAACCGGAAGTCCAATTCAAATCAAATTCTGGAACGATTTGATTTGATTAATTTGAGCAACCCAAATTTCCGAAGCAAATGCGAGAAAATGGATGCTTATCATGATCATATGCAAAAAAATCAAAATATCCCTCTTTTGCCTACATTTTTTGGTGCTCGACTTGTGATTTACATCCGTAAAAATGACTCCAGATTTGAAAGTTCCAATCAATCTGGATTTGATTTGAAAGTCCAGCCAGTTTCAAATCAAATCCAGATTTGATTTCGGCGGAATCAAATCTCAAATCTTCTTATTCAAATCAAATCGGATTTGAGTCGGATTTGATTTGAATAATAACATCTCTACCCCACATGTTGCCGACTCAGCCGTCCACCCTCTTAATTGCATGTGGCTACGCCCCACTGCTGACAAACAAGCGTGTGCGCCCGCGCAAAAATAGCCAAATCACGAAACGAGCCCGCTCTCAATAACGCGAAATATGGGCCCAGGGATGCCCGGGCCCATTCCGCCCCCTATTCTTGTCTCTCTCACTCTGACTCTCCCTCTCACTTCTCTTTCTCTCCTCTCTTTATTCAAAAATCGCGGCCCCCTATTTTTAGCCGCCACCGATTTTCGTCGGCCATTGTCCCGGACGTTTCGCGGGGGAGGGCGGCTACAAAATGGCGGATTCGTTGGCGTTTTGCCGTCATTATTTCCTTTTTGAAAGCCTCCAGCTGTTCCCCCGCGATTCAACGTATATTTGCTTGACGATAAAAAAGATTAATACGAAAAATTGAACCATTGGTTTGAGCCTTTTTACGATGTGCTATACTAATGTCGAAAATCATAACGCCGAAATCCCATAACGTCGAAGTTTTAGAATGTCTAATTTTTTTGCATGGGATTCGGGGGTTTTCCCCGGGGAATTTGGTTACTTATATTTCGAGATTCTGAATATTCGACATTCTGAAATCCCGAGATTTCGACAATTCGGCATTTTGAAACACCCCCCTTTTTTACAAATGCCACGAATTTTCCCTGCTTTTTTGGAGCTTTCGACTAAGGCAAGAAACTTTCCAAATACTGAGCCTGAGATTTGTTGCGCCCGCAAAACCCACGTATGGTTTGAAAACTTCCCATCAAGCGGTGTCCTGCCAAAAATAGCCGGCGAAAGTCCAAAAATGGAGGCCGACAGCCCCGGAATGGAGTTGCAGCCAGCCCTGAACCAATCGGTCAGTGGAGGGTGGACATCCGGTCTCTTCCCCCCCCCCCTTTCCCCCGCCTTTAGCAGCCGAGCAAAAAGAAAGAGGCCGAATTCTCCGTCACAGCATCCATTTTTGGGGGCTCCCCCTGAATGGATGTTTATTTTTTTGCGTCGCCGGGAGGGTGGCCCGTCATAAGAATGAGATCACGACGAGAACCTCGCAGTTATTTGGAGGGCCCGACATGCGTTGACGGGCTACGTAGCACCACTGACCTAGAGTAACATGTATATCTTAAGCCCAAGTCTCAGCTAAGCCTAAGCCTAAAACTAAGCAGGAATTTAAGAATAACCTAAGCGTATATCCCCCGAGTCGCACAGCCGGAACCCGGCTGAGCCCTGCGAAAAGTCGAAAAACCTTATCAAAAGTGGCGATCTCCGCTCGAAATGTCCAGGCGGTCTCATAGGTTGCGGGGGCGCCTGTCTCTTCTTTCTTCCAGTCCGCCGATCGGCGATTTCCGGTCATTTCCGGTGCGGAATTGATACTCTGCAGCGTGTGCAAGTCACACCTGGCGCTTGCTCCGTCTTTCGACATCTTTGTTTTTCGATTACCGATCAGAATCTCGAATTTTAAAAATCTCGAATTTCAGTATCTCGAAGATTAGGATCTCAAATTTTTCGAATCTCGAAAAAATGTCGACAAATTTCTATAGTAAGAATGAATATTAAGTGCTGCAGGAACTCCACGCTGACGTTCTGCATCCAGCATATGCAAATTTCGAGATTCTGAAAATTCGCTGTTCTAGCTTTCGAGATTCTGATCCTCGAGGTTTTAATAGATCCCCCTTTTCCGAGTCCGGCTGTACTCACTTTCCCATTCCCAAGTTCTGAATTGCGACATTTTCACGAAAAAGCTCATTTTCCCCTCATTTCCCAGGGAGGCGAGCAGCGGGGAGTGGAGGCGGCGTGGTTTGGTGGGAGGAGGCCAGCCCGGCTGGGGGCTTATTTTCCAAAGGTCCCGCCGAACCGAATGCCAGCAAAACGGACCGACAATGCCCCCCCCCCTCGCTTCAACACTGACTATGTTGCCCAATAATTGGCAGTGAGCGAACGACGGTTCTGACCCGTCATCTCTTTTCCATAGCTTTTTCAACGATCCCGCAATCATTTGGACCAGCTTAAAAATAAGCTTTTTCTAGCTAATAGTTGCGCAAAATTCTAATAAAGATGATTTTTTTAACCGTACCGGTTTATTGGGAAAAATCTGACTTTCCCTGTTAAAAAGCCCCCTGCTAACAGTCCAGTACCCAGACAGAAAGCTTCTGCATCTCCATCAGCTAAGCCGTTCTCTTTTTCACCTCCGACGCTCAATTAAAAAAGGCTCGCAATTTTTGAAATTCCGGAAGTACCAACGACGCCATATCTGCACAAATCGAATCGGCAGATTACGCGATTGACGAGTGTCGTCTCCTTGTTCTCTCCCGAAAAAGGACTGAATGAGGGGGGAGGCACAGCGTCGTCCCGATTCATCCCCCAGCTCGGCCGGGGATTAAGTCCCTTCTTCGCCTCGTGCTCTATGTGCGTCTCTCTCTCTCTCTCTCTCGCCATTCGGGTCGGCCTCCACCTCCGCTTTTTCCACTTTTTCGCCCTTTTTGTTTGTTTTTCTGCTGCCCCCCTCCGTGCCCCCTGCCGCAGACTGCCGGTCGGAGCGTGGGCCTAATATGAGCTTCCTGGCTTGATTTCACTCGACGGGAGCTGTCGGAATTTTGGAGGGATTCGCTGAAGCCATTCATTGTATAGCCTGTTTTTCACTATTTTGTGAGGGATAGTCGAAGTAATTAAAGCGGACCCCGTATGCAAATTTTTAATTTTATCCTGACTTTTTCGCGCGTTTCTAGTAGTCGTGGCCGTTCCGGGTTTCCTTGGTCACGAAACGCGAAACGCGAGGAGGGGCGCGCGTATCCGGCCCGATCAAAAACGGGGAAATCCAATCGAGTCGAATCGACAACAATCCGCGGCGGGCCCTCCCTCCTTCCGCCCGTCGGATTTCTAGTGTTTATCTCACCTTCCAATCCCTCGCTTTCGCCAGTCCCCCCCCCCCCTCTTGCCCTTTCCCCCTCAATACTATTTACCGCCTATCACGAGCCAATCCTGGGCCAATTCGCCCGAGCAATTCGGCGCTTATTAGGCAAGTTGATGGCGGCGCCCGGGGGGTCTGAACGGGCCCAGCTCTCTAGTCCATATTCACAAATTCTGTATAGTGTGTAGTATAGTGTATAGCACAAATTGGGACAGGGTGTCCCAATAAAAAACACCTGCCTCTAACACGACGTAGAAGTGTAGGATCGAAATGGTAGTTACATCATTGGAAAGCCGTTGAAACGACGAGTTTGCAACAGTCTTCAAAACCATGTTTTTATTGAAGCCCACTCTTTTATAAGCCATTTTGTAAGATTTGCTGGTTTTTCGGGGTGACATACGAGGATTCCCAGTCACGATTTCGAAAATCACGATTTCGAAAAACACCGTTTCGAAAATCACGATTTCGAAAAATCACCATTTCGAAAGTCACGATTTCGAAAATCACCATTTCGAAAACACCATTTCGAAAAAATCCCAGTTCGAAAAGACCCGCTCTTCAAACGAGTATAAAATTGCAGTGTCGAAAACCACGATTTCTCTCGGATATGACTAGTGATGTAATAGAAATTGTTTTAGTGGTGTCTATAATGAAATTAATCATATCTCCAGTGGAAAAATAGACCCCCGAACCTCAAACCAGCCAACGAAAATCATTTTTTCTGCGACTGGGAAATGGGATATTGCTAAATCCTGTTTTCCCAAATGGTAATTTTCGAAATGGTGATTTTTCGAAATGGTGATTTTCGAAATCGTGACTTTTCGAAATGGTGATTTTCGAAATGGTGTCTTTTCGAAATGGTGTCTTTTCGAAATGGTGACTTTCGAAATGGTGACTTTCGAAATCGTGATTTTTCGAAATCGTGATTTTCGAAATGGTGATTTTCGAAATGGTGATTTTCGAAATCGTGTACGCCAACCCATACGAGCTAATTTGCCTCAATTTCTCCAAGCAAAGTGTCCAGAAGCAGCTGTTAATTAGATTAGGCCGTTACTTAATATTTTTGATATCGGTATAAAACGGCGTGTTTGAATAAAAACATGGCTTTGAGCATTGTTGAAAACTCGCGGTTTCAACGGCTTTCGAACGGTGAAGCTACCGTTCCGATCCGATTATTCTCCGGTGAGGTAGAGGGGGGTGTTTTCTATTGGGATACCCTGTATCCAAAGATATTTCGCCGACACTATCTCAACTCATTGCAGGAACCCGTCGTTCAACGCCAACACTAAAGAGGGGCAGTGGGCGGCACTGAAAATGATCATGGCTGAGAGGGCGGCCGACTGTCTGGCCAAGGTATGGCTTTCTAATTTAGGCGGTTCTCAATTTTTCCGCCGTTCCTTATGCCATTCCATTGAATTAACGTCGTTACTCAACACTTTTCAGTTGGGATTGGACAGTACACCATCGGCGCCGTGCGCGTCCACGTCACCGACACAACCTGTCGCCCAACATCTTCAGCAGCCCACCTTCGGGCACCATCGGAGGTAAGCCATTTGTATGAACTATCTTAAAACACAATTACGGTCCTAACACCTAGATTTAGATGTCGAAGTTTACGCGAGCGAACGGGCGTCGACCATCGTCTGGAACGACTCCCCTCAGGGCCGGCCATTTTCCGCACACCGATCTACACGGTGATGCCCGGCACGAACACCAACAAAAGGTAAAGTTACTCTCCTACGTACATTCCCTACTTCCTGGCGCCTCTAATTGTAAGCAATGTTACGCTTTTCAGCCGCCCCGTCCGCATCCAAGACTTTGCGGAACATGTGCGAATGATGAGTGCCGACTCGGACTTCCGATTTTCGGAGGAGTACGAGGTGGGCAAAGGCTTATTTAACTGGCTTCGTCGGGTCTAATAGGGTCGCAGAACTTAGCCCGAATCTTTATAAAGTGGCTTCGTTTTAGGCGGATACAGTATGGATTGGTTTTAGGGGTGCCAATTTGGGTAAAAATTTCTCAATGCCAAGTTTGACGATTAGTGAAAATACCTTTTTGCCCGACAAAGTCCGGTTGCTAGAGCTTGGGGGGGGGGAGGGATATTTTAGGGGAGAAGCCCCAACACCCCCGCATTTCGCCTAGCTTCCAGGGGATCAATTCAGAGCATCAGGGTGTAGTGAAACCCAAGTGTCAACAGGCCATGCCAGAATTATCCGTGGGGGAAGCCTATCTAACAACCCTGATTGCAGCAATTGAAAAACGTGGGCCTCGGCCAGAGAATCTCGGCGGCCGAGCTGACGGTGAACCGCGTGAAGAACCGGTTCACCAATATCCTGCCCTACGACCACTCGCGCGTCAAGCTCGTCAAAGCCGTCGACGATGAGGGCGCAGACTACATCAATGCAAATTACATGCCGGTCAGTTGGTCGATCTCGTACCTTTACCTATCAGAACCTCGAGTTTTCAAAATCTCGAATCTTCAGAATCTCGAGATTTCCATAGCATGAATGAACATTAACGGCAGAAATTTCAAGCCGATGCCCTGCATCCAGCCTATGCGAATTCCTACGCAGAAAACATTGCAACGACTAAAATTCTGTTTAGGGCATCAACTCGCGGCGCGAATTCATCGCGGCCCAGGGCCCGCTTCCCTCAACGCGTGACCATTTCTGGCAGATGGTGTGGGAGCAGCAATGCCCATCCATCATCGCGCTCACAAAATGCGTGGAAAAGGTTGGTGCTCTACCTCTCTGTGCTAATCATTTCATCGCTTGGCCAAACATGACTTTTTTCTGCAGGGTCGCGATAAATGCCACCAGTACTGGCCAGATGCGGAGCACGTCAGCGTGCTTTATGGAGACATTGAGGTAAATCGTCGCAAGTTACCAAATAACCAGGATATATCTAACATTGATAAGCTCAAAACTGATCTCTTCAGGTGACTCTGATGTCGGAGCAGCAGTACAACGAGTTTGTCGTGCGTGAGCTGCGGCTATGCAATCTGGGCGAGAACACGCAACCCCGCAACGTGCTCCACCTGCACTACATGGCATGGCCTGACTTTGGTGTACCCGAACATCCCCAAGGCATCGTCAAGTGAGTCGAGGACCCGAAGCAGCTCATCGGATGCTTTTCAGCCTTGCCCGCCTCTTCCGACATCGCATCCCGCATAGTCCACACAACAAGCCAACCATCGTCCATTGCAGGTGGGGGCTTGGCAGCCGTTTTCAAAGGGGCTAGGAAGTCAAAAATCGCGCTTGCTGGGCTTAAACCTACCGGTCAAAAAACGAAGCATTATTGTCAAGGAGTACCATAACAGTGATTTCCTTGCAAAAAACGCAAACTATTTGAATAAAACCGAAAAGTTCTCGGGATGAAAACGACTTTTTGAGTGCGCAGCGATTACGTGTCGTAATGTCCTATAAGACACCCAATATCTCGATCTCGGTGATTCTCTGATCAATTTTCATAATTGAAACGCCTAAAATGGCCAAAATTCGGCGAGGGTTCCAGAAATACCGTCAGAATTTTTAAATTCGAGCATTTTTACGTCCAACCGGGGGAAAAAGATCATGTGGCGCGGTCACGTTGCGGCATCTGGCTATTTGCCAGGAATCAACGCTGAGGGACTTGGGCCAGATTTGGGAGCCCCTTTAAACACGCGAAAATTTTAAACAAGCGCATCTCTTTCAGTGCTGGTGTCGGGCGATCGGGTACCTTCATGGCATTTGACCGGCTGGTCCGGCAAATGAGCCTCGAGATGCCGATCGACGTCTTCGGCACCGTGCACGAGATGCGTCTCGAACGCTGCAGCATGGTCCAGAATGAGGTTTGTACAGGCTGCGACAGTGTCGCCCTTCTTCTGCGTCACACCAAACGAATCGGCTTTTCAGCAACAATACATCTTCATCCACCATTGCCTATTGTTTGTGCTACAGACCGGGTTGCTGTCCGACTGGAACCAGCCGATATCCACGATTCTCCTCGGCGGGCACGAGTTTCACAACGGGCATACCGGTGCGTAGACAGGTGTCCAAACAAGAGAATTCAAGCTCACGTATCGTATCAACCGCATCCATGAAAAGAAATCCTACTAATATAAAACTACCATATATAAAGAAAATAGTGTAGGTGTGTACCAGTTTGCATCCACGTCCGTAACGTTTTTCCAGTCATATCTCAATAAGGGTAGAAATTTATGGGATGTATGATACGTCTTTAGGTGCGTAGTGGTCTCGAGATGACGGCACACATATCCGATTTTTTAAAATCACCCATATTCGATATTAAATTTAAGTTGTTATGGCACGCTCCTTCTTGGGGAACAATTAGTAGAGACCGGAAGTATGGAGTCATCTATATACAGGGGTCGAAACGATAGTTTTTCATTTTTTGTCGTCTGAATTCGGGTATGAATATGCAAAGTGAAGACTAACATCCATCCTAGATGGGGCCAGGGTAGATCAGACCGCTGGAAGCAAATTAAACCTTAAACCCATAAATACAATAGTTATAGGAACCCGCGGCGAGATGCATCAGAATCAGGCTTTTGTCGAAGACGATGAGGGCATTGCCGAGAGCGGCTTTTAAAAAACCCCCGATCAGATCCTAATTTCCGAACCCGCCCCAAATCTCGACCGAAATGAGCTTGTCCTCGATATGCATACCCTCAGCCCAGCCATCATCTCCACATCCAGACCTCTCCCCTTTTTGCTGATCGTCTTTCATCAAAACAGCTATTTCCTTAACCTTCCAGAGTATATTGTCGGGTCTTCCCCCGGTACTAAACTGTCAAAATCACCCCCTCCCTCTCGTCTAAACAATCATGCTTCCCTAAAGCGCAAAATCTTTTGACGGGTCCTCTCATATGGTTAGTTTTCCTTGACCTACAGCCTGTGGTACTGGACTGTTATCAGGGGTGGGGAATTTTAGCAAGGTCATATAACAAATAATAAACTATTTTTATAGTATTTTACACCGTTTTTACTATAAAAACTCGTCAAAATCTATGACAGTGTTCGAAAATTTTGACTTGAGTTCAAATATATACGAAAAACAATCAAAAATGCTTTTCGGAAGACCGCGTTTTCAAAAACGTCTAAATATTTTTTTCTAACTTTCTAGCAAATATAAGCTATAAAATACTCTGTAAAAATATACTACTTATGATTAAAAGGTAGGCCTAGCTAGAAAAACAAAACTTTGTTCCCCTACTGACAGTTCAGTACCCACTCTGTGCCCGCGTTTGGCTACAAATTCCTGTTCTGACCCCACATTGTGATATTCCCCCCAGATCGGTCAATCGTTGTCCTCATCGAGTTTAGCAGAAATTGCTCTCGCATTCCCCCGTAAAGATGTATCTATTTGTTCCTGGTATATTCAGTACATTGTCAAAGTTACCTGCATAAATACAGAGTACTTAATTAATGTTGTTTATCGTACGCCGGAGTTAAGAGATATTTACATTGTGAATGGGCGAGGGTAAAGCGTGGGTATAATATTGCAGTGGGAGGTGAGCCCGTCTAACCGCGATGCATCAGAGTGGAGGCAAGACCGCAGAAGTTCTTCAGAGAGCTGAAAAAGACACGGTATTTGCCGTTGACGGAGGGGGGCTAATTTTTATTTTTTTCCACCCATACGTACCTGCTGATAATAAATAGTGTATTTTACCAATTTTTTGACAGTTTTCAGGTGCTAGAAAACTATTAAAAAATCGAAAATACCAAATTTTGTAGCTTTTTTGATCATTTTTCATTGATTTTTTACCAAAAACCAAATGTTAAAAATTTCTTTAGTAAAATCCTATAAAAATGGTGTATATTTTGTTATAGGGTCGTACGGAACTACTGGGAAAAATTTAAGTTGCCCCCCCCGTTAAAAGGAAAGCACCAACGACAGATGCACAAAAAAAGGAAAAGGCACCGACCTAACACCAGCGTTCAGCATGCAGTAGCACTTTGAGGCGGCAGCGGTTTCAATCTGCTTGAAGCACTTCCGGGCAATCGGCCTGATTTGAGCCTCGTTGACCGTGGGCTGGCAACTAAATTCAGTGTAAACTACGGGGATCTGTTGACGTCACTTACCGGAGCTGGTCGAAGCACCGGTCGGGGCTCGAGCGCACGAAGCAGTTCAGCGAACAGACTCCAAAGTCGATACCGGCGCTGGCTACCGGCTAGAAAATTTGAGCTTACAGTTTTGTCCTAGGAAGCTCGTACCTTGACCATCTTCAGCGCCGACGAGCTGGTGAGCGCGTTCTTCTGGGTTTGCACCTGCAGGGCAACGGTCGAGTAGAAGCGCTGGTAGTTGTAGCGACGCGTCTGACCGGTTTTGCCGCAACTGGAACATGATATTTTGTGGAATTCGTCAAAAGGGCTTACGTGAAAAGTTGCGAAGTGACGCAAGAGACGACCTGGTTGGTTGTACCCTGGTCGAGACAGCTCTTCAGGGCCTGTGGGGTGGGGGTCACCTGGAATGGGAGGTTAAGTTTAGATCCAGAAAGAACCAGGAGAAAGACACCAAATTTTTTTCTTAGGTTTCTAAATGGTTTTTTACTATTCCTAAGAGTAAAAACTTTACAAATTACCTCTAAAATTGCTAAAAATGGCCGATTTTTTACCAAAACTTCGACTTTTTCAACGATTTTTAAGTTTGTTAGAAAGTTTTTCTAGTTTAAATATATTTACGTTTTACGAAAAAACTAGTAAAAATGTTGCTATTAAGTTACCAAACGTTTCTAGACTTATCGAAAAAGTTCGGTCCCCCCGATAATGCGAAAGAACCGAAACCAGATCCCAGCCGACCTTGCCGAAGGCGCCATAGCACTGGGCGCTGCACCGGTTCATCGTCTGCACGTCTTGGGCGATGCACCTTTGCATCTCTTGGCAACTGCACTGCCGGATCATGCCAGCCGTACGCGACGCGCCGACGGCTTGCAGCATGATGTTCACGCCCTGAAAAATTTAAAGCTCATCTACATGTGAGAAGTGAGACTTCTGCAATTTCTAGACGCAACGCACCTTGTCCACCAAAGCGCTCTTCTTCGCCTCGACGGCCGCGACCAAAAGCAGCAACAGGGCAAAGCGGAGCATGTCTGTAAGTTTATGCGGTGAACGGTGGCAGGTAGAGCCTGGCGTCCCCAGGTTAAAACGGCCCTTAAATACCGGTGGCTTAATTCGACGGGGCAAACAACAAACAGTTGGAGGATCTTGTTTTCAGGTTCGCGGATAGGTTTGGGCGGGGGGTGGGGTCAAAACGGAGGCGCAAACAAGGCCATCTTTGGCGCATCCTTGAAAACTACTTGTAGTGGCTCCTTGTAGTTGTTATTTTAGTCGATAATACGGTCGTTGGTATCCAGTGGACCGGAAACCGCTGGCTGTTCGCACAGCGGGCTTGAATTTCAGAATTTAGCGCTCGGAAAGAGGAACACTATGGGGCAAAATGATTCGGGTTCGTTATCGGGGGTGGGGGACATTTTTGTGAATAGCCTCTCTTATCTTAAATTACATTATTTTGAACTGTATATAAACCCCTTAGTATATTTTTTGATGTTCGATCGAACCGCGTCAACAGAATGTCGAAAAATCTCGAAAATCCGTAAAATTAGCTGACCAACCCAATTTTCAGAGTTATTTTTGCCTTTGTTATTACTTTTTTAATTATGGTGTTTTGAACTAGAATTAAAATACGTGGAATATTTTTTGATGCTCTACCGGGTCGCAAAGATGTCGTTCCCCAAAAAAAGAATGAAATATTCTAAAGCTACGAGATTAAACCCCCTCCCAATAAACTCCCTCGCCCCCGCTAACGAACCAGAACCGTAAAGTAAATCGTTGACTACAGAGTTCTTGACACGGGAGGCGCAGTAAGACTTTTACGTCCGCTTTCGACCCCCTGAACTGCTAGATATCAGTGTTCAAGTGCCTGACCAGTCTCCAGTTCGCCCAACCTGACGTGGGGCGGCTTTTTGGTGAATACGTCCTTGAAGGCTGTCAGGGCTGAACCAGGTTTTGGCTGCACGTGTGAAAGGGAGCAAAAAACAAAAAGCGGAGCCCCGAATCCTACATTTTATGCGTATTTAAGTGTACAGTTTGTCGAAGTTTTATTTTGTCACAATTTTGTTAATTAAATGTTTGTGACTTTTGTAGAATGTTTCAGACTCGTGAAATGTGTGAGATGAATAATCGATGCGAAAAAGACATTGAAAGTTCAACAAAACAATATTTTGAAAAAGTGAATTCCGACAAAATGAAAATCCTTGTTTATCGCTGGTACACGAATACATACACGATAATTCTGCGATTCCATTAGTGCGTCGACATGAGCCGTAAGATTGGGCAGAAGCGGTTGAGCTCACTAAAAAAGTTATTTGTCGTTTTTGGAAAGCAATTGAATTGAGTAGCACGTATTTATAGCCTAGTCTTCAGGTGAAATCCTACCTTACTCCGGCCGCCATCGCGCAGTCGCACAATTGGCCGACGTGCACCTTCCAGTTGATGCGTTTCATGCATCGTTTCAAGCCCTTGCGCGCCTTTTTTTCTTCAAAGACCGGGTTGCACCTAGGTGCTTGGTTCATAAGTTCAAGCGCGTGCCAAACCCTTTGCGGTCAAAGCACGTGCCGGCAGCGTTTTCCTGCGCTGCACAGCTTTCCACGCACAAGCCAAAGTCCATCACAGCGTTAGCGAAATTCTGAAGTTCACGTAGCATGGCTTGGGGTCGAGAACACTCACTCGAATGCTCTTCAATGTGGATGAGCTCAGAATGTCGGCGCGGCTGGCCTGCAGCCTCGCGACACCATTCTGAAGCACGCGCCGGAAGTCGTAGTGGCTGACCTGAGGTTGGGCTGCGTTGTTGGTGCAACTGAAAAGTTTAGGTTTGGGTACTGGACTTTTAGCAGAGGGGGTAGCAGGAGCGGAAAAATAATTTTTATCTCCGCCGAATGCCTCCCTGTTAATAATAAATAAGGTATTTTTTTTTTAATTTTGTCGTATTTTTGATTTAGCAAATTGCAAAAAATATTTTAAACATTTTTATAAGTTTTTTTGACAAGCATCTAATATCGACAAACTGTCTAAAATGCTATATTATATATATTTTGTTTTAGGACCGCAAAGGATTACTGTTTGTTTGTTTGTTTGTTGGTAGAAAGAGCGTACCTTCCGGATTCCTTAATCACGCACTGCAAGAAATCCTGAAGAACGCCGGTCTTCTGCTGGATACAGCCATGCAGCGCTCGTGGATTCGAGGCAACCTGGAATAATATACATGGAAAAAGTCCGATCCCTGCAAGATGACCATACCTTATCAAATGCATAGTAACAGCCAGGGGTGCACGACAATGCTTGACCGATGGCTTCCTTCCCACATACCTCCTCCTTAACAAAATTTTCCAGTAAATTTTGAAGTTGTACCTCGTTACATCGGCACTGTCTGATCGTGCCTGGATACCTCGACTGCTCCAAGACTTCCATTGCAATTTTTGTCACCTGCCAACATTCCGTTAACTTGCCAGTCTTAATGAATATACTTTGTCCATCTGGCTTTTTGCGGCGACGATTCCGATCAACAATACCGATACCACGATCCTCTTCATTGCTCGACTAAAAGTCTCATAAAGCTATGATTTGGGTTTACTTGGGGATATAAAGGTGTATTTTGCCATAGGTATAACCTTATTTGCACTTTCAGGATCGATAAACTGCGTAAAAAAACGCATAGAAACCTCAGTTCCGTTCCAGTACCCGGAAAAGACGCCCAGTCTGGATGGGCAAAACAAAACGTCATGAGTTTGACAAACGTCTCCCCCGTCCACAGCGAGAGAAAAAGGGGTTTATCGGCGGCTAATTGTAAAATGTTGTTTTTTCGAGCGTAATTGATGGCATCGTCCACATTGTGACGAATTTCACGGGGACAAACCAAAAGGTCGATTGATTCCGCAGTCAATTTTTTAGTTTTTAGAGGAATATGCATTTTATGCACAGTTCAGCTACACAGTTCCATAAATAACCGCAATTTTTTTCCGGAATTTTTTGACGTAGAGAAAAATTTCTGAACGCGATGGTAAGGTTAGTTTTTGAAAAATCAGGCCGTAAGTACTAGATATTAGGCATTTAGGCAAGTCAACTTTGAGCAAAAACCACTTTAAAAATGCTATAACTTTTTAAGGAAAGCTCTTCGGCAAAATCAGAGAGTAAAGCTTCGTATTTATTTTGTCTACCGCATCTATATTCTACCGCATCGTGTATTATTGGTGACAACACCCGGCCGAACTAAAAAACCTTCCCTCGCAAGAAGCAATAATGAACAATAACCTTAATAAACGACAGAAAGTAAACTATACGTTACAAAATTGAGCGCGCATGTGGCGATGTTTTTCGATGGGAAATGCATTGTGCGTTTGGTCCTTTCTCTCGTCGATAAGAAGAGAACTCCCCGCCGGTTTCTCTCGCCACAATAAGGGGCTCAGCCAGCCTAACTCGATGTATTGAAAAGTGCTTCCACGATTCTCAAGAGTTCGAAAAGTTATTTGCTTCTGATTTCGATTTTGTTTGAACTAGAGTAAAATCCAGCTTCTTCATCGGGAAAAGCAGTCGGTCGGCTTCGGCTCGTCTTTATGCATCGAAATATGCGATTTATGTTACTGTAGGTTGTACCGATGCTCCTTTAATGCGTCGCCGAGCAATGCTGCTGAAAAATCGATACGGAAAGATATCACATTTATTCAAAACACACAAGATCCACAATGACTAGTAAGGTATCAAATAGATGTCAGAAATTTAACGAGCCTTAACCAAAAAAAATGAATACTTGCGAGACGGGGGGAGGGGATGATTTTTGAAAGATTGGCAGTGAACTACAACAACCGTAACCCGAGAAAAAGACAAAAAAATACAATACATACACATGATTAACCTACGCAGAATTAATGAGCATCACATCGTAATTGCAAGGAGCACCAATTCTATACAGCATATGAAAAGTGGGGGATTCTAAAGTGTTCTGAGCTTCAACGATTCGCGCCAGCGGACAGTGGGCTTGTGGCGCACACGACAGCACGACGGCATGCAAATGAGGGATTCACAACAATGGCCCTGGCGTAAAATCGAGGGAAACGCGCGTAAAATTAGGCAATTTTGAAAAACAACATCACGTTTACCCGTAAATTGTTCACGCGCTCCTTAACGGAATTGTTTCGCGGGCTATCCGAGATGCTATTAATACGATGGTATACATGTGATTCAAAAGTTACATACAAAGCGTCTTTAGAAATATTGATAACGGGAGAGGAAGAGATATCCGGCTGCGGCACCGGCGGCTCCCATAACGGCCAGCTGGATGGCATACCTTGGGAGCTTCGTGCCACGCGGCCGTTTCGAATCAGCAGCATCGACGAGCTTCAGGTAATTCTCCAAGTATCTCCCTAGAAGCAAAGTAAATGCTCAATACAGGGTCGCATACCTTTAAGTGTTAGCGGCGGCATGAACTTCATCAGATAGTTGGCGTCTCCGATCAATTCGTCGATTGGCAGTTCGTGTGGCATATGGTTGAGGCAACCATGCAGAAATGGCATCTCGCGCTCGACGGAGAGTACGGAAGAGCGTCTGAAAATTGTATTGTTAACTCGTACAAAAACCCAGAAAATTCTTTGTCTTTTAGGACGGCTTTTAAAACCCTGATATTCGACTGTTAGCGGGGGAACCTCTTTTTGTTGTTTTGGACCGATACCTACCGGTTGAAGTATTTCTATAGTTTTTAGTGGTTTTTGTTTGCTAGAAAGTTATATTTTGTTTTCCGCTCGTAGGCAATCACAGCGAAAAAGTCGCCGCCCCCCGCTAACAGTCCAGAACCACAACCCTTACCGATACAACACGACAGCAGCTGATAAATAAATTGGGGCGATAGGATGAGAGGCCAAAAAGAGATCGAAGCAACGCACAATCTATAAATTATATATAGTCTATTACTAAGATATACCTGATGATAGTTCTGCAACGAGTGAGAAAACCAAGTGAGCGGCCAGCTGAGTGCAAATAGGCTGCCCAGATTTACACCCCGCATCACCTAAAGCATTCGATGAGCCGCTAGAGCACGATACCTGTTCGATTTCCGCGTCACAGCGCTCGAGTATCACGTACATCAATTGGAGCTCTTTCAACTAAATCCAACCGTTCAAAGATATCGATCAAAATCACGAACCACGCTACTTTCCAGGGATTTGAGGAGGTAGTTGCGGAATGAACCGCCGGTAGACAATTTCTTCCCGACTTCGAGCGCCTTCTCCTTGCCCAATACGAGCAGCAGAGTCAGTAGCACATCATGAAAGCCTAAAATTACACTAATCACGATCAGTTAGAGCACGCACCTTGATAATAATTGAAGCGTGGGTTTGCGGCCAGAATTTCGACGATCAACGGCGTCAAATCATCCTGAAGTGTGACGCGGTGGTCCTCAGAAATATCGGGCGGGAAGCGAGCGAGCGTTCTGTAAAAGATAAAGTGATTTCAGTTAAAGTTAGAGCAAAATCGAATTCCCGGGAAAGGACCGACCTATTGACGTCGAGTTCAACCTGCCGCCACTCCCGGTGCTCTTGGAGAGAGGCCAAATCCGTCTCGACTTGACTGGAGACTGGCTGAAACAGAGAATTTGAAAATGACTCCATATTTCAATCATATATCAAAACCAGCCAACTTACCGTATTCCGATCGTCGTCTTCAGTTGGTAGCTCCGAAACGGCCGACTCAAAATCGGACTCGCTTGTCGACAGACTCATTGTGCTGGCGTAGAGCTCCGCCTCGTCCTCGTCTTCTACCACCAAATTCGCAGCAAGAATCGGCCAGATTTCAGCACTAAAGTTGATCATAAATGGAAGGTCCGACAACGCGGGTGTATTAGTGAAAAAAAACGCACCGAAAATCGTCGTCAATGAGACCACCAGGCGAAACAGCAAAATGCCTGAGCTCGTCGATGTAGCCGTGCAGCCCTTCCTTTCGGTGCTTGTTGAGGAAACGCGCAATGGCTTTCCGCTTGTCACCGAGTGCCCTCCATCTAGCGACCCGCAGAGGGTCGAGCTCCTAAAAAAGGTGACATAAAGCCCATATAAAAAGCTATCTAATCCCAAAAGACTCGACAAAATAGCGGAAATTTGGGAACTTCCGGGGTAAGGTAAAGTGTCTAGCCTACTGAACTCTTACCTCATCCATTTCGTCACTGACGTCATTGCAAGAGGTGACCAATTTGCTTGTATGTCGTTGACTTTTGCGTCGGTGTGGAGTGTTTGGAGCGGAGATCGAGGGCATCGGCTGAAAAAAAATGAAATTGGAACGGGAAAGAACCTTCAAATAAAATGAAAAACGGCCGACCGGGCCGCGACGGCCACGAGCGGATAGAGGGCATGAAAGTGAACGGTTTAGGGATGTGTAAAGATGTAAGTTGCCAGGAAAATGCAAATCTGCTCCCGGGTATTGACTCGATCAACAGTTGTATGAAGAAACGATTGGAAAGTACACTCGTCCTATGGATTCATGCGATGGCGAGTCAACCCCGACGCATGTGTTGTAGTTTGTAGTGCGCGCCAATTTCGTATGCTAATAGAAAGAACATTGCCATTGATGCGCTGCGCCCCGCCCAAAACACTAATAAAACAAATCAATTAATCAACTACCACGCATCTGACAAGGCTCATGAAAAAGCACCTCCGATTTATTGCCCTAGCCTATGAAAACGAATTGGCGCTACATTCTTCTATGTCTGGCCGCGATTTGCGTGTTCTGGGCCCTTCTACACGTCCTAAATAAAAAACCCAAAACTGAAAAAGCAGCCCTACCCTCAAAGCTATCCAACTTTGTCGATGTTATTAATTACGGGGATTTGGAGCGGCTGAGAAGGGCGCGGTAAGTGGGTTTTTGCCTCTAGTCTGTTGCTGCAAAGCTAAAAATTCGACATATTTTAGGAGACAGACTCGAGACCAAGATGGGCGCTGTTCATTTGAAAAATGCTTTAATTTTTCGAGGTGCCGCGCTTCCAGGAAGGTCTATGTTTATCCTGATCCGCCAGGATTGCAACAATCAACCGTTTACAGCAATATCCTGAAGGTAGCGATCTGGTAATCCAATTTTTTCATTATTTTATTTAATAACTTTTATTTTTTTTAATATGAAGTCGGATAGGTAAGGATCAGAAGAAATCCTACAGTAACACTTAAAAAAATCTTTAAAATGCGATTATAGGCGATCCGACAAAGCCCTTATTACACCAACAACACTCGTGATGCCTGTCTTTTTGTTCTCTCGTTGGATACGATCGACCGAGATCAAACTAGGTATTTCTGTAAAAACAATTTGCTCATCACCATTTAGCAAAAACTACGTCCGTTCCCTGCAGACGTACATCGACGCGTTGCCACGCGACTTATGGAATGACGGCGAAAACCACATCATCTACAACCTATATCACGGGACGTGGCCTCACTACTCGGAAATGGACATTGGTTTCGATGCCGGAAAGGCTATCCTCGCTCGGGCTTCTGCTAGCGAAGAGGTTGGTACCCTTTTTTGCAGGGAATACACATACAGCTGTGACCTTGCGTTTCTGTTTCAGAATTTTCGTCACGGATTTGACCTGTCGTTTCCTCTCTTCCATCCGCAGCATCCGTTCTCGGTTCCCGCTGAGGTAAGTTAAGTTCAAAGAGACAGTTTCAAGGGCAAAGATGAATTAAGTACAAAAACAGACCCTCCAGTGTCTCGGTGTAAAGTTGGGGACCTACATGAAACCGTAAAGCTTCTACTTCAAGCACCAAAAGTCTATGCTATAGCTTTTGTCAGCGGTTTTCAAAATCCGAAATTAAAATATTTCACGACGATCTAGGCCAACTTCTCCACACGCCCCGATGAGCAATACCTGCTCTCATTCAAGGGCAAGCGATATGTCTATGGGATCGGATCGGAAACGCGTGATTCCCTATATCATCTTCACGACGGTCAGCGTATAGGTTGGTGGAGTCGATTCTGGGTTTTGGGTTAGCTTTTTAATACAATCACATTCTGTTCAGCCATGGTCACCACCTGTCGGCACAACACTGATTGGCAAAACTATAAAGATGAGCGATGCGAGCAAGACAACGAGCGTTACGACCAGTGAGTTATACTCTTACACTTCAGGTATATTACAAATTCAGGTGGGACTATCAACACCTGCTGAACAACTCGTTATTCTGCCTGACGCCTCGGGGACGTCGGCTCGGTTCCTTTAGGTTGTCGTAGCTTCGCCGCGGTGAATTTTGAAACTGTTTCAGATTTCTCGAGTCGCTAGGCGCCGGCTGTATTCCGGTGGTTTTATCCGACAATTGGGTACTGCCGTTCACCGAAATCATCGACTGGGATACGGCCGTGATCCGGGTTACTGAGAAGAATGTGCTGCTTGTAAGTGCCTTCGCGGTGCTGGACTGTTATCGGGGGGAACCAAATTTTTCCCTGTGATTCTCGACGGCTCGATAACAAAAATAAACCATTTTTATAGCATTTTACATAGTTTTTAGATAAATATTTGGGAATTTTAGAAATCTTATTTTATAACTTTGTAGCAATCAAAAAACTGCTAAAAACTCTATAAAAATACATAATATATCATCAACGATAGGTATAGGTAGAAAAAATAAAGAGATTTTTTCCCCTCTCTAAAAATGTCACCCCCCCCCCCGCTAACCGTCCAAAACCTCCTTCGCATTTTTTTTTTACCAGCCGTTCAGACACCCGACATGGTATTCTCAATCCCTCGACGTCGCATCGAAACGATGCGGCGAGCAGCTAAGATGCTGTACCATCGATATTTTGCCAGTGTGGAACGGATAGCGAATTCTTCACTCGAGGTATCGGACAATCTGAAAACACCTTCAACGCTTGTAGATTATATTTGCACGACTGGATCAATCGACTGGATATCGTAACGATGGTGCATCAATCTCAACACTTCCGAAATCCGAGCAACACCTGACGGCAGTCATCTTCACAACACCCGAGCTGTCATCAAGGCTGCAAAAGCTCGTTACCGGATTGGCGAAGCTTGACGGACTTCAGAAGGTTGGAAATAAAGTTTCTTTCGTATTATCGGGGTGAACTTTTGTAAGCCTAGAAATGCAAGTAACATAATAGGAGGCGTTTTAATAGTGTTTTTGGTAGGATATAATTATATTGCAACGAGGAAAACTACAAACTTTGAAACATTTTTGAAAAATTCGACATTTGGGCAATAATTGGGAATTTTTGGGCAAAAAATCTAGATTGTGAGAGACTTTTCAAAGTTTTTGCGCTTACGATAAGTAAAAGACGTTAAGACAGTTTCTACTGTTTATATTCGAGAAATTAGATCTTAAGACAAAGCTGCCCCCCGATAAACTCCCTCCCCCGATAATGCGAAAGAACCGAAAAAAACAAGTCTTTGAAATCCTCGCATTTGCAGATTATAATCCTCTGGCACGTGGGACGGGGCACAACACCCGATGGGGCCGATTTTGGCACAAATGTCAAGAAGCAGTTCGTTCTCGTGAATACGGTAAGTGACGCATGGTGATCGCGGTGAAGCTCGTTTTTAGACGCAAAGCTGCCTGGCCTGCATCCCGAGCAATCTACTAAACGGCGCAGGAACTATCGTTTACTTGGACGAACGGCTGCGCAATTTCCCGCCCGAGTTGCCAAGGATGCTTCAGCTTCTCGGGGAGCATCCGACTCGACTCTTTTCAGCAACCACCTTTACGCATACGGTAGATAGCTTAATGACTCCATTTAGTCTAGTCGATCCACGCCTAGAATCTTTTTTTTTGTCTTTACAACCCTAGAATATCGGTTCTTTGGTTCTTGCTCGTTATCGGAGGGGCGGAGGGTATTTTTTGTATGTGCCTAGCAAGCGTAGGAACGTAATTGGAATTATTCTAAAAGTGTTTTTAAGAAAATGAAATCTTTCTAAAAATGTTCAAAAATATAAATTTTGCTAAAAAATGGCAAAAGAAATGTTGCACCGCCTTCCCTCCGATAATGCAAAGGAACCATTTCTTCAGGTCCAGAGTAAAAAAACAGTGACGAGGCATCTAAAAATCGCCTACCCAGCCGCTCTCGTATTTCACAGGTATTTCCTTGAAGCTCAAATCGATCGAAATCTTACAGTTCATACCTCACCAGCCATCATTTCCGCGGTTCATCACCGCATTGCGATTTTGTGCGGCTGTCAAGTAAGTCGAAAGGCATTTAATGAACCTTAATTTCTCGCGGAAATTCGAAAATTTAGTTGCCGCTAGTTACTTGAGCGAATCACCGCCGATCAGGGTTGGCCGGGGTGATGCTCAACAGTGGATGCAGCTTGAAGCCTTCGACGAATGTGCTAGACAAGCAAGTTTTTTAGGCAGTTTTTAACCGACGGGGTATAATGACAAAACTTCTAATTAACAAAAAAATTCATGGGTTCTTTCGCATTATCGGGGGGGAGGGGGGTGAGTTTATTGAAGGGGAGACCGAACTTTTTTTGCTTACAAGGGAAGTGCACGACCGGCCCACGAGAAATCGACACGAGACATAGTGGATCTGATAGAATCGGACACGGGGATTCCGAATCTGTAATCAGAATTTGCTAAATAAAACGGAGAAAAAAGTTATGAAGCTTCAAAGTTGGTAAAATCGCCCAAAATGGACTTTTAAGGACCTGTAAAGGCCCAGGGAAAAGAAATTTGCCACAACCCATTAGTGCATCTTGTTCAGGAGAAAAAGCGCTTTCGAATGAGGTATCTTACTTGAAGTTTGCGATGATTTCGCAGAAATCTCTTCTATGAACTTGACAGGCCATACCCTTGTCCGTGAATCCAAAAAACTTTTTTCAGTGAATTGTTTGCAAATGATACGTATTACAGCTCATTCGAAAGCGCTTTTTCTGCTGAACAAGATGCACTAATTCTTTTCTCCTCAATTCCGTTCCCCCGGTTTTTACGGGCCCTTAAAGGTACCGTTTTTGGCGATTTGGCCAACTTTGATGCTTCATAATTTTTTCTCCGTTTTATTTAGCAAATTCTGATTACAGATTCGGAATCCCCGTGTCCGATTCTATCAGATCCACTATGTCTCGTGTCGACTTCTCGTGGGCCGGTCGTGCACTTCCCTTGTTAGAAAGTAGCTGTAGTTGTAATTTAGAAATGCCTAATAACTTAATAAAAATTGTTTTAATAGTGTTTTTGGGTAATATAGGACTATATTTCAACTCGAAAAAACTATCAATAACTTTTTAAAAAAGTTGAAATTTTAGTCAAAATCGGCCATTTTCGGTGGAAAAATCGATCTTGGATATTTTCTTAAAAAAATTGTGGTACGTTTTACGTTTGGGAATAGCAAAAACCATTTAGAAACACTTCCACTATGCATATTTCCAAAATTAGATCCTAGGAAACAAGTTGTTCCCCCACCAGATAATGCAAAAGAACCAATTCAAGAAATTTTTGGTTGTAAGCTTTATTGGTCACTTTAATCTAATCCCTACAGCTTGCGCCATATTTCCCAACTGGTCTCCTGCTGCCACCAGCCGATCTCGGGTTGCTGTAGTTTTTTTGGATGTCAACGCGTTTCCATGTCCAAATACCGGTGCTTTATTCGATAAATTTGCTCATTGAGGCGATGGAAAGACAATCAACATGGTCGGGCAGATGAGTTCGCGTGGGGGTCACATTTCACATTAAAGCATCATAACTTAGGAAAAACCTTGTCAGAAATTCGGTCCTAGAGTGGTCGATATAATAGGACAATAAAAATTGGCAGTAGATTGAAGCGCGGCAGAGTGAATGCCGAATTTCCGGGATCAGTGTTGGACTTGGTGCTTCCGGGGGCCTGGGGTGAAAGTGGGTCGACGAGATTCTTCTCAACGTCATTGCTTGGGACTTCTTCTATCACTGGTTCTTTTTGGGAGACATTTGGGTCCTCACGGAGTCGCAGTAGGTTGTTGTCAACATTTTCGATATTGTCCACCGGTCTAGCTATCGGCCTCCTGGCTGGTGTGAGCGGTTTCTCTTCTTCCATAATGGTTTCGATCAACTCTTTCGTGTCCTGGAATTAAGAGGATTACTCTTACGGTATATCGCCGATGATAATCAGAACGTTAGGCTGATACCTTGAAACATAAAATATAATAACGTTTACCTCTTCTGGCCTTCCTGGCACCGAGACGTGGAAGTCCAAGACGGTTTGCCCTCGATTGACATCTACAAGCTTTGGATTAGCCACTTATGGGAAAAAGAGGATGCTTAGAGCCACTCCTCTACCTACTTCCGTGATATTTCAAAAAATCGTCCGGATAGAACATGGAGTTTGTATGCCGAGAACCGGTTAGCGCCGATGGAGCCGCATGAGAGTAGGAACCCTAAAGAGTAAGTGTCAGACTCACCAGCACACCTGGGTTTGCCCCTTGGCCCAAATGACGTGCATCGGACCCGGGCCTAGTGGGTGATCGGTCGGCTCGATTTCTGGAAGTATCACAAGTCTTTTGATTTATGGTAAAACAAACCCTGGCTCCATCTTCGGAACATCACCACGGTTCTGCCATCGACTTCGATACCTGCCGCCCCTACCAACGAGTCCTCGCCCTCGTACCTGCCAAAAATGATGCGCTACTTACCGAAAACTACCACAAGTCATCAAGCGGTGTGCTCCGATCCCGGGAATACATGTCCCGAATGAGGAGCCGGCCGTCAATCACGGCCGCCGTCACCAAATCCACGCAGTCCATAGCGTGCAGCGGAGCGTCGAGGGCACCACGTACTGTAATATACATTTATCGACCATATCCACGAATAGTGAAACAAGCCACCAAATATCCAGCACCGAAATTGATAAAAAACCCACGGAAGCCATTATTTTCGGGAAGCTTGGGTGCGGGCCCTTCTTGCTCCGCAGTTTCCGGTGCGTCCAGGAACGTGGGCTCTTCGATTAAGGATTCTTCAGGCAATATGGTTTCGTTGGAAGAGCGCTTTTTCCGGCTGACTCCTAGAGCTCAAATACGTCGTATCAGAGCCTTTTTTCTACCTTCAAGGTCCGGAAACAGGCGGCAAGTGGGGGACAACTCTAGCGGGCGCCACCCCAACGCCAGCCACGATGTTGTCGCCATGTCGAGGATGATCTCGACGTCTTTCTAAAATTAACAATAAAATCCGCATACAATGCCAGCCGACATCAGACTTTCTGAAGTAGATCGTGTCGTTGTTCGGCAGCTCCTTTGCGTTATAGCACTCCGGGTTGAACATGCCGTACTGCGAGAACTGGTCGTTGTTCAGCGAGTCGTACCCGAAACAGTTGTTGGTTTTGCCAGGGAATTCTGACGTGATTTTTTAAACTTTTGCGTTTTATTGCGTTACTTCTCTGGCAATGGGTCCCGAAGAAACCATAGGGACAAGCGCAGACTTTGCGGATTAGCTGGCCTGGTTGCTGGACGCAGAGGCCGGCTGGGCCGCAGTCACCATCTTTTTTGCATTCAACTAAATGTGTTTTCAGAGAAGCTTAGAAGAATTCCGTCCTCTAAATGCGGCTCAAACGTCGTCAATTAGCTAGCCATTACTGCAAAATCAGATAAACCCTTTCGCACCTTTAAATTGACACTTGTCGCCCTCCCATCCCCGGTTGCAGTCACACGAGCCGTCAGCGAGCGGTGTGCCTCTCTGTGAGCATCTAAAAGTGACGCTCAGTGGTTTGTAAATTCCGTAGTACGCATCCTCGTCCTTCGGTAGCGCCTTCTCGACGTTGATGTCGGCACAAGAGCGGAAAGTGTACGATAATCCCCATTCGAGCGCCTAGAAACCGCAGGGAAGTGGCGTTTATAAGCGTAGGCTCAGGCTTACTTAGGCTTAGGTGTGTACAAAACGGTTTCATTTATTACCTGCCGTTCCAACAACAACGTACACTGACGACAGGGTTTCTTGAAGACGACTTCGACACTTTGCGAAGTCTGGTCCTCCATCCCGACAAAGTAGGTGCCGTTGTTCGTCAGGTACTCCAGCTCGCGCCCGTCGCGGTCGAGCAGCCGGATCCGGAAACCGCCCTTAATTTGTGAAATAATGCATTAAAGCACCAAAAATTCTAACACCTACCTGATGTGGGTACTGCATCCGCCAAGTGACGTTCACCTTCTCGTCAACGGTGTACGGCGTGAATTCGGCTGAACAGGGGCAAATAACCAAGCATGGAGCACCAACCGCTGCGTGGTCTTGGCACCCCGCATGGGCCCTTCGTTCTGGCCGAGTCCAAGAAATCAAGTGGCGGATATCTAAGACGATCAAGATTACTGGTCCTCGACCTACCGGGCTGGTGGATTTGTGAGGCTCATGTGTGCTGCGACGAAGCCACCGTGAAATAGGAAGAGCAGAGCCCATCGCATTCTGTAGAGGAGGTATATGATATTATGACTTTATGATTTATAGGAGTTTTCTCTAAATAGAGATTAGTTTGAGCCTGAGGTCTAGACAAGGCCACACCAATGAAAACACCCCGCAGCCCGAGCGATGCGTGGTAAGAGGAAGGTCCCAAAACTTTTTATTGCAGGCATTTTGGGATGCCGTTAAACCAGCAGTATCTTTTTTTTAATGTCTATCAAGTGGCACTAACAAAATATCGAAAAAATAGCCAAAATATAGAAACTGTCTAAAACTAGCGTTTTGCAGCTCAATTTTAACGGTTATTTTCGCTTTTGCTAGAACTTTTTGTTATCACAATAATTTGAGCTGTGATTAAAACTCTTCCTATATTTTTCGATGCACAATCGAATGGCTTCAAAACACCACAAAAAAGCAAAAATATCCAAAAGAGGGGTTTGGGGTACCGTAGCCGTCATATAGCATGCCCTGACAACCCATAAGCATACTTTGCTCGCCGTTTTAAGAACAAACTTCAAGGGTAAGGAGAAAGAACAATGACGAGACGAAAACAAAACTAAGCCAGAGCTGTAGATCCGAACCAGCTGGACAGTGACACCGTTTTTGGCTGGAAAAATAATTAGAAATTAAGAATAATAAAGACGGTCAGCCGTCGTGCTGGCATAGGTTAACAATATCATTGTCACCTGATCCATCATCTCTAAAAGGACAGGAGACTTGCCGTTTTTCCGCTATTGGGGGGAGGAGGAATTTGAGGGGGTTGTCCCGTTCCGCCGGAATTGCCGCCCCCTCGGGGGGTCGGTTGGAACGAGGAAAGGTATGTGATTGATCAACCATGAGAAGAGGGAGAACGGGCCGGATCGTTTACTCTAGTATTTTGTTTCGAAAAATTTAGCGATTTAGTTAATTTTAGGAAATTTTCAAATTTTAGTACATGTCATAGCCCACCAATAAGGGCATCTGGCTAGTCTTGACTTTACCCCCCCCCCCCAAGTTGAAAGTTTCCAAAATTTTTTCGCCATAATTTTTTTATATTACATTATTTTGTGCAAAATTCTTAGTATATTTTTGATGCTCTACCGAATGACGTAGTCAAAATCCCGACAAAATAGCGGAAATCTTGAAAATTTTGGAAACTTCCGGCCGGGGAGGGGGTAAAGTAGAACCTTACCAAAAATGAATATCAACTAAAATGACGTGCCTCCAAAGTTCAGCGCCTATAGATTGAAGCCTTTTTTTGGCCAGGGGAAAAGACATGAGACCGGTAGCGGAAACACTGAAAAGAAACAAGGGGGGAGAAGGTGGTGGTGGTGAAGGATCATCAGCGGGCATCTGAAGGGGGCAAAGTGCCTCGTCGGCTAGTCGTGAAAACGGGATCTGATCCCCCAATAATTTCACACTCTCTCGCCTCAAGGCCATCAACAAAACGGAAGGTCAGATGCGGTGCTATAAGGATTTTTAATAGGATCGACCCGCAACACGCAAAGCGCACGCATGTGGGCTCTATCTATTACGCTATGGGTGGTGAGGCTGGTGGAAACTCAATGATTAAATTGAATGGGATCAAAATGGATGAATGAATGCAAGCATGAAGGCAATAAGAACCCAAAAAAAAGGCAAAAATAAAAGCGAAACAGCCGCGTCGACAATGGGGGAAAACTGGAAACGAAGTGTGTAGCGTATGGTTAGTCTCCACGATTCCCGGGAAAAAGCCTGGAAAAGGGTGTGTTCTCCCGCCTGGTCACCGTCTCTAAATGCGTAAATGGCTGCTGTTTCAGCTTTGACGCGCTGCCCTCCGCGCGTGCAGGGGAGGGATATGGCAAAGGGGTCTTTTGCATTATCGGGGGGCAGCATTGTTTCTTAGGTTCCAATCTTTTTGGTATGTATAGCGGAAGTGGTTATAAACGGTTTTTATCTCCACTCTTCACTAGAACTCCACAAATTTTTGTCTTCGGTTATTCACAGGTTATTTAGACCAAAAATATCCGATCTGGCCAAAATTTTGACGTTGAAAATGCTTTCAAGTTTTTAGATAGTTTTTCTAGTTGCAATCAAGTTATATTTGGCAAAAAGCACAGATAAACGACGTTTCATTACGTTACTAAGCATTTCTAGACTCACGCAAAAAAATGTTGGCCCAGCACAAATAAGGCGAAAGAACCGGAAAAGTGATAAATCGACTAATAGGACAAGATAAATTTGAATTACAATGCCTGCAAAAACGACGCAAACGTGCAAAATTGGCAATGGTCAAGGTTCTAGAGGTTTCTATTTTTAAGATAGCCGGGCTTAGGTTTCGGCTTCAGCTTAGGCTTAGACTTAGGCTGAGCTCTAGGCTTAGACTTAGGCTTAAACTCGGCGTAGGCTTTGCTTAGGCCTGCCTACGCTTAGAAGCTAGATAGGAAATGTAGAGAAGTAGTGGCAACGGCGAATCCATATCCCGGAACGCATCGTTCAAAACCGCTCCCCCTCGCACCCAAATCGCCACAAATCTGCGCGGTGACGGTAAACTGCCTGCGGGCGCTTTTTTGAGCGAAAAAGAGAAGCCGCTGAATAGAGCGAGTTGAGGGAACTGGTCAGTCCGGTGGTGCCATATTGAGTCACCGGATCGGTCTCGCCCATCTGAACGCCGGCTACTAATCCGAAAATAGGGCTAGATCGGCGGTGTAGAAGATCAGTGTTACTCAGGGAAAACATAGATAAGGGTTGCGATGCAGAAGTGTTGCGTGTCACAACTCCGAAGGAAACTATAGCCCAAAAATCCATAGACAATCTTGCCTTGCCAATCCCTTTAGCCACTCTTACAAGGCGACGTTCTAGCAATGCACGAGAAATGTACACACGTAAGAAAAGTGGCGGAATGACTGGGACGAGACGAGAAGCCCGATGGCAGTAAACGGAATAGTATAGGGCCGACGAGACGAAGGAGACTGGTTTTCGACTCCTCAAAACGGCTACCTTGCTGCTCTGAAGCGCCACCAGTTCGTCTTTCAGTCGTCCAATCAAAGCCAACCTGGTACCGCAGCTGTGGTTATGCCCTAAAGGTACCAGCAAGCCAAAATTTTACCTGAAAATAGGGTAGGATTAGTGCTCTGAAAAGATTCGAGCGAAGGTGGGTAGGAAGGTATCTTAAAGAGATAGGGGCGGCATAAGTCAATCGATTACGCGAGGGAAAGAAAATGTCTCTGCGCCTCTCCTCTGGGAGCCCTCCCTCGCGCGAGATCGCCGCGGGACCTGTTGAACCCCCCCCTCCCCAAGGGGGGTTCAACAGATGCCGACCTCATCTCTTTAAGTAATAGGTAGGTGCCGGGTTTCCAATTAGATTTCAGTCTCACTGTTTTCAATCGAACCTGCTAACTTTGAAAAAACAGTAAAGCACCTAAATTTGAATTACGCGTTGCTTGAACGTGCTAACTGTGCCTAATTAAACGCTTCCAACAGCTTTTAGATCATATAAAATTAAGGTGGTTGAGCGTTTTTAGAGCTCCCCTTTGAGGGGGATCGTGCAGATTTCATCCTTATTTGAGAATTTCGAAATGTTGAATTGTTGAGCGAACGGTGGAGTGGCGTGGCGTACGCAGGCAGTCACCTTCCAAATTTTTGGTCGTTTGCAGGGAGCGTAGTGTCCTGACGTCTTTACTTCTCATTCAAAGACCAAATACCGTATCACAGACTTTTGACGCACTCGCGGAAATCTAAATTTGGCATTCCCCCCGAGGGGATGCACGCATTCTAAAAAACGGCTGCCCGGCACAAATCAGAAACCCCCACTAATTGCCCGTTTTCTGCGGCGGCCCAGGCGCTTTTTTGTGGTCACCCGCATTTCGAAAGCACCATGAAATGCATCAGCTACAGTACCCGATTACTCATTCTCCAATTTTAGGGGTGGAAAGGGGTTTATAACCGGCCCTTCTATCGTAATCAACGCCAAAAACGGCTGCATTTCCCAATGGCTTCGTATCGAGGCTGGGAGAACGATTTTCACATCGTTATTAGTTTCCCACGAGCTCGGTCAAAATAGTCGGCTAGCCAGGCTTTTGGTGGTCTGGCCAATTTATCAGCATTTCGCAATTTGTACCAAAATTCCTAACTTTACAGTACAACGGGCACCAAATTTTTCGTCATCTTTGCAATTTTTTCGGGATTGTTTTTGACATGATCTGATAGCGCATTAAAAATACATAAAAAAGGGAGTTAGAGCAGCAAATAATGGAATCCAAAATCGTTATATCTGGAAAATGCTGAAAATTATGTTTTTGAAAGTTTCGCAGCTGTTTAAAGCCATTCAATAGGTAGCAAAGACTATACAACTTAACTACAACTCCTTATAATGTAATCAATTTTAACGGTAAAAAGAAACCATCGACAACCCCCCCCCCGCTAGGGAAACAGAACCCCTGAAAGACTCCCCGGCTTTCTGCTGTTGAATTCGGCTTTCCCAGAAAAAAAAACGATACGGCTAGTCCGGGTGCCCTTTAGAAGGGCAAGTCCAGCGCCGACGCCCAAACACGATAGGACAAGTCCATTTCCCCACACAACAACATTACCAAAAAGCAGGTAATAACAGGGGGGACCCGACAAATCCCTGCTCCGGTGGTGTACGTCTGGACGGCCAAGAAAGGACAGCCACCGGATTACGGTACCACATATATAAAGCCGTTTTTGGCTAAAATAAAGCTTCCCCTACTTTTTAGACTTTAAACGCCTCTACTTTTATAATGAGCCAAATCCCACTTTTTCAGACCGTTCAAAAATAGAGGATACAAATAGCATAATCCTTCATCTTTCGTCTGACGACAGCTAGTCGGGAAGCCTCAAAATGTTTGAATTGCTTTTTTAGTGCAGCTGGAAATAACAGGGGGTTTTGGCCGTTCGATGAATAGCTTTAAGCCGCGCAACTAAGCTAAGCCCAGCTTAAGCCCGTGCCTAATCTTAAGTATAAGCCTATTCTAAGAAGCCGAAGCTTAAGCTTAAGCCTAAAGTCCTAAGCCTGAGCCTAAGCCGAATAAGACCATCCCTAAACCTTTGCCTAAGCAGACTCCCAAGCCTAAGCCATTCCCTTTGCTTCCCCTTCCCATTCCCCGGGTTCTTGAAATCACAATATTTGGTGCCTGGTTTTTGCTACGAGGCCATTTATATCTCGTTATTTATTCGTGGGCAATTCGTATGCACCACCCAAACAAATGGCCCGTTGATTACCACATAATATGGGCCCGGATTGTCTCACCCCACCCATTTGGCCCTTATTCAATCTCAAATTGTCTCCTGTTATCCCGCGACTGCCCGGTTTTTCGCAATTGTTTTTCCGCGACGGCTTTTGGCTGTTGATCCGTTTCCGGGTAATGGCCGGGTAGCTGCTCACCATTTTGCCATTTGGTCCTGCGCCAAGAATACTGTAACACCACCCATTTCAGTGTCAATGGTGGCCCCTTCGGACGTCGAGATGCGCTTTGAACGTCGTCACTCTTCGGTGCATGTGGGTTTCATTGAATAATTTTTAATAAGTAATAAGGATGGAATGTTTTGTAAGCTTAATAGCAACTAAAACGCTCCTGGCAAGTGCGTAATTCGACATCTCTGTCGACTGGGTCTAGATAGATGCACAGCACACCAAAATACGTGAGACTTTTAGATCTGGAATTTAAATTTGCATCCCTATAAACTTCAAAAATTGGAGAGTCACGCAAGACGACAATTAACATGTCTCCACTCGATGTTTAGAGGCCCATAACCATCTAAACCTATATGCCAAATCGAAAGGACACGGGGTTTTGTTCTGTCTAGACCTAGCTTTTGCGAGGGGTCTACTCACGCGTTTCCAGTCCATTAAAATTTTAAATTCTAAACACCATATCTGTCTGGGATTTTCTATTTTTAATTGACTGGATTTGGTTTTTCTATTTTTATTCTGCATTGCTGGGATCAGAAAGTTCTCACAAAGGCTTTTTGACCAGCTGCCGCCCCGGCACAAATCCCAAGCCCACACAAATCGTACAGCTTTGACAGTGGTTTTTCGGGGCCGGGGGGGGGCAAATTGGGTCCCAGGTGACAGACCGGGAAACGCACTCATTAGGGTCTGGGGGCGCCGCCTCCCGAAAAAAGGGCACAATCACAGGGATTTTCCCCCTCCTCTCATTTCTCATTTTTTTTATGTAGGCTCAAGCTTAGGCCTAGTCTTAAGCACCGGCCAAGCTCAGGCTAAGACTCAGCGCTGGTTTAGGCGTAGACATAGGCCTAGGCCGCCATTCGCTGATTTCTCGCCCAGCACAGTACAATTAGTATTCAAATAATTAATTTAATTCTGCTTTATGCAAAAATACCTTGTGTCAAGACATCTCTTTGAATTAAAAACAAGATATTTTTTATTCAGCTGGAGCCGCTCACCATGCAGTTGCCCGGCAGCGCCGAGCAGTTCAAATTCCACTCCAAGGCCGGCGCACCGGCCAAGGTTGAAATCAACACTTGGCGGACTGCGTCTACTTCAGGTAGGCGATAATTTACTTTAAACCAACGATTTAACCTTCCTATTGCGGCCATACGTAAAAAAGTCGAATTTTTTCAGATGATAGCCAACCGCCCTCACCACATTTCCGCACGTTGGCCCCGGTTAAACCGCCGCCTGTACGCAATCTTCAGAAAAATGAGGTTTGTTTTTGGGCATTTTACGGTCGGCCAAATTGGGTCTAGGCGCGACTCACTGGCTAGAAACTACGAAACACTTGGACTTGTGCCACCAAATTGCATTTTCAGGGGAAGGGGTAAAGGGTGTATTTTGTGTCCTGCGGCGATGAAAGCGCGCAGAGTCCAAGTAATCAAATGTTGGGGCCATCAGGTGGTCATGACCACGTGCAAGATACCGTATTTTCTGCGTTAACGGGAAAAATACTTTACAAGGGAGCCACCGAAGGTCGAGGTGGTTCGTTTCGAGACGGAGCAAAACTATTTTGTGCAGAACTTTTTGTTAATAGAACGTACATTTTGGAATCTGCAAATTTGAAAAGCTAGAAAGCTCTAAACTGTCGAAAATCGCCAACTTTGCCCTTTTATCGTCCATTAGAGCTTTAGAACTTTTTTGTTCTGGTCGTTTCGCAGGTTTTGGTAACTGGGTTTTAAAATCCTGCACAGATGAGCTAAACTGCCGACTCTAAAAAAAAGCTAGACTCCTTTTTCGCTGCCTTTCTGAACAAACACCGTATTCGGTCCGCAAATTTTTATACTAACAATTTCATCTTAAAAATCCAGCATGGGGGCGTATAGCGTTTTATGGAGCGCCTTTCTCAAGCTCTGCGTTTCAAATTTTGTATAGTGACGTAAAAGTAGCCGAAATCCCGCAGTTCAAACGAAACCTAAAAAGTTACAGATTCGTTCGCGCGCCTCCTCGAGCGACAATAAAATGCCGAACAATCGGGATCGACGCCATTCGCTGATCGCCCAGCTCTTTGATGACCACCCAAATGGTAGGGCAATGGTTCCGGGTTCGAGGTCGAGCCATCGTTACTTTATACTCCACTCGACGTTTGGGTAATTTCGAAACGTTTCAGCCCCCGGCACCCGACGCCCACGTCGCATCTCGGTCAGCGACGAGTTCGCGACCACCGCCCAGTTCATCGAGAATTTGCGTCAAGAGCTCATGAAGCAAATGTAAATATCGTACATGATAAATTATTTCTAATGAATTCTAGCCCTAATCCAAACAGCTATAATCCCGGTAGACAAATCCCGACAGCCATAATCCGGACAGACAAAATCCCGACAGCCATAATCCGGACAGACAAAATCCCGACAGCCAAATTCCCGTCAGGCCAAAATCGAAACGTATTTTAAACGCTAGTTTGAATCCCATCCCATTAATCAGCGATTTTACATGTCGGATTTTCGGTACCGGGATTTTCGCGTTTTCCCTGTTTTGCCGTAGTCGAACGTGTTTCTGAAATGTAGTATTTTCGACAGTAATATTTGCAACACTGAGAACTTCGATACGTTTGGCTCACGACTTCTTGCCCTTTTGCGTCTTTCCTTTAGGTAGCTGGATTCAATTTTCAAAATACTGATTTTCTGATTTTTTCAAGACGATTTTAAAACATGTGGAAAACCGCATTTGGCGCAAGGTGTATTTTTTAATCACCTGGTTGGTGCCCTTTACTCTCATTTTCACGTTTAATTCGCTGCAAACTCCCAAATTTACAGAGCAGTGTTGTGGGTGAATTTTTGAATATTATGTGCGGCTATCAACGATTTTCGCGATTTCGGCAGGATTTTCGCAAAAAACACAGAGACCATCTCCTCAACCCTGCACCTATCCTTCGCGGTTCTCATTCGAATAGCCTTTTTACGGGGGCTTCTCGTCGACTTGCCGCCGTTCCTTATCGCACGCTCCGATCTTCCGGACCGGCGAAAGAGGCGACAATCGACGAGGAAACATTGTCTTTTCCATCCAGATCATGCTGCTGCTGCTGCCGTTTTGTTGTGTTGGAGGCTGAAATTGTGAAGAAACTTTAGTATACCTAAATGTACGGAAAACGCCAGAAAAATTCAAAATCCCAATAGCCAAAAACCCGACAGCCAAGATACCGACAGCCAGAATCCCGACAACCAGACTCCCCAGATTGTAAAACCATGTATCGGTAAAGCAAGCGGAAATATGGCATTTTGGCGGTCGGGATTTTGAATATTGGTATTATGGCTGTCGGGATTATGGCTGGAATTCGCCAAATTTTATTTTGGTGTGGGTAGGACTTTCGAGTAAGGCTTAGTCTTAAGGCCGGGCTTGAGCCTAAGGCAGAGCTAAGTTAAGAAGAGAAAAACTGAGTCTTCGTCTTAGCTTCGGCCTAAGCTTTGAGTTCGGTTGGTAGATATAAGCTGGGGCTAGGCTTAAACTACACAAGTGGAAGCTTAGTCGTACCTTAGGGCGAGGCTTACATGTAAACCTAGGCGAGCGTGCTGGAGAGGATCGCATCATCAAAAACAGACATTTTCAACCGGTTTGGCATTCACAAGAGTCCAAGACTTCTTGTGCGCTTTGTAACTATCGATTTCTTTCCTTCTCGATGGAACCTAATTGTTGAGGCTTTGCCATTCACAATTCACCCCCATTTTTCACATTAACCCCGACAAATTCTCAAAATTCCATGCCGTCCCGTTGGGGCGTCACTTTATTGCCGGGCGAGCTGTCCCATTGATGCGAACGGCTGGGGGGTCTCCGCCCAACATTGTGCCATTCTTCAAATTTCATCCCCACTTTCCACAAGCGCAAAACAAAGAACGAACAGAACAGCGCGCTGAGAGTCACAGAGGCGCTGCCCGCTGACGATTTTTATTAGGTGCTTTACGTGCCCGGGCTGCGAGGGAATTGTTGCCAACCGTGCGCTTTATGGTGGGGTCAGGGCTGAGGGTTCGGACATCGTTCTCGATGGGAGAACTTCAAAAGATCTGGGTGAATTAAAGGGCCTCGGAAGTCGAAGGTGTAATTGGGCGCGTTGCGTACTTGGCTGTGATGGATTCAGTAGCGTGAAGTAAGGCATTAATGGAGGGAGAGCGAGAGAATGTGAAAGAGTGAGAGTGAGTGCGAGAGTGAGAGAGATGGAGAGAGAGAGAGATTTGCTGTGCTCAATCGACCCTTGCGACGAGAGATCATCTCCGGCCTTTCCTGGTCCCTGCAACTTCCCGGTTTCCTTTTGGTGCCCTTGACAAAAACACATGATGCAAATACTTATCTCGTAAAAAAATCGCCACAGACAAGGAAGACCTTCTCAATGTCAAGAAGGAGACCCCTGACCCGAGACGATCAGGAGAAATATCCCCGATCAAGGAAAGCGGCCCAAAACCCGGACCTCATACCGGCGCTTTTGAGTTCGTTGCAGAACGCGGGATTTTCTTGGCCTAAGGATAAGCTAACCCTAAGACTAAAGCTGTGCCTGATCTTAGCGCGCTGAGACAAGGTTGCCTTCCGAAGGGACCCCGGGAATTTTAATTGGGCATAGGCGCAGGCGCAGGCCTAATCCTTTGTAATAAATGTGTTTGGGCTTAGGCTTTTCTATAATGCTTTTCGAAAAGCATACCCTAGTTTTGGCCTCCAATCCTAGGATTCCAGGTCTCAGGGGCTTTCCTAGGGGTTCTAGGTTTGGGCCTAGGCTTTGGAGTGGTTTAGGCTGAGACTTTGGCTTAGCTTGGGTTCTCATTCTCGAATCATTGAGACCACATCAAGTAACCCCCAAATTTTTCAGGATATTGAGACAGTTTGGATGCTCCCGAGCTTGATCCGCGTTTGCATTGTTCAAGGCTCGGCTTGGGCTAGGCGAACATGGAGTGATCATCGAATTCATTTCTTCGCTCCTTCCAAGCACCGTTCCTCGAATCCGCTCGGAAGGGCAACAACAAAAAACAGCCGGCGCGCGGTTTCACCCCCATCCCTTTACTCGAAAAGCATTCCTGTGTGAAAATTCTCGAAAAAATGAGGGGGTGGATAGGGGGGGATCGGCGTTATCCCATGATCTGGGCCTATTGTTCTGCGTCGGGTCGTGGGTGTGTGTGGGACCGAAAAAATCCCTTTGTCCCATGCCGGGGCGATCTGAGGCTCCGATCATATTGGAGAAGGGAGAGCGGAGATCCGAGTCTCGAGTAATTGGTATCAATTCTGCCCAATTTGCCGCTTTCGCGCCAGAGTCCTGGACCCATGAGGGGGGGGTTTCTCTTTCTCTCTCTCGCCCTCCCCCTCTCTCATCCATTGTTTCAAGCTGGTCCTCCCCACCACTCGGGATCTTCTCCCCCCTCAACCCGTGCCCGAAAACGGATACAGTAATATCCATAACTCGTGCAGGCGCGCGCATAATGGGATACCAGGTACCACAACATACACCCCTCCTGTCCTTCAAGGGATGATAGCCCTCCCCAAAACAGTTCTTTCCTCGCCGCCGGGAAAAGCTACCAGTTCCCCCCATGGTGAGAAGGACAACTGAACTTTTGGCTTCCTGGTGGAATCAAAGGAAATGGATCGAAAAACATTTTTGGTTGCGCCACGTTGCTATAACCGAGACAGAGCTGGAGTCACTTAGCCCTACGCCTAAACCTAAGCCTGACGCTAAGCCTATGCCTAAACCTAAGCCTAAGCCTAAGCATAAACTAAGTCTAACGCTGATCCTATGCCCCCAGCCTAAGCCTAAGCCCATGCATAAACCGAAGGCTAAGCTTAAGCGACCCAAGCCTAAACCTAAGCCGAAGCCAAGCCCCCGCCTAACCTAGTTCTAAGGCCGACCAACCAACCCCAACCAACATTCGCGACCACCCCGTTTTGCCATGTCCAAGCAAAACCAGCTAGCGCTTGACTAAAGCGCCGCCACTTCGGAACGGTAACCAGTCTGCCTGTAGTGTTTTGGCCTGCTGACCACCCCCGTGGACGAGGCTTTCACAATCCGGTGATGCAACAGGTATGCACTGGAACGATAGAGCACCCAATGCCATTCAGGAATGCCACCTTGAAATTGGAAAAGCCGGATTGGGGGTGAAGGTGAAATTTGGGACTTTTCGAATTTTTTCCTTCTATCAGAAAGAGAGGGAGAGAGAGAGAGAGAGAGAGAGAGAGAGAGAGAGAGAGAGAGAGATGGTGCACACCAGATACAAGGGGATAGAGCAAAAAGGGGAGTAGAAAGATCGAGAATTTGAGAAGCGAAGATGAAAAAAATATGGAGGCTAAAGGGAAGAGCGGGAGACATTGAAGCCGCGGGGGATACGGTGCCGGAGAAGATAGCGATGGAAAGCGAATGGCACAAATGGTGAGGAGACGTAGGAAAGAGAGCGTGGTCGTGCTCCACCTCCTGCCATTCGGCTGAGCGGGAGACAAGCCTGCCTCCCCCTTCCTCCGTCCTTCCCTCCTCCTCGAGCAGCCCATCCCCCCACACAGAGCCCCCATCTTCAATCATTCCGGATCGGCAGCCCTGGCCATGTGGGCCCGTTTGCCCCCTCTGCTCCTCCTCACCGCAGGTAGGCCCATTTTGACAAGTTATTTATCAACTTGATTACTGTATTCTGAATTGCAATTTGTATTTGCTATAACTCCTTGACTCTGTTTTTGGTGCCTTTTAAATTCGAAATTTTCGGCTTGAGAAGCTTGGGTCAAGGATTTGCGTACTGTAGAAGTCGAGCCAGGACTAATTTTGGTACTTGCTGACAACCGCAAAACGAGGGCTCAATCTTTTTGCGACCGTTCTATTTGTTCGTTGCGAGGCCTAAGCCTAAGCCTAAGCCCAACCCTAAGCCTAAGCCCAAGCCTAAGCCTAATCAGTAATTTCCTCCTCGCTTTTCTCACCACTCCAACGTATCGGGAAGATCTCCCTTCCCAAGCCTTCCCCAGCTTCCCCAACCCTTTAATCAGCCAATCTCCAACCTCAACAGCAATTTTTTTCCAAATTTACGAGGCGTTCGGGCGACGCGGAAGCGTCAATAGGAATGCCCCGGATTTCCCCCAACGCCACCACCCCGCTCCGTCATAATTCCCTGCGGGTTGTCCAGCCGGCTGGTCGCTTACCCGACATCATCCCCCCTCTCTTGCTTTTTCGCGATCAGGAGTTCCCCGCAGCCGGCCGCTGCCAGCGAAAGTTTCATCGGTAAAACGCAAGAAACATGGATTAAGAGATGGATGGGCTTCGGCACCCTTATGCAAACTCTTGCCAAAACGCTGATCCTCAGCCGCCCTTTCCCTCCTCCTCCCCAACCCAAGGTTCCTAACATTTTGCTTTATTATCGCAATCACTTTGAGTTTTTGGCGCCATTTTAGCGGAGTCAACATTGCAAAAAATATCTAAAGGTTAGATCATGAAAACTAAGACAATTCTTAGAAATAGCAAAAAATAACCTTTCAAAACAAGTATAGGTGCTTGTTATCATAGTTTTCGTAATTTTTGCCTAATTTCGCAAAAGTATTTGATAGCGCGCAAAAACATACATAGGGTTTTTTCAGCCCTCAAAAATATATTATATCGTAGTTGTAACAAAAACATAGAAAATCCGGAAGGCCGGAAAATTGCAAAGTTGTCTGCGGGCATTAACTCATTTTTTTAAAAGCGACCTGGAAATCGCGGATAAATTAAGCATAAAAACTGTTTTGGTTCAAAAATTGGCATAAAACAATAACTTATCCCTTTGAGGAACAAAACAAAGCGTGATTCTTTTTACCCTTGGCTAATTCCCAAGTCCGTGACTTTCAATTTCCTTTAAAATCCGCGTGCTTCCCGCGATGCCATCCGCAAATCCATCGGTTTGGCGATTCCCCATCCGGTGCCAGCCGAACGGGGATGGTGGGGGGATCTGCGGCTTCACATCTCACCCTCCACCCGCGAAACTTTCTTCTTTTCCGCAAAAATCCATAGCCTGCCCCCTCCACAGGGGGATGCTCCTCCTCACCGTGCTCGCTGCTGATTTCAATCCATGACCGAGCCTTCCCCCCCTTCAAGGAGCATTTTGCCCTTGTTGCCTCTATCTGTCTGTCTGTCTGTCTCCGATGTATGTGTATGTGTGTGTGCGGCGTCTCTCCTCCTCTCACCCTCAAATCGGCCGTGAAAAACGGCGCCAAAAAAGGACCGACCGAGGGGGGCTTCGTGTCGCGCGCTCCTTTTCACTGCCGTCCCATCCGCACCCCTCCTCACCCCCCTTCAGCAGCATTTTTACCGCAACTTTCGCCTGGGCGCGTGGTGAGCCGGGTGGGGGGCGGATGCGGACGGTATGGGACGTTTGGGGGTGTTCGCTGGGCCCTAACGGTTTTTCGGGCGCAGTGGGATGTTTAAGTGCGTTCGGGTGGGCAGGACGAAGCACCAAAACGACCCGTGCGACCTAAACCTAAGCCGAATCAAAGCCGAATCTAAGCCTAAGTAGTGCTATAGCAAAGCCTAAGCCTAATCTCCTCAGCCCTAACCTAAGCGAAAACGGAGGCGTAAGGCTGAGTTTAAGCGTCAGCCTCAGCCCACGCCAAAGCAGATGCTGGAGCCTAACCCTAAGCAGAAGCCCAATCCGAGGCCTAAGCCTAAGCCCCTTGCAGCCACAAACCCTAAAATATTTTCTTCTTGTCATCCCTCATTGCTCGCCAATTCCTCCCCCCGTTAATGCACTTTTCTTCGAATTATCTACTGCAACCTCTACTGGGCAGGCAGGGTTGGGATAGCCCGAACCGGCAGGGGGTTCCGGTCAATTTGCCAATGCGTGAGGGGGTGGTGTGAGAGGTGTTGGGTGGTCGGCGGGAAAAGCCGACCTTGTGTCTGTCCGTCTGTCCGAAGCAAACACAAATATGGGCAAGTAGAGAACGGTCCGGTGGTGTAGGGGAAGAGATTCTTGTCCTCAAGATGGAGTCGAGTGCCCTGAGGGCATCTTACTCGGACACCCAGGCAAAAGCCAGTGGGTAGGAGAAGTTGCGAAAGGGTCGATATTGGGGTTGACGAACACCAAAGAACAGTGGATGCGCAATTTTAGTGGTTTCTTTCAAAATGTCGAAAATCATAATGCCGCTTCAGAGTTTCGAAATTTACATACGCTGATTTTACCGGAAAACCCCGAATCATATGCAAAAATGTCGACATTATGTATTTCGACATTATGATAGCAAATCCAATTTTAGTCGTGGCAGGCGTTTTAAAGGGGTGGGCAATGCACGGCTTGGCTATGGATCAAAGGCATCCAGGTCAAAAATCGCATAGCCGCTGCTCTCGCATTTCGGGGGGACCGAAATCTTTTGTATAAGTCTAGAAATGTCTAGTAAGCTCATTCTTTAAAAATATATAACTACATTTAAATTAGCAAAACTATATAAAAACTTCTAAAAATGCTGAAAAAGTCGAAATTTTGGCCAAAAATCGGTTTTTTTGGACGAAAAATCGGTATTTATGATGTTTTTTTATAAACATTTGTAAAGGTTTTACGCTTAGGAATAGGAAAAATCATTTAAAACATTGCCACTATTCATATTTGAGAAAAAAAAGTTCCAGAATCGAGAGTAGAGAACATTCCAGAATCGTTCAGTTTATTGCTATTTATTGAATCCACCAATCGAAGCCCTTTTCTCGTGAGTCGCTATTTACCCGCCGACCTGTTATTTTCCGTGTTCCGCAACCTTGAAGCGATTCCCATAAGCCCTTCCCCCAACCCTATCACGTTAATTAAGCGGCTCTACACACAAAAGGCATCCTAAGAGCTGAATTTTGGCAAAAGCGAGGCTGGCAAGTCAAAAACTATCTGGCGAAGGTATTGGAAGAGCTAGCACAACCTGTATTACCCGCGAAATCTTTCTCCAAGATCGACTTCAAGTCACCCTTGCCGCAAAATTTTTGCTTTGTAGTTAAACGCAAACCCAAGCTCAAAAACCTAAGTAGAAGCCTAAGCCCAAGCCTAAACCTAAGCTTGATCCAAACTAAGTATAAGCCAGCCTATGTCTAAGCCTAAGCTTAACCTAGACCAAGGTCTAAGCCTAAAAACCGAAGCCCGAGCACAAACCTAAGCCTATGTATAAGTCTTAGTTCCTCTCTTCAACATTTAGTTTCTCATATTCCCAAGTTCTTACCATGAGGCCGGAAATTTGCGAGTCGTTCCGGCTACAAAGCCCTAATTCCGGAGCCAAAACACCAGGCTCAATCCTTTAATTTGATTACCTCCAGCAACCGCGCGCTTGTTTATATTTGTTGGGGGTGTTTGTGATAAGCCGCGACGGCTGCCGGTCATTTTTCCGAGAAGATGGAGCACGAGCCCACTCCTCCCGCGTGAGGAGACTGGAAAAGCCGTCAGCCGGCTGGGCTCTGCCAAAAGCGGGTGGCAGGATTTCGATATAGTTTTTTTGCGGCGCCAAACTATCCGGACGGCGATGCCGAGAAGAATCAACGGGCCGCGGAGTAGAAAAATGGGTTAATTAGGAATTTCGGTCAAAATCCCGACAGCGAAAATCTAGACACGTCAAATCCCGACAGTCAAAAAACCTCGACAGCGAAAATCCGGTGTGATGCGATGTGGCGATGTCTGATTTCCACTTCATTAAACACCTATTTTTGATGATGTACATACACATTTTCAAAAGCCATATTCTCGAAAAGTTAGATTTCGAAAAGGTCATATTTATTCGTACTCATGCATACATGCTATTTTTCAATTCGGGTTTTCGCCGTCGGGATTTTGCCTGCCGAAATCGTCGACCTTTTCAGCTCGCTATTTTTCATATTTTTTCATTGTCTTTCTGTATTCTGCGCGCTATTTTCTTCCAGTCTCGCTTTGTATTACGTCAACATTAAATTCAAAAGGGGTTTTTGATCCGATGCCTCGAATGTTCCACAAACCGATCGCCCCCCCCCCCCAATGCCGCCCTCATTCCCAGCGACTCTATCCCCTCTTTTCGCGACTACAAAAGACTCCTATAAACGCTCCGTTTTCATCTCGAGATCCATTGTCCGGCGAACGCTAGGCGATGTCTCCTCCCTTCACATGCGGGGCGAATGCTCAAGTAGCCGAGTAGATGACTTTCGGAAAATGGTGATTGCGCCCTTGGCTAAACCGGGGTTTAAAGGGACCGCGAAGTCTTAAATCGAAATCTAGTAAGCGGAAGGCGGTCGATTCTAAAGCTTATTCGTTCCCCACATTTTCATTTTTTTGGGCAGGCATGAAAGTTCCACTAAAGGGTTGGGAAAGTTGGATTTTCACGAGTTGTCTGAAAGAGCTCGTGTAAGAATAGGAAATTGTCAACAAAAATCCGTAGCAATGCCCCCCACCCTTTCAACAACTTTAAAAATTTTCCTCCCATCCATATCCAAAAAATCGACCTCCTCTCGAGGTCCGGAGAAAGCTCGGATCGGGATGATTTTTACATCATTCGAAAGCCCTGAAACCGCGAAAAATTTTACGCTCTTTCATTTTTACAAAATTTTTGGACCTGCGTTCTATATTAAAGGACTAGGAATCAGCGTCGTAATTGAGCATGCAACAGTTTTTGCATGAATCTGCGGTTTTCATTGATTTTTGTCCTGTTATTCGTCAGCTAAAATGTAGATATTGGATGGCAAAAAGTGCTTGTTTTTTCACCTTTCCGAGAGCTTTCGATAGCTACCTAAATCGTCAAAATCGGACGCTGCTGCGGCCCGCTATAGGGGGTGTCTGATTTTTTTGGGCCCTGTAAACCCCGGGGTCAAGACGTACAACCAACTCACGCAGATGATGCCCTCCTTTCCTCCGGCGTCATCTAGTTCTGCAGACGTTCCCAGCCCCCGCCCTCCGGAAAAAAAATAGTTACCGACCTTTCGACCACCAGCCCCCCCCCCCCAATGATTTGCTTTGTGCGCGCCGCGCGTATCAATTTTCCCACACTTTCGCTGGCGTTTTGCTTTGAAACGCGTTGGGGTCGAGGGGCAGCCAGCCAGGGGAAAGCAAGCAAAGGCACATGAGGGATCTCTAGTAAATCATAAGCGATGATCTGCTCGCACCGCGAGAGCTTCGTCAAGATACCCCGCGGGCACTGGGTTCTCCCAGTTTTTTAGGGGTAGTGGATCTCCGATCGGCAGCTAACAGCGTAGTTCGAGGTTGGCCTCGCTTAGGCTTAGGCCTAAGCGTCGGTTAGGCTTAGGCTTAGTTGAAGCTCAGACTTTGGCTTAGGCTTAGACTTAGACTCAGGCTTAGGCTAACGATTGGACTGAAGTTAGGCTTTGACTGAAGCTTAGGCGTAGGCTTAGGCTTAGGCTTAGACTTGGCCTTAGACTCAGGTACAAGCTCAGGCGTAGGCTTAGGTTGAACCATCTCCGTAGGCTTAAGATAGGCGTAGGCGTAGGCTTAGACATAGGCTTATGCTGAAGCTTAGGCGTGGGCTTAGGCTTTTACGCTTTCGCTTACGTTTATATCTAAGATTATCAGTGGCGGGCACAAAAGTACTTTCTCGCCCCTTTAAACTAGTCGAGCTGCAACATTTCTGTAGATCAAGTGTCCCCTGCGGCTTCTCTTTTGAATTTGAACGCAACGCCCCGTGTATGCCCCACATCAGGTTTCCCATGATCACAAGAGAAAAGGTTGCTCTGGCAACCGGTTCCGGTTCCCTTTCTTGTTGTGCTACCCGGTGCTTATGCAAATTTTCATTGGGTTCTTCTAGAAGGGGGGAGACGGGAAGGGCAGGGTAGAATGGCCGCCGGGAAATGGCCGATCATAAAATGTTTCGTTTCCGAAGAAGCTGAGTGAGGTTGACGTAGCGACAGGAAAATTGTAGATGAAGGTGGAAATTTAATGGAAATTGGGTTATGACGGTAGTACAATATCATAGTAAGATGCGTGGAATAAAAATTGTTTTAGTTTTTGAACAATTTTCAATGCCAGATTTTGAAGCTACTAACCCAGGTTCGACCGATTTCGTCGATCCGCATTCCGTCCATCATCTCGAAAGCAGCAATTTCGACATTTATAACCTTAAAAAGAAAATTAAATCCCGACAAGCCAAAATCCGGACAGCCAAAATCCCAATCTATTTTTGATGCGGGTTTTACTGCAATTTTCCTTTAAACGGCTATTCTGCATGTCGCGATTTTCGTGTTCCTCCCATCGTTTTGATCCTTTTTAATCCCACACCCAAACCTGATCTCTGGCCCATTAGCTGGTAACCTGTTTTTCGTTCCCACCGTAACCCCCCGAATGCCAAATCGCTGCGGTATTTTTGTGAGGTGCCCGATTTGTTCCACTTGAGCTGCCGGGATTTCGTCGGGGGCCCCCGCGAAAAAACACTTGAACCACACCCCCCGTCAACAGGGAACACACCGGAATGCCGAGGCCGAAAAATGGCTGTCGACAAGGTCGCGCCGCGCGGCTAGCTATGTGTTCAGGAAAATACCCACTACTACCTGTAGGCTTGGGGTAATGCCAATTGGGGAGCTGAAATCTTTTTAAAAGCAACGACAAATTAGAGTTTCCGTTATTGCAAAGATTCAACTAAGGGGATAAAAAGTATAAATTATTTTCAGGAGTGCTTGGCCAGTCACTGTCGCCACCCATCACAGCCCGGTTTAAATGCCTGACGAACGGGTGTTGTGACCAGCACGAGTGGTGCCGATTCTGGGCCAGTATCGGCGAGTGCTCGGTTAGTTAGAATTTCGACATTTTGAAGATGGGCCGTCCGCTAGAGCAAAGAATAACTTGGCTGTGAGCCCCAATTGGTGTGCGACGTAACTTTGCCGCAATATTTTCTGGGCGAATACGATTTTTGAGTGTGAGGGCGAAAATGATTTCTTGACATTACGTAATACTGGTGATTGACTGGTCAATTTTCATAATTAAAAAGTCTAGAAGGATCAAACTTCCGTAAGGACTCCAGAACTTGCGTCAGAATGGTTAAATTCAAACATTTTCATGTTTAAACAGGGGAAAGAGATCATGCGGTGTGGTCGCGTTGCATTCGCATCTGGCTATTTGCCAGGAATCAACCATGGAGGCTTGTACCAGATTTCGGAGCTCGCTTAAATTCAAAAATTTCAAACTCAGGGTAACAGCCGAGTCATGAAATATAAGTATGAAGCACTTCCAGATCAATGGCGATTGGATGGCAACAAATTGCCAGTTGGCATGCGGGACGTGCCGGGCGCCAGCGTCGACATCAGGTCCAGAATGCTACCATACCCCCGCATCCCTTTAGAGCTTCCCCTTCCCCTGATTTTGTTGCTTCAAATCCCTTTGTTGGCTAATAGCCGCTTCTCTAGCCACGTCGACGACTTCTACGACGAGCACAACGACGACGTCTACGACGACGTCGACTACGGCGGCTTCTACGAGTACATCAACAACGAGTCCGACAACAACAACAACAACAACAACAACAACAACAACAACAACAACAACGACGTCAACGACTAGCGCGATTTTGAGTACAATTTCAACAGCGACGACGCCATCAGAATCATCGGCGAGTCCGACAACAGAGCCGGCGACCACCTCATTTCTGACCACCGGTTCGTCAGGTGTCGGTGCAGGGCTTTGATAAAAATTATCTCTAACTAAAACCTTACTAATTTAACTCTAGAAATAAGGCCATGCTTTTCTTAGCCTTTTCTTAGTTGAGGCAACCTCAGCAAAACGTGGGCAATGTAGATGAACTGTCACTTTCCGTTAACCACGAGGTCTCGTCACCCAAAGTTTTGAAATTAGCCAGGCCGCGACTAGCTTTCCTAGATACTTTTGCGCATCTAAAAATCATTCGTCAGCAACGAATTTAGAGATTAACACTCTTTCCTGATAACACACTTTTTTAGGGTTCCCTCAAACGCAACGGACAGCTGCGACCAGCGTTTTGAGCACGGTAAGGTCGAAAAGTTGTGAATTGTACTGTACGTGCTATAATATTGGAAACTTTCTAACTGTTGTTTTTTAGTAAGGTATCTTCGTTACAGCGAAAAGTCCAAGCGTAGTCGAAATTCAATGTTAGGCTAACCAACGGATTTTTTAGCATGAATTGCGAAAACGTTCTTATTCTCGCTCGCACTCTCTCTCGCTCTCAATTTCTCTCTCTCTCTCTCTCTCTCTCTCTCCCCCTCTTTTGCTCTCTGACTAAAGGCATGATCAAAGAAACTACAGGGCGCTTCGTGATTCCAAATTCTCGGTTTCCGAATTTTTCTGCATGCGACAAGTCTTTGTTCTTGTAGAACATGTAGAATATGTTGAATAGGTTTAAATTTGTTGATTAACCTATCGTTACCCCCAAATACATCAGCCCCCGGGGTTTAGCGTGAACGCCTGAAGGCCAAGCAGCGAGCCAGGCTTCGTTTGCAACAGCAACAGCAACAGCCCGATACCCCGGTGGGCCAGCTCTCGTTTGGGCTGTCGTCGCAGCGACCGCACTTTGTGCAACAACAGCCCTTCGGCCAGCCTTTGCCGCAGCAACCGCCGCCGCCAACCCCAAGGGTGCGCTCGCCTCATACACCATCACCACCATCACCACCGCGGGCCTTGTTTTTGCTGGGATTTAGAATGTCGATACGCCCATCAGTTGCTTGACACTTATCCCCCAGATTTCCATCTTTTCCGCTACAACTAACCCATCGGTGACGTGTATTGTCCAGGGTATAGATGCGGTAGACTTGGTGGGAACTTCGGGTATAAACTTTTACCCTAAATCAATTACACTCTGACATTGTGCGTCCTCGCCCGCTCGGCGCAACAGACATGTAAGCCAAAAGAAGCGGATCTCAAGACTGCCTGCATCAGTTCCTTTTATTAAACCACTCAAATTGTTCGAAATAGTTGCAATGTGAGCAAATATTGAATACCCAAACCAAAAATCCAGAGTCGAGCCTTGACGATCCTTTTAGAGCTACATTCCCTTGCCAAGTCTCCAACACCCATGCCCATCGCAACTGTTTCTGTGTACGGTTTACGGTGTTGCATGCTGTCCTTTTTATCTGGTCCTACGGTACACCCATCTCTAGCATACAAAGCGCCGGTTAACTATCGGGCTGGTGAAGGAGCAACGACGCAGAGCTCGCGATTTCTAGAAGCAGTTTTCCTTCTAGACCCAGCCCACCATATCGACCGGCTCGGAGGGTCCGACCACTGGCTTCCCGACGACGCTCCGGTCGCAGACGCAGCTCGGTGAGTTTTTAAGGAGTCATTTCTTGGAGAGAGAGAGAGAGAGAGAGATGAGAGCGAGAGTGAGAGATAGAGAGAGAAAGAGAAAGAGAGATGGTGAGAGAGAGCGAGAGAGAGAGGGAGAGAGAGCGCGCCGAGCTCACTTTCAAGATCGTTTGGACAGTCAGAACGTCACCTGGAATCATATGGCTGTCGGGACCTAGTCGATGCCAAGGGTCGATTCTTGCGCGACCTATATATTTTTATTATTTATGTTATTTAGCGACGGCCGTCGGTGCCTCGACGCTTCCGCCCGTCTTCGCCCCGCCGCCATCCAGCGGCGCGGTGACGCCGGCGACGAGCTGCAAAGACATCGAGAAGGCGCGCGCTGCTGAGGTTTGTAATCATATCAGTCCCCACTTATCAGCCGCTAGGCTCTTGTGGCGTCCGGACTCGTTGATGCCGTCGACGACACCTTCGGCAGGGCCACGCTGTCTGTGGACGATATCTCAAGAGCCGTGCAAGCTGGTCAGCAGTGTATCCCACAGGTGGGAAGGCTAGTTAAAGGGCTCTTGTGAGACTGAGACATAGGCCGAATCCGAGGCCTGAGCCTAAGCCTAAGCTGTTACCTATTGCAAAACAATTAATTTTAGCTAAAAGAGGAGGGCCTGGACTGCAACAGCAACCTGTGCTACCACTTGATGTATCGCAGTTTTGATGGGACGTGCAACAACCTGAAACGGCCCATGCAGGGAGCCTCTTTCCGGCAGTATCTGCGGTAATAGGCCACGTCTCTTACCCGAGATTTTATTGCCGAAATTTAGACACTTCCCGCCACAGTATGACGATGGGAAGGGGGAGCCTGTGTGTGAGTTTTTCGAGGGTTGGAGCCTTGGAAAGTTGTCGGAATGCTATAACAGCGTGCGCATACTATGGATGAGAGAGAGAGAGAGAGAGAGAGAGAGAGAGAGAAATAAAGAGAATCTAGGAAACGGTGCCTAAAGACGTTTTTAGCATCGTTAACGGAAACGCGACCAACAGCCCGCGAAGCCAATCGAGTGATGCTCTCCTCAGCACAGGTAGATCATCAATGTGTAAATAGGTAGCGCCAAATATAGTCCGTCATGCACGACAAGTACAACAATCTGATGATGCAGTTCGGCCAGTTCATCAGCCACGATATTGCCAAGGTAGGTGCAAATAGTCATTTTTGAAGCCTGTCCCTAGACCACGCTGCAACCGTCGGCGAATTGTCAGACGTGCAACCCGGTCCCATCCAAGTGCATGCCGATCCCAATCAGCGACAAGGACCCGAATATGCAGTACGTTAGACTACGCCCCGTGTAGTTACTGTACCACCCATTCCAGATTCAAGTCCAAGCAGTGCCTGAAGGTGTCGAGGTCAGCGCCAATTTGTGCGGTGGGTTTTGGCCGAATTTTCCACTTTCCGACGCTCCGATTTTCGATGCTAAAAATAAAGTGTTTCTTAGCTAAGCCCACGCGAACAGCTGAACGAGAATACGGCCTACATCGACGGCAGCGCCATCTATGGGTCTTCCCCGAAGGATTTGTTCAAATTCCGCGAGGGGCGAACCGGGCTGCTACGCGTTGTTCCGTTCAACAATCAAGTAAGATGCGCGACCGTAGGCATATGCTTAGGCTTAGGCTTAGGCGTAGAGTTAGACTTAGACTTACGCTTAGGTTTAGGCTTATGCTTAGAGTTACGCGTGCACTTAAGCATGAATTTTCACTTCAGTTCTGAAAACAAATTATGATACTTTCTTATCGTTCCCCGTTCAGAACGTGTTGCCGTTCGATCAGTCAAAGTGCAAGCAAGAGGCGGGCTGCCTGGCCTCGTTCACCGCCGGCGACATCCGGGCCAACCTCTTCATCGGCCTCAGCTCCTTCCACATCCTGTGGGCCAGGGAACATAACCGGTGGGATATGCACTGGAAAACAGCCATATCCAAACCACTACGAATTTCACACTACAGTAAAACCCAACTTTCTTGCAGAATCTCGACAAAGCTACAGAATCTGAATCCGGGCTGGAGCGGGGATCGATTGTTCCAGGAATCGCGAAAAATTGTCGGTGCCCAGATTCAACACATCTTCTACACGGTATGGCTTTGGGTGATTCCTTGGAACGATTTTTTTAGTCTTACCTGCCAAAGGTTCTCGGCAACTCGTTCGAGCGTGTGATTGGAACCTATCAGGTAGGTTATGGGAGCGAGAGAGATGGAAAGAGCTAGAGAGAATGAGAGTGAGAGTGAGAGAGAGTGAGAGAGAGAGAGTGAGAGAGAGTGAGAGAGAGATCTTAATCCAGGGCTATGACGAGAACGCCGATTCCACGATTGCCAACGAGTTCACGACCGGAGCCTTCCGATTCGGGCACGGCATGATTGAGGCAAGTTTTTGTCGCTACAGGAAGCCAAAAATTAGACGAAAAAAGGTTGAAATCATAATTTCAGGAATTCTACAACCGGCTAAACAAGGATGGCGGCAACATCACGCAGGGCGGCTTCTTCTTCGGCGACGGCGTCTTCAAGAGTGGAAAAATTTTGTGGGAAGGTGAGAAACTTTTTGGACCTTGCACGTTAGCATTAGGCGGCATCGATCCGATCTTGCGCGGGTTCATGTTCACCCGCGTGAAGCGACCGCATCGGCTGACGCCCGCAACGACGGAGAAGATGTTCGGAAGGTACACTTATTCTATTAAGCGAGTAGCTCGACAATTTCTAGTACCGACCTTGGGTCACTAAACATCCAGCGCGGCAGGGACCACGGCATTCCCGGATACAACACGTGAGTGAGAGCGGGAGTTTAAGGTTTATCCGCTTAGGCTTAGGCTTAGGTGGATCTAGTCTTCTAGTTTTCTCAAAATCAAGATGGCTTTTAGAATCCGTGCATTCTGCGGGCTGCCCAGGGCGAACAGCTTTGAGGACTTTGGGGACATGATTTTGGACAAAAACTTGCGATTTGGGCTCTCCAAAAACTACAACTCACCAGGTAACGTTCTGTCGTTCTATCGCTCTCTCACTCTCCCGCTCTCTCGCCCGCTCTTTCTCCGTCTCGCTCTATCGTTCTCCCTCCACCTTCCCATTCCAGAAGACGTCGACTTCTACGTCGGCGCCATGTTGGAGGATCCAGTGGTTGGAGGCCTGGTGGGGACAACGCTGAGCTGCGTCATCGGCGAGCAGTTCAAGCGGACGAGAAATGGGGATCGGTTGCGTTTCATATACCGCTAATATGTTGGCTTTTAGGTTTTATTATGAAAACCCGGGCATTTTCACGCCACGGCAACTGGCCGAGATCAAGAAGACGTCCTTTGCCAAGGTCATCTGCACGAATGGGGACAGTTTCGATACGGTTCCAGAGGTAGGTGTTCTTAAGCTTAGACTTAGGATTAGGCTTAGGCTTAGGCTTACGTTCTCGAAACCTTTGGCACATTTACATTATACCTTACTTTATACTTTACCTTCTACCATGCTTTCCAGGACGCCTTCTTGGCACCCCCGGGCACACCTATCGTCTCCTGCTCCCAGCTACCGACCATCGATCTATCGGCCTGGAAGGAGTAGTGTCGCGTAATCGTCATCTTCTCTAAAAGTGTACCTCATCTCGCGAACATTCCATGTTTTGCCTCGCCCCCACACCTCACCCAAATGTTCTCAGCCTTGTAGCCGTCCAACCCCCATTACCGTAACCCCTGGCCAGTCGAACTCAGGTGTTTTCCATCACTTTCTGCTCATCAGTCTTACCAACCAGCTTCTTCACCTCTCCAAGCGCGCCTTCTAGGATTTGGTGCGCCACGGGTCCCCGCCATTTGTCCGTTGTTTGTTCATACGCGTTACCGGTACCGTATACATCCCATTTCTTTGCCCAGCCGCCACCGTAACCAGTTCTGTATTTATCTCCCCGTGAAATAATCTCTCATCCCAGATCCCAATGATGCCATACCATACACATCTGCCCCCCACACTCCGATTCAGAACTGCCAAGCTTTGTGCTTCAGGAGATTTAATAAAGTGTAAAATTATTTGGGTTTATTACACACAAAATCTGGGGTTTTAAAGAGACAGTAACAAATACAGCTAAACCCAACCGGAAATCAGAAAGGCGTACTAAAAGCAAGCCTATGCTAAAATTCATCTCTAGGAATTTTCTTCGATTTTCAAGATACAAAAATCAATCGATTCAGGTACTATCAAAAAACAGCTTTGCATATAAAAAATTGCTACAATCGTGTAATATCGATTAATAAAGCAGACTAGACAAAAAATAGTGAAATTCCTGAAGTTTATCCTTTGTGAGACGGTTTTTTCCGGATTTTTTATGTATTGCTTTTAATGGAGATCAAGCGAAATCACGTTTATCCGACACCAAACATATGCACAGAGTGGGGGATACCGTATCTCGCCGCCGTCAAACGGCGACCCTTCACAAAAATATGCGCGGCCCGGGGCCCGTTTCGTTATCTTAAAAAATGTCGAAAACCCGGTGTCGAAAGTTCGAAATGCTGAAGTTCTAGCGTTGAAATATGACAATCTCGAAACCTCGCAATGTCGAAATTTTTAATGATCAAGGACGGGATTTCCCTGTCGATATATATCGATCAAAACTGCGTTATTCCGATATTTCGGCATTTTAAGTTTCGGCATTCCGAAATTTCGACCTTATTATGACTTTCGAAAACATGATAGTAAAATAAAATCGTCTCGGGGGATGGGTTCGTAGACCATTTTATGGCTTACAATTCGCGAATTCAAAAAAACCAGCAAAAAAGAGCTATAAAGTGCTAAGTATAGTCAATCGTCATCCGAATAGAATGCAAAAACCACATAGGGGTTGGGGCGGCCGGGGTTTGAACTGGGGTGCAAAAACGGGGGAAAAGTACAGGTGGGAGACTGGAATGCAGATTGCAGTGAAGGTTTTTTTAAAGTGATTGCCAGAGGGCACATTTCTGCTGGCACTACACCTCTAACGGGGGTCTAAAAATGAAGGCAAATTTCATCGAAAGCTTTGTTTTGAGAATGGCGTCGTTGAGGGCTTCAGATGAGCTTTGGCTCGGCCTCGAGCAGCAGCTGGAAATTGCTAGTTTTGGAGGGGTCAGCGAGAGAGAAAGAGAAAGAGAAAGAGAGAGAGAAAGAGAGAGAGAGAGAGAGAGAGAGAGAGAGAGAGAGAGAGAGAGAGAGAGAGAGAGAGAGAGAGAGAAAGATGGAGAGAGATCAAGCCGAGAGAGTGAGAGTTACAAGTTTTTCCAATTCACCTCCAGCATTTTCCAGCCCTTCTTCTGCGTCTTCAACACGTACGAGTCGGTCTCGTGGCGCGCGTTGATGCGATTGGCGCTAAAAACCGCTGATATGCATATGATCCCACATTAAGGGCAAAAAATCCACACCCTTTCAAAGCCATCTTCACTTACCGCAGCCCGCACACCAAACTGCAAGCCATCCGGGCGCGCATCGCGCTGTAGATCCGGTGCGCATCCGGGCATGGGCGTACACTCTCGTAGCCCTCCAGGAACCACGTCGGGAACCGTCGCCAGCTAGAGGAGCATCTTTACTCCGCCAAAAAACTGCACATACTCTCCGTTCTCAGCCTTGTCGCTTAGGGCTAGGTACAGGCATGTGGCGCCCATGTCCATGACGCGAAGCGATGTGTGCACGTCGCCCATGTCGATCAGAGCCGTGATCTGTAAGCGGTACATGATGTAAAGGGGTTTTTCACAACGTAGTTGCGCGCAATACATGTCCTAAAAATTGTTGCCAACTTGGGGCTCTTATAACTTTTGTTGCAGGAATGCCAGGCCATTGCCAAGCCATACGTCAGGAAAAAGGAAAAACTTTACTTGGTTCTTAAATTTTCGGCGAAGTATCCTAACTCTAAGCCTGGCCTAAGCCTAAGCCTAAGCACGGATTACCACCTTACCTCAAGACTTCCATCAACGGCCGGCTGGACCAGTATGTTCGTGTCGTTGATATCGGAGTGGATGAGGCCTGAAAGAAAATACTAAGACGCGTTGCAACTCGCTATTCCACATAAATAGCGTCATTGGAACTGAGGGGGCAATTCTTAGCGACCAGGGACCGGGTGGCTCATCGTCGTCACTGGACGAAAACTCAAAAGGAGATTTGTGTTCGGATTTTTTTTTTAATTTTTGACGAGCACCCCGTTCCCTTTACAATATGTGTTGAAGGTTGGGCTTGCTGAAATGGGAAGACGGAAGGCTGACCGGTGGCTTTGTGCGGCTTGGTTGGTTGTGCTTGGTTTCATCTTGAAATAAAAGTCTCCGAAATCACTTTTAGAGGAAAGTGAAACCCAATTCATTTAGGCCGCAAAGTCCTAAGGCTAAGCCTAAGCTAAGCTCAGCCTAAGCCTAAACCTAAGTCTAAGCTGAAGCCTAACTTAAAAATCGAAGCTTTTTTTGAACCGAACCAAGACGCCAAAGCCCTAAGCCCGGCAATTCCCAGCCTTCCGCCAGAATCATTTGGTTGGATGGATTACGGACGGCCTGCTCGTCGGCCATGTCGTCCTGTTCAGCTGCGGCAAGCGGGGGCTATACAGACCGAGATGTGCGAATGCGGACCAAGAAGCGGTGGATAGGTGTGTGTTCCGGATTCTTCTCGTTCTGTGGCCGGTCTCTCACCCGGCCATCATTCCTTCTACAATGCATCCGATAATTCCCAGAACCCCCCGACACCGAACACGTTTTTTCGATGTGGCACAATAGCGATAGGATCGGGTGACGCTTACGAATCTTACATAAAATTTGCATTTTGGAAAATAATGAACAGAAAAATATACATTCCAGATTTTTTCAGCGCTCGATTTTTGACTACATTCACCCCTTCACAGAGAGCAGCAGAGAGCGAGAGAGAGAGAGCGTGAGAGAGAGAGAATGAGCGAGAGAGAGAATGAGCGAGAGAGAATGAGCGAGAGGGAGTGAATGAGCGAGAGTGAGAGAGAATGAGCGAGAGAGAGAGGGAGTGAATGAGCGAGAGTGAGAGAGAATGAGCGAGAGAGAGAGAATGAGCGAGAGAGGGAGAGAATGAGAGAGACAGAGAGTGAGAGAGAGAGAAGAGAGGGGAGAGAGCGAGAAAAGATGGAGAAAAAAGAGCTAGACAAAGAAGATGCGAGAGAAACGGATCAAAGTGTTTTGCATAAAGGTTTGAAGAAGTAAATGATCTTTTTCGATACCGATGCTCGATGTAAGCGCCGGGGATTTTGAAATACCACAAGGCAGCAGCGAAAATTTCTTAGGATTCTTAGTATCACACAGCTTCGAAAGATATGTAACCAAATCTCGCCCATTTTTGCCACAAAAGCGCCAGGAGGGCTGCGAAACATCTTAACGATACAATCAGATGCGCCATCAAAAGCCAATAACAGGCGGAGAATGTCCGGGTCCCGACAAGCTACACCTTACCTGATTGCGTCAACTGTGAGGGCGGGCAACAATGGCAGGGTAATTACAATCGAGCTCGAGCATAACCCTCACCTCGATCCATTTCCATCCCATTGTCGAGCATCATCCTCAATTCATCGAAAACGACGCGCACCATCTGGGCACGTTCTGGGGACAGAATTCGACGGTTCTCCAGTTCTTGCAGCTCCGTTACGGCGCATTCAACGTTTTCGGCAGCTGAAATGGAGAGCATTACGAGATGCTCGAGATTTACGTGCCTAAACCCTCCTCAAGCAAAACCCAACCCCCGTCAAAGCCCAAGCCAAACCAAAGCCTAAGCTAACCCAAGCCTAAGCTTTAGCCAAACCTGAGCCTCCGCAAAGCCTCACCTAGGCCACAGCCTAAGCCCAACCTAAGCTTAAGCCTAAGCCTACCCCCTACCAAAGTCTAGTGGTAAGCCAAATAAAAAGTAAGCGTAAGCCCAAGCCTAAGCTCGAGTCTAAACTTATTCTTAATTTTGAGCCTAATCCCCAAGCCTGCTCTCCCCCGACTTTGTAGTCTCGAAATCCCTCCCAGACCACCAAAACAATTTCATCTGCATTTCGCAAGAACCCTTGTAGCAGTGCTCCCCTCCCCAGCGAACGCATTCCATCTTATCCAGACATCACCGGCGTGCTTTTGTGATAAGCCGAGCCAGGTGCACAAGATTTTAATGGCCAAACATTCCCCATAAATGCAGCAACACAACGCACCAATGAACGGCACGTGGCCCTGGCGCTCGTGGACCGGAATCTGGTCCATGATGTTGTGGAAGCGGGCCACGATGCGGCCTATCGCGACGACGACGGCCTCATTGGCCTCGAACTGGTCGAGGCTGGTGCCGGGGAGGACGCGGATCATCCGCACCGGAAGCGGGGCCACTGGAAAAGATGTAATTGGCACATTTGCTACAAAAAGGAGACCAAAGACTGGCTGTCCCAAAAATCCTTTTCGTTTCGCAGTGATGTCCGATTTTTAAGATTTAGGTATCTATCGAAAGCTCCCGGCGAGCCCAGGAGATATATGTACGAGAAGTGTTGCTCACTGTGCTCGGCGACCTTCTCGAGGCGCCATATCTTCTGGCTGCCCTTTAACGGTATATAATACGGAGCCGGGATCCCCTCGGCGTTGAGCAGCTCGCAGATCCGGCGCTGGAAGTCTGAAACAAAGTCGTTTAAACAGGTCCGAGCGACACATGCAAACCGAGATGTTCCGGATTGAGGGCGGCCACCGGGTTGGTGACCTTCATGATGACGGTTTGGTCGATGGTCGAGCCCGAATCCCAGACGCAGTCGGTCAACCGGAAGTTCTGGTCTTCGTACCCGTTTAGGACCTGGAAAGAGGGGCGATGTGGATGCTACATGGTAGATTTAACACCAGAATAGCGGAGTTCATGATGCCGAAAATTGCTAGGAAAAGTATAAGAACACGGGAAAGTATTGTACCGACCTGTATATTGCAGTTGGTGATGCCCCAGGCATTTCGGGCAATCTTCCGGACCTAAAGAATGTTTTTAAAAGGATCAGGAAAGCTGAGAGTTTGCCCACGCAGCCCAAATCTGTCCAAACTCACCACAGCGGTCTTCATGTTGGGAGCCTGGGTGATGGTGTCCAGTCCGAATGCGTGGGCGGCCATGTCACTCTGGAAACGGGATCTGATTCGATCGAAGACAAGCAAAGAGTGTTTTTGAGGAATAAGGGCAAAACGGTTGGAGGCTCGATTCCCAAAAAAAAATTTCGGAAAAAATCGCCTGGAAAACATTTAGTTCGTTGAAATCGCGCTCCAGCTGAGGTTCTTGCGCATTAACGGGGGGGGGCTTAGCTTTTTCTTAGGATTTCATTTTTCAAATGTATAGTGGACGCGTTTCTAAATAGTTTTTTCTATTCATAAAGGTGAAAACGTTGCAAATTTTCTTAGAAATAGCAAAAATGGCGTTTTTGGACCATAGCAGGCCGATTTTTGAGCCAAATTTCCACCTATTGCAACATTTTTAAAGTTTACCGCAGTGGGCACGCGCGGGGCATGTGGTAGCCGCGGAAAATCGCCATGGATGCTTTGTCTGGCTTTTTCAAGGAAACAGGAAGGCACAGTTCTACCCCGGCAACCCAGCCTACACCCCTTAATGATCTCCCGCCCGGCGCACCCGGGTGAAATTGGCTTCGTCTATCCCCCATCTAGCCCACCTTCGTTCTAACCCTATTCATTCAAAAGAACCTTGGATGCCCAAAAAATTGCAGACAGCCGAAAAATGGGCTTTCCGGGCTGGACATCTGTATGCGGTGGTGAATGGGTTCCGGGGTCCTTCGCGGGGCAGCCAGCCGCTCTCCTTGGCCTTTTTTGGCCGCCGTTCGCCCCAAAATTGGTGGACGGAACGGAGAGAAGAGAGGAGGAGAAGCAGGCAGGGCTGCTGGAGACTATGGGGGAAATGGCCAAGGTCCCGGTGGGGGCCCTTCCGGAGACCTAGTGGCCACATTCCATCCAATGAACGACCAGAGGGTCGCTCAACGGGTTTAGACATTTTGAAACCATTTTGGAGGGTTGCATTCGAGGGAAGGCAACATGGTTAGGAGAAGGTTTAGGCTTAGGCTTAAGCTTAGGCTTGTGCTTAGGCTTAGGCTCCCACTTAGGCTTAGCATGAGGTTGAGGCTTAGACTTAGGCTTAGTCTAATGCAGAGGCTTAGGCTTAGCCGCAGGAAATTCCTTACAGACAAGACCATCGGAACGTGTCTGCGATCGGAATGTGTCGGAATGGATTCACGGATTCACACCGTCTCCCCCCGTTTCGAATCTATGAATAATCAATTGGAATGGACGTCTCGGCGCCCCCCTTTCACCACAAAATGTCGCCGAGAGGTCGATGTAGTCACCGGATTGCACCCGAAGAAAAAGCCAGCAGACAAAACATGTTGTGAGCTGTTTGGATCGTCCCGAGCATATATATCATCTTTCGAAACTGACGATGAGTAGAAATATGCAGGTTGATGTGGATTTCAAAGTGGAAAATCGATGGACGCAACGGTGAAGAGGAGGCAAAAAAGGGCAGGAAAATATGAAATAGGAGGTTTCTAATTCTGACAAAAAGTCGATGGAAACGATCGATTACGCTAGACTCCTAGCCACGAGCAAGCCTGCGGTAGTATTTGGGCCAGGTTAAATTTTAAACACAAGCGTACGCTTTAGAAAGACAGCAAACCACTGTCATGCTACCGGTATGTCCCTCCCCTCCCAAAACACCCTTCAAAATATCTCGAAAACGATGCGAGTACAGCGGAAGGGATCTCTGAACGAGCTACGCTGGTTCTCATGTTGGAAGAGTCGCCATGCTCTCTGCAAAACTTATTTACGCTCCCCCGGTTTCCGGCCAGCATCGTCTTGTGCAGGATTGTCGAAAAAAGGATTTTGAAAAAATTCTGAAATTTCAAGTGCGCTGCGAGAAAGCATTACGTTCTGAGAGACAGAGGGACAGTTATTGAGTGTTGAGAGATGGCGAATGGAATAGTCAATGTGAGCCTGGGACACGGGTGTCGTTAAGAATGGCAGGAAATGGTCAGTCCTCGGCTCCTCACTTTCCCAATGAATCACCGCTGCAGCTCGGCTAATGGGCTCGAGGGAATCGGGACGTCCGCTAGAGTCTAGCTGCCCGCTCCGCTCGCCGATGACACCATGTTCCCCAACAAGCAACAGCAAGCCCGCGTCTGCCTGCTGATTTTTTTGCTTGAGACGAATTTGTATGAAAAGTGGCAAAATAGGATGAGCAGAGCAAAAAAAAGGATTATGACGTGGACACCCAGCCTGCCACCCACCTGGACCACTAGCATGACGGATAAGCGTGGGGCCCCAGCCAAAGCCTACGCCTAAGCCTAAGGCTAAGCATAAGCCTAAGCCCCAACCGAAGCTTGTCCTACGATCAAGATACTTGTCAAAAATTATCTTCGAGTCAACGCTCGAAACCGGAGATTTCATGCATGGGTAACCGCTTGCGAACATGAAACAGTTAACGGCAACATCAAATCCCGCCGGCGGTGCAAAAAGGATCGAAAGGGCGCCCGGCTGGTCGCGGCGGGCCAAGCTTCGAACATCTGGCGACAATTCTTTTGCGGCCGGTCCTTTGGTTGACGACTCGGGCGGGTGGTGGGAATAGTCCAGGGCGGCGACAAATTTGCTTGTGGTTGAAAGACAACCAGAAGGGCAATTATGAAAAAAAGTACTTCATTTAATCGATTGGGCGTGTAGAAGCCAAGAACATTAGTAGATCTCTTCCTAGCTGCCAAGTTTCAGTGTTCAGGAAATTCGAGGTTTATAGCAGTTTGCGAGTAATTTGCTAAATGTTCCAGCGTCAGAAGCTTAAGCCTAGCCGAACCTAAGCGTAAGCCTAAGCCCAAGTCAAAGCCTCAGTTCAAGCCTAAGCCTAAGCCTAAGCCTAAGCCATCACAAACGGAAAAGTTTTGAACTTCACCTCGCTCAGCAGAAGTTACGAAACTAATTTCGAAATTCACGACTCAATGGAGGGGGACGCGGAAGGCAAAAATCAGAAGATCATAGCTCAGGTGTAACTGAGAATTTGCTTGGACTTTGGAATCTTGGAAAAATTCCAGACTAGCAGAAAACTGGACCGGATGTCTGGGATGCTTTTGGATAGTCTAGTGGCGAGTCTGGAGTGGGTCTCCCGCTTCCGGTGAGGGATGGGGGCCACGGTGGAGGGAGCAGAGATGGCCGGAGGCTACCCCCACACTCCGGCCATTGATCCCAAATTGGGGGCCCCACGGCGGCCGGAAGCGCCTCCGCCAGCTGGCTGCGTTATTTCGATACCTGGACGTCGATTTGTATCAAAGGCGGGGCGTTCACGACTTCCACGAGATTACGGTAGTTTAAAGGGACAGAGAACTTGGAAATTGTTAGCTGGTAGAAGGCTAAGTCTTATTTAGCTACTGGCTCGCGTTTAAGGAGCTCTACCAGCCCTTTTTTTAGGAAGTCGACTAGGCTCTGAGACCGTTAAAATCATCCGCATGGAAAGTAGCGTGAAATAACAGCTACTTCCAAGAGTTCCGTAGCTAGCTCCGCTCGTAATGCGACAAAATGGGCAACGAAAAAATGCCATCTGGCCGGGTTCATCTCCTGAAGGGCCAGTGGAGCCTAATTAGAGGCCGGGTACTCGCAATGGCTATGAATACACCGCAGCGGCCGGCTGAAAATGAAAGTTGCGAAAAGAGCTGGAGTTCTTCACGGCAGGCAAGCTTCAGCCCAGGCCTAAGCCGAAGCCTAAGCCACAAGCCTAAGCCGAAGCCTAAGCCTAATGAGGGTAAACCTAAGTCGAAGCGAAGCGTAAGATTAAGCCTCAGCCTAAGCCCAAGCCCAACCCTCGACACTTAATAACCAAGATTCTTGGGCTGCTCAGAGCCTTCAATCCAAAAAATGTTGCACTATCTGGAGAAGACACACTTGTTCTGG
>JBBGBA010000166.1:0-152606 GCA_038088335.1 Mesorhabditis sp. LJ9110 | reverse complement strand
AAAAGATTCTTTCGGGGGGTAACAGAAAAAGAAAAGTTCAGGGGGGCTGTTTTTTTCGGGGAAACCACCCCCCCACCCGGGTGACACGTTGCATAACATTCAACATCCCCCCCCACCTAATCTTTTCGAGAGAATGAGTCGGAACGCCCCCTTAAACGGATCAAAAAATTGATCCAGAGAAATTTGCGTTACATGAAAAAATCTGTCTGCCTAAAAGATTTCAAAAAATTGAGTAATGGTTTTACAGTTCAGATCCGATCTTTGTCTTCAAAAATTATTTATTTCTTCTTTTTTTTTGTTGCAGTATGAAGTTAAATTGATTGATATTTTTTTATATTTAAAATTGTATTTTACTAGCCAAAAAAACCCGGAGGATAAGGCATTTTTTAACCCGTGAAAATCACCAAAGTAGGAGAACAGGCAAAAATAGGTACTGAAAGGAAATCCCGGCAGGGACATAATTTACACGGGATAGTGGTGTCCAAAACAAACGTAAAAAAAATGCTAAAAAAAGTCCGGAACAACTATTTCTTGAAAAGATAACCACATTCGCCCGTGGGTCCCTTTTGGGTGAGCCAAATGCTCTAAAATTTAAAAATTTAATTTTTTTAAGAACTTCGAATTCCCGGGAAAACCGTTCGGCCAAACCCCCCCCAAAAACCATTAGCACAAAATCGTTGATCTGGGGGGAACATCATCGTCGTGGGAATAGCTGAAAATAAATTTTTTTTGAAACAGAAAAATTTATGCCCCGTGTCAGGGTTTTATTGCTCTAGGCAAATCGCAAGGGCCAGATTTTTGACTTTTTTTGGCCTTTGGGTTTTTAACAATCTCTCTTCCTTTTTTCAATTTTTCTTCGACTTTGCTTATTTAAAATTTTCGGATTTTTTGGGTGCTTTCCTGTTTCACCGGGCCGCAAGCGATTTTTGCGTATTTTACCGGCCGATGTGGGAACGTGCCCGGGGGGGCCCTTAAAAACCACCCAGCCTGTCAAGCCCAACCGTTCCTTTAAAAGAGGCCTTCCTAATCTGTTTTCCTTCCAATGACGTCGCCAAAAAAACGCAAAACAACTGAAAAAAATAATTTTAGGTTTTTGTAATGTAAAATTAAAAATTACCGGATCGACCCCCCTTCCGGCTTTCCGGCTCCCCCAAAAGCCAACCCCCAAGCCTGATTCATCCCCATGTAATTGAAATTTCCCAGTGCAGGGAAAAACCCTGGTTTAGGCCATCACCAAATCCCGACGTTGGGGAATTTGGTAAACCGAAAATGTTAGCACCGCCGCAGCCAGTCCAAAGAATCAAGGGTGATCAACAAGGGGCGGTCATTCAAAGAGGGGCCCCCGGGAAATTAGATAAAAAAAATTCGAGAAACCCAACGGGTCAGGTCGAAATTTTTGGGGCAATGACACCAATCAGCCCATCTTTTGGGGGAGTCGAAAGCGGGGGTCGATTTGTTCGGGCTTGCGGGCCCCCCAAAAGTGAAGCGGATAATCGACGTGCCAGGTCATTTATTTCTAGAGTTTAAATAACTCTTGATTAGACCTACGAGACCTACCCGAGTTGCTGTAGTTCTCGAAATGGTGACCCGCGCCGAGGCGAAACACCAAAGCGTCGATTTCCCGTTCGTTGGTCTCCCATTGCTGAAAACTGTCATCGTCATTTTTTACTTTTTTACGGGAGAGGCCAACTTTTGATAGCTTTGCAAGTTTTTCCTTGTCAATTTTTTCGATAGTGGAACAAAAAATGCCCCAAAAAAAGACCCCAAAATTTGAGCCAGAGGGCAACCTACAGGCTGAAAATTTGCCAGGGTAGGAAGCCAATTTTCATGAACAAGGAAAGTTTCAGCCCGATCGGCAGGTTTTAAAGAAAGGAAAAAAATTTTCATTTTTAATTTAATATGGGGATCTTCGAAATTTGCTTCAAAGATATGCGTTATTCTTGTATTTACGAGCCGATTTTGATAAATTTCGCCGAAAAGTGCCATTTTCTTTGATGGAGCTTTTGGAAAACGATTGCTCGGTGAATGGACAACTCGCCGACATTCGACTCGCCGACAGCCAGCTCGCCGACAGCCAACTCGCCGACAAGCCAACTCGCCGACAGCCAACTCGCCGACAGCCAACTCGCCGACAGCCAAGTGGCCGACATTTTCATGTATTTTATGAGTCGACAGAAATATCTTGCTACATGCAAATTTTGAGGTCAAAATGAGCCGTAGTCATTCATTTTAGGGAGGTGATTCCGGTAATTCGAAATTAGCATGAAAGTTTGGATCAGAATCCTGCAATCTGGCATAGCGTACTCTGCGCTTCATAACCCGCCTCCACCTCCCGTCTTCCGTTCCTGCCTTGGCCTAGTGGTGTAAAGCGCTTGCTTCAGGCTAGCCATGCGGGTTCGATTTTGCGCGACCTTTAGCACCTACCCTAAAATTGCATTTAAAGTGTGAAAGCAAATCAGTGAAAACTTGGTGTAATCAAAATTCTGTCGACCCTAGGATACTTGAAAATGTCGGCGAGTTGGCTGTCGGCGAGTCGAAGTGTCGGCGAGTTGGCTGTCGGCGAGTCCGAAGTGTCGGCGGAGTTGGCTGTCGGCGAGTTGGCTGTCGGCGAGTCGGCTTCGGCGGTTGGCTGTCGGCGAGTCAAGTCGGCGAGTTGGCGCGATGCTCATGTAGCGAGAAAATGATCAGCAAGAACGATGAATACCAGACCTCGTGGCGGAAGCTATCGTTGGACGCTTGAGCATGGCTTAAGCTTCAGCGTACGCGCCAACATAAGCCCAAATCTAAACTTAACACTGTTTCGAGCTCGTCGAACTCTGTTTTCGGCGACGGCTCAATTGCCAAAATGTACATAACACTTGATTTGGATCGATAAAGAGTTGTTTTAACACTCTTTTATTCTGCATAACAATCGTTTTCCCAAAAGCTCCATCAAGAAAATGGCACTTTTCGGCGAAATTTATGCAAAATCGGCTCGTAAATACAAGAATAACGCATATCTTTGATGCAAATTTCGAAGATCCCATATTAAATTAAAAGAAAAGTATTTTCGCTATAACTTAAAACGCGCTGCCGATCGGGCTGAAACTTCCTGTTCATAGAAAATTGGCTTGCTACCTCTGTGCAAATTTTCAGCTCCGTAGGTGCTCTCTGCTCAAATTTTTGGGGGTCTTTTTTGGGACACCCTGTATATACTAGGCTTTTGAATTTCAACGAAAAACACGTAGCATAAATTAGTTATAGAAAAATATAAGAGAATGGTGGTTTAAAGTTATAATTTGCTTACCCGAATAATAGCATCGCAACTGGAGTACAGAACGTCGACGCTGTCTATCTCACCATAGAATTTTACAAGTTGCTTCGGTTGCCGCAGCTCTGGCACCAGATGTAGATGCTCCATCCACGCGTCAAAACCAATGGTGTCGAGTTGCTTAAAAGGCTGTACGATTTATTGATTCAGCGTACCGGGTTTTTAGCGAAGAACTCGATCAATTGAGAGCCGACGTCCATTTGCCATGTCGAGCCCAATTCTAGCGACACACCCTTGCATCCGAGGCGGTCTAGCGGTTCTTTTTGAAATCGAATTTGCAGGGACTAACCGATTAATACGCGTAATTCATCGACGCTATCGACTGCAGCGCGTTGGAGGCATTCGGCGCGAAGGCCGGGTGGTAGTTCGACATCGCTGGCGTGGTTTACCTAGAATAAACCTGACTAGCTCGTTAAATGGCCTAGGAAGTGTCAGGATCAAGAGCTACCGTCGAATACGATGCTGTGCCAGATGGCAATTGCTTTTCAACGCGTAAATCCCCATCGAGGTCGACGAGATCCCAAGACTTGGCCATCCTGTTGACAAGTTGCTCAAAGTGGGGATGAGCCCGGGCGAAATTAAGGACATCTGGAGCCGGAAGGTTGGACGCGATAACCTTCTGGACATTCCAGGGAAGGCGCTGGAAGTCTTCTAGCGGGAATTTATCGCTGGTAGAGGCCTGCGACTTCATGTGTCTAAATTATATTTAGGCTAAGCAGTCAGAGATCAAAGTACCGGGGGAGAGAGAGAGAGAGAGCGAGCGAGAGAGAGAGAAAGTGAGAGAGAGTTAGTATTTCATAAATTAGCTTTTTCTATCTCAAAATTCAGACGCGGTCTTTATTAAAGGGCACGTTCAGGGACGTTTTTTGGAAAAAAGCAAAGAACGCCGCAAAGTAGGGAAATTGTCTCCCACTCCACGGGCAGGTAGTGCGCGCGGTCCTTACGTCCATAGGATGTACACGTTGGGACGAACCTGAAAAACCTGAACGTGCGCTTTAAGAAAACTAGGCCTGGCCAAAAAAGTTTAGCTGGTTTCCATGCCATCTGCAAACAACCGAGAATGATTTTGAATGCCTTTAAAATCCATTGATAGAACGCTCCAATTTGCTGTTTGAACCTTGGCTAGCAGTCGATTGCAAAAGTCCCGAAATAGGCGGGTTTTTCGAGATGGAAAAGGAAAGAGACCCCAATGCTAGGCGGATGACTCATAGGTAAGGCCACACACTGCAGAATCCCTCTCTTCACGCGGTTTGGAGGAAAAAAAAGCCTGATCTGCCCCATGAAGGAGATTAGAGATAACACATTAATGAACCACCGCCAAGTATAACAATCTTTTCTAGGAACAACCGAGTATCGAATTGGAAACATCCCAACTCTACAGTTTTGCATGACTTTACGTATGTTTATTCAGTAATTCATAAAACAATAGTATTTTTTGTAGTATCAACAATAATAGTTTGGGATATCCCAGTATTTTTTGTAGTATTCGACCATCTCGTGCGCCAATCTCATGTGCCATTCCGTAAAATAGTAGGTGTTCTGAAAAAAATGATCAGCTGATAGACCTATCCCTTGACACGGTTTAATCATCTAACCTACCGGAAAACCGTCCGGCACAAACCCGTGGTAAAAGAGATGGTTGAGAAGGAATCGGTTGATTTGTGGGATTGACTGATCACCCAGGAAGAACTGAAATATAGGTTACGAAACTATTATACGGGAAATGCCGCCTCTTCGCCCAGCTAAATTAAATTGAATTAAATCAATAGGCGACTCACCGCATCAACAGCCTGATCCCTTGGGGACAGATGACCAAATTCATCAACATGGCTGCGGACCAGCTTCTCTAAGATGCCCCTGACTCTTTGGTGCTCTTCAAGCAGCTCTGCCTTTTCAGGATCGACTTCTGTTTCTGCGGATTCAGTCTGCATCTTCGATTGCTCCTGCGTGTCGATATTGCCAAAAATCGTGAAGACGTCCTGAATGGAAGATAATGATTTTTCCAGACAGGTGCACGTCGTACGAACCTGATCTAAGACAGCTTTGCTAAACGGCTGCCGCCCTGATGATCTCCGGCATTTCTCCAGTTGCCATAGCCCCGATTCAGCGTCTCGGAGTTTGTACAACTGGCGGCACATCGCATTGTAGAAGTTCCGGATCTTGCTGCCCTGGCCAAGTCCCCTTTTGCTGAAATTGGGCTTCGCGACCTGTCTGGCTGTGCCTACCGACGAAGCTGATAATCGCAAGAGATCAAGACGATCGACAATCCTCAGGTCATGATCAAGAGTCCCGTACCCTATATTGAGCTAAAAGGCCGCTGAAAAACCTCACGTCTTCGCGCCGTATCAACCGGAAGCGAGAATCGACATTTTCCGGCTCCTCGAAACTTCCCAAGCTAGTGGAAGCCAATCGACCGGCCATGCCGTTGAGTTCTGAAATCTGTACGTGATCGGAACTAGCACTTGCTCACCAATGTTGAGATCGTTGTGGATCTCATCTTCGCCCCAATCATCACTTATCGCCAGGCACACCATCCAGGCGTCAATGTCCCTTTCATTGGCTTCCCATTGCTTGAAAGCCGATGCTACTAGGACCTAGCGGTTTAACTTACCCTAATCACCTCCTCCATAACTATGAAGAGAATATCGTGGATTCCAGGCCCGTGCTGATAAACCCTGAGCCAGTGCTTCGGTTGTTTGAGCGCAGGTATGCGACACAGGTTATCATGGCCAAATAAGTAATAGGAGATTGTGGTGAGTTGCTAAATCGGAAGTAGATATAAGCTATAAAAACCAACTTACTGAATTTCTCAGCAAAAATTGGATCAGGCGTCCGTCTTGCGCTATTCTCTCCACGACGCTTCGATCAACACGCACACCGGTGCATTGTAGCCTGGCTATAGTGTCTCATTATATTTTATTAAGATGGATTAGGCGATCTACGGTCTATAAGAAAAGACTCACTCACTAGGCTCTGCAACTCTTCCATCTCGGCAACACCCACTATGTGAAGAAATTCAACCAGAAGCCCGGGAGGCAAATGTGATGTTGGAACGTGGCTTAACTGTAGTTAAAATTCAGACTTGAGGTATAAAAACGGAATTACCAATTTGACGGTAGCGTGCTTGAGCAGGACGGAAAGATCTCTGGATCGTGCGGTGGTATCGTCGTCACAAAAAGATATAGTCAGTCCAGGAGTTGTACGTTGCTTCAAGATAGCTGCTCTCCGAAGCGGATGGTATCTGGAAAAACAGGATAGCTAATGAATTGATTGCCGCATGGTCTACGGTGATGCCTAGAAGACTCACTTTCCCGTATAATACTCCCAAAGATGACGGCGAGTCCGGCCAGATTTCATTTTTTGCTCGACGAGTAAGCCGCCTTGAAGGTCCACGAGAGCCCAATTTTTACGATAGTTATTGACAAGTATCTCAAAGCTGGGATGTGCACGAGAAAAATTGAGGTGATCCGGGATCCCAAATTCAGATATGATGCTTTTCTGCACATTCCAGGGCAACCGCATAAAGTCCTCAAACGGAAATTGGGCGCTTGTGGAAGCTTCAGGCGGCATGGTTGTCTGGAATTTTTCTGAAAATAGAGCAATTAGACTAAAACAAAATGCGAGCGTGAATTAAAAGAATATAATTTGGCGTGGTAATCCTTGAATAAAGGGTAGTTTTGAGGCTTTTCAGTGTCAGCACAACATTGCACAACCCACACTGCGTCTCTTGTTTCCCATGGTCTCTCGCCTTCCGAGGCAAAAGCGCACAGCAAAAACACTCATTTTATAGTCACAGATCAAAGAATTGGATCTGTCTGAAACTGGGAAAAATAAAAATAAAGTAAAATTAAACAAAATTAGAGATGTGCAAGGTTTGGGAGCAGTTCAAACACATGGCGTAACTGAGCCCGGGCGGTCAGGCCTCGTGATGAGTCACCATCTGTCAACAAACATCACTACAAATTACTACGAGAAAGGGAAACATGAAATTAGGAGCGTTAAGTGATGGCACTGGATTTAAGCAAGCTTTAACCTGATATTTATCGATTGCGAATTATTATGCGCAAAAATCCAGCTCCTGCATGTGGCGACAGGCTAGTAAAATGAGGATGTTACCATAAATTCCTGTCGAAAATCATGAAAAGGAAAGCTTCATTTGCCCCCAGCATTTTCTTATCAGATATGTTCGCACAGCTTCTGGAGCTATGACGACTTCATCTTTATCGCCAAGTTCGTGATTCAGATCATATTCCTTGATCCTTTTTGAAATAGCTCGTCTCCGATCAGACACCCCCTTCCGTTGCCCGGTCTTATCACTTCTTTCTATTCCCATCCCCAGCCCTTCTCTGCCTTTTTGCATATTTGATCCCAAAGGTAGCGGCACAAACGCACGAGACGCCCCTCCCGCCGTTCGTCTCTAACAATTTGCTGTCGAAACTGGACCGAGGCAGCTGACCGCAACAAAGTCCAACGACCTTTACGCCTGATGGGCTAGCTTTAGCCACTTTATTTGTGGACTTGTATGCCATTCGGTTTGCCGGTGAGGATACGGATCAGGGTGAGTTAGAAGAGTAAAAAATCATGTGTTTTGAGCCGTTCCGCAGAAAACCGCTATTAATTTTGATAAAGACACCTTAATCTGGTCATCGTAAAAATTAGTTAACGCGTTCTGCCAATTTTTAAATTACGCAAAATGCCTAAAAATTATTACAGATCGGTTAAAATGAAATTTTCAAAAGAAAACGGACGAAATGGACAGAAAACGAACTAAAAGCGGATTGATAACTTTTAAATTTCAATTTAGCTTTATATAAAAATCGGGGTATCGTGTATTTTTATAGGAATGTGTATTTTCAGATGGACTACCTACCCTCATGGCCGCTGGGCATCAGAATCGCATCCCAATGCATTTTTGGCTCCTTTACCACATATCTGGTACCACCACCTACGCATTGCAACTCCCCACCTTCAGATTCTCGGGTTCTCCACCCTGGCCGAACCGTTGGAACGGATGTACAATGAGAGTATTTACTATCATTATGGGGTGGTGCTGGATCGACAGAGGTTGATTTATAATATTCTTAAAGTTGTAAATTACAAGGTATAAAAATGCCGTTCAATTCCAGTTTTCTACACCTCCTGATGGCTTAAATCTGTAGAAATTCTATATTTTCAGCTTCGCCTACATTGTCGGGATGATAAGCGCCGCCAAAATTATTGGCTCAATGTTTTCACTAATGGCCCTCTACCCATTAATGGATACCTTGGGTAGACGTGTGATGGCGCTACATTTCCCATGCCTTCTTGGTGGTGTCATCGGGGCAGCGTGTCAGATTTTGTCAAAGGTTTGTTTGTTAAAGTATCTCGTCAAATTCTAGCGATTTTAGGTACTACTCTCCGTTGAGCTGTTCTTCCTCGGCGAGCTGTTCATCGGGGCCGCTTTTCCGTTGATGAACTATGCATCGATAATGTATCTCAGCGAATGCGCGCCGAATCGGATACGTGGTATGGATTCAGGTCTTGGAGATACGCAAATTTGGCTTGTAATTGTTTTATACTTTGTCAAAAAGATATTAAAACAGCGTGCTACGTAGATATTAGTGACTACCAAGCCCTTGGTAAAGCGATTTTCAGGCGCTACGGCTCTTATCCTTGGTACAAGCGGAATTACTGCCTGGATCGGAATGTCTGTACTAGCGAAACCGCACGTTTTCGGATCCTTTGGTTTGTTGAAAACTTAAAATTTATTTACCAGTAAAATTTAACGCAAAAATCCGTTCAGAAAACTGGCATTACATCCCTCTCATCTCCGCCATCATGGCGGTAATACATTTTGCAATTTGTGTCATGTTCCCTGAGTCGCCAAAGTTTCTCTTTTACCAGGTAAGATCATTTTTATTAAACTGCTTTTGCTTAATCCACTTGATCTTTTAAACCTCGACAACCACAAATTTTCAGGGAAAAATCGCCGAGGCGTCGCGTGCTATCAAAATTTTCCACGGCCCCGATGTAAAAGTCGGTAAGTAAAAAACACGCAAAAATCCATGGTATCGAAAAATTAAGAGGAGATACTGGAGCAGTACGGCCGAGAACATCACCACCCGCTAGAAGAGCAGGCGACGCTATGGAAAGTGTGGCAGGATACGGAATATCGGTGAGTTTCTAGACCGTACTCCATGGTTTGGAAATCTAGAGAAGCCCTTCTAATCGTACTTCTCTTTGACCTTACCAACCAATTATCACCCAACAACATTGATGTCAACTATCATGTGGCGATCAGGAAAAAGCTGGGCTACAACGTGGATGAGGTACCGTATTTCACGAAATTTTGGGTAAAGAGATTTTTCAGATCATGTTTCAACGAATATTGATTTCCGGTTCGCTTTTTCCGCTGAATTTTGTGGCGGCTTATGCGGTTGAGAGGTATCTTAGACTAACGCTTTTTATGGTTTCTACGAATTTTTCTATTAATTAAAACTTTTAATAATCATCAAGAAGATTTTGTGTTATGTTCAGGTTCGGCCGCCGCTTCATCACAGCATTCTGTGGGGTTGCGCTTTTCATCCAAGTGTTATTCCTGGCGTCCGGCCAAGTGCTCTACGATCTGGGGCAAATTGGACTGTTGTCGAAGATTACTGGTTGGTATAGTTAATATTATAATATTTGTTGTTATCGTTATTATCGGATTAACTTTTTAATTATATACGGGAAATCGTTAGTTTTGAATATTATAATCAAGGCAGCGTCGAACAATACACTGGCAACTCTTTTGCATGCCTTGCGTTAAAATACGTTTTACGCCATAAATTTTTACGTTGTTTACTTTTCTCTTTCAAACGTATCTAACGTTAAATTTAGGAACTGCCGTCAATCTGCTCGGTAACCTCGTCTCCAACTCCGGCTTCGGCAACATGACCTACCTGATGATGGCCGAGCTCTGCGTGCCGAGCATAAGAACTACCGTGGCTCAAGTTTGTCCCTGATGCTTGCTGATGACGCCTTGCCTTTTCAGACAGCCGCCCTAGTCGCTATGGTCGGCCAAATGGTCGTCTTCTCCACCTATCCACCATTGATCAACAGCATTGGGGCCTGGTACTATGCAATAACAGGCTTCTTCGTCGTCACGCTTTTCACCGCGATTCTTCGGCGATTGCCGGAGACAAGGCGATTGAGTGTCAATGCTATTATCGACAATTTGGAGCAGGTTGTACGATCACGAGTAGGGAATATTTCTCGTTCCTAACGTTCTTGATTTCCAGGCTAATACTTATCAAATCCGGTCACGAGCACATACCGAACGAGATCCGCTTCTCGGGAGGAGAAATACGGGCGATTACTATTAATAAATATTTATGAGCTTTTATTGCCTAGATCTATGTTTAAGCAAATACAGATAAGAGTACCACTCCTAATAATAATTTATTAAACTCTTATAACCCGCAACAAATTAACTTTCTCCGCAAAACTCAAGCCGAAATCCGCACATCCCAAAGTTCGTGTAAATACGCAAAGTGATTATCCTGCTCGATTTGGCCGAGATCACGCTTGTCGGGTGGGGGCTTGTAGGATACCTAATATTTAAGTGTGCTGTTGAACCTAGATTCCATACCCCGATCCTGCCCCGATGAGGGACTAATCGTTGTATATAGCTTTTCAAGACTTCGGTACACCGGGGGCTGGAGATCGCGTAGAGGAGTGGGTAGTGAATGGCGTACCTGAAACATTCCTTAACCTAGCACAAAATTAATAAATTTGATGTTACTTCTAGATTACACTACGAACAGAAAGACTGGCTTGGTGGCCCTAGTTATGCAAACTTTGCTGCCTACCCCAAGCATAGCGCATCAGCAAAGGTGGCCCAGAAGCACCTCGTCGTCTCGCTATCCGCCGCCGAATACAGCCAGATAAATCCGAGAATCGGGAAATCGAAGCATACGGTGAAGAGGTAGACGTTGCGCACGAACTAAAACTTAAGTAAGTCACGGGAAATCAACTCGAACTCACAATAATTGTGCGTAGATTCTCGTGAAGCTGGAATCTCTGCGACAAGGAATACTTTGCCCACGCTATTTGGCTCAACCGTTTCTCTTCGAGTCGACGATTAAGGCGATGCACTTTGTAGATGACCTAAAAGCACAGTCGGATAAAGAAAAGAAGATTTTACAAGGACTAAAATGAAAGCAAGAGTTAGGCAGTTGAGGCGTCAAGTGAATGCTTATGACTATGCAACTTACCAATAACGGGAAAACATGGCTTATCAACGCAATCGCGACGGTTACGTCGACTTGAATGAGATCTGAATGGTTCTACGTATTACTTTTCTAGACTTTGACTTACCTAATGACCACAAAAAATTCCAGGCGGCCGACATCAGATGGACATAGCCGACGCATCCAGCTGCCACCCACCAATAGCGATGCGCCTCATAGTTGGCTAAAATTTTATCGTAATTCTTATGCATTAATTTTTGATACCTATAAAATACGTAGCGAATAGCCTCTCGGTCATCACAACGTTTAACGTGATTACCACGCTACAGATGTGGTAGTTGCGGACCCAAAGGCAGATTGTGATGGCAGTTTGGTCTGAAAAGCAGGTAAGGTATAGCCTGTCGTTCCGAACTTACAATCCGGGTCATCGAACATCTCAAAAATCATCTGTACCACCGCGGCCGCCTCAGCTATAATGGTGAGCATCATCGAGTTAAGGTATAATTGCGCGAAATTCCGATGAAACTCCCAGGTTCTGCACATCAGGAACATGGCGCACAGGCTGGCCATTACGGCGAGTGCCTAAAGAAGGGAAACAACTTCGAGCTTTCTTAAGGTATCTCTTTGCTACTTTAAAATACCCACCAAAACTGGCACCGCAATTGCGCGAAGCGTAAAATTTATCTGAAACAAGTAGTAGTGCTCCGAGTCGAATTTCGATCGATCCGGGCTGTAGGGCAGTGGCATCAAGGCTGGAACGCTTTTGAATACAGATTTAATAGTGCTTTATAGTGGTCTGGAGAAACGTAGTTTTACACGAAATTACAGGGGTTTCCTGCGATTGAAAGAGTACTCAAGTGGAACTGGAATGAACGGGGGAATCGGCTAAATGGTGGTAGTGGAAACCTGCAATTACGTGTTTCGTTGCGCTAGGTGGGTTCAGTGAGGCAATTTATTGCTCTTAATAATATTAGAAAGTTAGAAAGAAGGTTTTCGAAATTTCATAGCTACTAACACGATTTTGAAAGAAATATTGCCTTGCGACTGAAAGGTAAAAAAGGATAAAAATTCGTGACGCATTTTATGCGAATTTTAGTTTTAACTTTGAAAGTTCTCCCGTATTCACAGTAATGTCAGTATTCTTAAGTTATGTTCTAGAAGATTTATAGGCGTATAACCAAATGAGAAGCGGTATCGATCCAAAACCATGCTCCTGGAACAATGAAAATGCCGAGGCCGAGGCGAGCAAAAATACACCGCCGACGCAAGAGTTCCAGAATTGCCCACCGCTTTTCCACCTGTCTATAAACCGAAAAATCGTGGGGAGACTGAAGAGGCGTTGGGGGGCGGTGGTTGCCGGCTACTGGTCACGGTACAACATTCGGCACGGCTAATGGCATTTTCGGGGAGTAAAGAATCACGCCTGGGGGGGCTCGATCCTTTTGGTCGGTTACGTTGCGGGTAGAGACTAGAATTTTTTAGTGGTCCTCGGGGAAGGTGCTAAATGGGATTTGAGGTGTGTGAATTGGCACGGATAGCCTAGGCCAATAATTTGTGGCTATCAAGTAAGTTTTGTCTTTTTGGTAAGATTAAGCTATGTTTTAACCGAATAAACTATCTAAAAAACCTCGAGAGTTTGCCAATTTTGGTTGATAATCGGCCATTTTCGAAAAAAATAGTAAACTTTTACGTCCAGGAAAGTCGAGGCAAGCAAAAAAAAACAGAACCGTGAACACCGAAAATTTGGTGCCACCTGTGACGCCCCCCCCCCCCTCGGTAATGCCAAAGCACCAATTGAACGTTCATTGGACCATTTACACCCTTAAGTTAGGAGTATCATATTTTAAATGAGCGGAGAACTTGATGTTAGCTAACACTTGCAAGGCTTCCCTCGGAAATTCCTTTCTCGCGATACCCAACGACAGCTTATAATCGATTACGCAATTGAATAGCTGGGCTGCGCGGTGAGTCCTGTCTTGCACGGTCCTTTAACGCTATCAACGAATTGATTCCCATCTTTTGTTTTATTCGTAGCAATCAAAGTCTTCAATATCCGTAACCCGCACTAGCGGCACCGGGTTCTTCGTCGACGCCGTGATCAGGTCGTCCAGTTCGTGCAGCATACACCTGATCTCACGTGGAGAGGCCGGAAAATTTGAGTTTTCTCAATAGCTCGATGATACCTACGTCAAACTCTTTTGCCACAGCTGCCATCAGACTGCTGACGGTGACCTGTTGACCTCCGATATACACTGGAACGTCACGAGCTCCACGGAAGCGACGTCCTAGGTAGTGGACCTATAAAAGCGATCTCGCTCTAACCGATCGAAATCACCTGGCATACCAAAAAAACGGTAAAAAGCCTTTCAAGTGGTATGGTCGTAGGCGAAGGGAGGGAGGGTAGGGCCGTTGATGAGGTGCAATTCGTAGTCCTTGGCTTTCGGTGTTTCAAAACATCCCTCCTCGAGTCTGCCTACGCCTACGACCATACCACGTTGAAAGCACAGCATCCCGTCCGATCTGCCAAGTTAAGCAACGTTGGGCTCGGTTAGTACTTGGATCGGAGACGGCTTGGGAATCCCGAGTGTCGTAGGCTTTTTGCAGCTTGTTTGGTTTTGGACGGGGTACAGCCCATTTTGACAAACCCTTTTCATAAAATCGTGAAGTCCACGAAATAACGCTGTCGTCAACACGATTCCCCAGGTTAGGTAGACGATCGTGAAGACGAGCTCGGGAACGTTGTTCACCACTGGGGACTGGAAAATGAGCCGGTGTTTTGCGCGATTTTGCGAGCCACTAGCTACTGAGGCGAACGCAGCGTAGGCATTTAATTTTATTAGTCATTCAGGTATCAGTAAGATCAGCAACGCTTATTTCCTATTTCTAGCTGGGCAAGTAGGAGCTTTCTCTGGGCATACGCAGGTGGGAAATGATAGAAGTCAGTGATCTTTTTTGAAGCAGCTGTACCTCGAATTCTAATGACGTAAGAGCTTGGGAGGAACGACTTCCCGGATTTTAAGGTCTACTCTCTCTCTCTTTCTTTCTCTCTCTATCTTTTTCTCTCTCTCTCTCTCTCTCTCTCTCTCTCTTCTATCTTTCTTCTCTCTCCTTCTTTCTCTTTCTCGCACTCTCGACTAACAAGGTCACTTACCGTATCTCCAAATCCAACCGTAGTGAATGAGATGAAGGAGAAGTAGATGTCATCTATGGTAAATGGATCGCCAGTGTGTTTGATGAAAAACGAGCCCATAGCAAAAGTAAATAGAAATAGGAAGAGTGTGGCTTTAATCGGGAGTCGGGCATCTGTCGAAATCTTCGCCCGAACCTCCTTGAAACTTTTCTTAAACGAAAAAATCAGCTATAGACATATGTTACTCTCCCTCTGTCTCGCTTTCACACTCTCTCTCTCTCTCCTCTCTCTCTCTCTCTCGCTCTCTCTCTCTCTCTCTTCAATAAATTACAACTTACAAATCCAAACCAATACAGCAACCACCAATAAACTTTTGTGACGTATTTACATAAACTGGCAACTATAAAAATTACTTCCGTTGGGTGGAAAGTAACGTACTGTACAGCAAAAATAACGGAATTCCGATTAAAGCATATAAACAAGCGAAAAGCCTTGCTTTTTCCGTGCTTGGGTAAACGTTGCCCCAGCCTGAAAAAAAATGTATAAGGTGGGTCATAGAAATTACTTACCTATAGTTGCAATCGTTCCGTACTCGAACAAAATGACATCCCAGATCTTCTGCTCGGCCAAATCTTTATCGAGCATGCGAAAGATTAGGGCGCCGACGACCAGGTAGAGCATGAGGAGTAGCAGGAGGCATAGCTGGGGAGGATGATCCACCAAACTGAAATTGATAGAGGTATGGAGTTCTAGAGGATTTTAAGCCATTTAAAGTAGAAAAAAGGAAATATAAACACTCGGAAAACCTGAAAAATAATTTAATTTTAGCTAACTAAATCCGGATTTCATAAGCTAAACTCAAATAACCGCCACACCGGCGGCTAAAGCTACGCTCCAAATGCGCTTAAAAATTTAAGACAAAAAAAACCCGACAGGCAAGGCCGATGCCTCCTGTCCGCAAAACGAGGTATTTTGTCGTAGCAATCCTTCTTTTTAACAGCTTCTTTTCTCTGTTTGGCGTGCGGATTTGGCTGCAGATTTTCCCTGCCGGGTTGGCGTTTCCCCGCGTTAGCCTTTTTAAATCAGGCTTTCGGGTGGGTTGGCGAACAAAGGAAAATTTAAAGGGAAAGCAAGATTTCCATAAACGCTAAACCCGGACTAACGCCATCAGTCTGTGCTTTCCGACGTCGATGCTGATAACTGGGCCACATTTATGGGCGTGTAGAGGAGTGGAGGGGATCGATCACCTCGATCCATCCATCCACCCACACACACAATTTCTCTCCACCCATCCGTGCGCTGATGGGGTTTCCGGATCATTTTCCACTGTTATTTTAGGGAGATTGGGAGGCGAGTGAGCGCGAGGGAGAGAGTGAGAGAGAGCGAGAGAGAGAAATCGTGCTAAAACTGCCAAAACATCGACACCTTCCCACGTGCTCGGAAGCTATTTTTAACTCCATTTAGCTAATTTTATCGTCGTTTTTGCTTATTTTAAATTTGCTGGCATTTTATGTGCTCTTCTATGTAAAATTTCTTTATTGGCACTTTTCAAGGGGTCAAGAAATTGTCGAGAATCAGTTCTGAAAGAGGGGAGCATGACTATAAATAATTTTTTCGGGTCTTGGAGATCATCGGAACCTTATTGCTAGCGGGATGACTGCAGAGAAAGAGAGAGCGAGAGAGAGAGAGAAGAAAAAAGAGAAAAAGAAGAGAGAAGAGAGAGAGAGAGAGAGAGAGAGAGAGAGAGAGAGAGAGAGAGAGAGAGAGAAAGGGAGATCTCAGCGATACAAAGACATCCATTACAAAAATAATAAGTTAATTTGAGTTAAGAATAATCGTATATTCAGAGAATGGTGCAGCATTTCTTCTTCTCGTCCCCATCCACCTTTTTGGCCGATATCTCGCTGTCGACCTTGCCGTTCGCCGGCTTTTCCTTGACTTTTCGCTTTGAGTGCTGTTGGACCTGGAAATCAAGAAATTCAGGCGATATTTTTCGGTTTAAGGTGATTTGTATGGCGGAAATTCTGTCGATCGATTTTTTACATGTGAATTTTTCTTTAAAGAGACTAGGAAGTGCTAAAATCGACCCCTCGCGCCGGCTAAATCTAGACAGCCATACCTTGCCGACCCCTTTAATCGAGCTCTAATCGAATAATCGAGCTTGATTCTTTAACCCCCGTGAAGGTTTTAGAAGGAAAAACGACATCGGAAAAACTTTACAATTTTTTGCTCGAAGGAGTGGTCATGCTCCCCAAAAATTAATAAAATTCCGATGCAGTTTTATCGTTCTAAAACCTTCACGAGTTAAAATCAAGAAAGAGTTTGTCTAGGTCCTGAGAATGCAAAAAGGAACGTTTCGACCAAAAAGCAAAAAATAAAAATCGTGAGCGATTCGAACCCTCGTTAGATTCGCCAGAGGCCGACTACTACGCCACTAGGCCACCAGGCCACGGTGGAAGGGATGCGGGGAGGGCTTATGAAGGTAGGTCAAAAACTTTAAAGGGCTGTAACTTTGTTAAAATAAGGTATCCGCAGCTAAAAGTTACATCAATCGATTCGTCTCGTCGAGATCTACAAAATGAGCTAACTTGCAACAAGAAATTCGATGTCGAGTGGAGACCATTCCCTAGTAAGGTGGGGAAAATTACCTGTTTAACAACCTCCTCAATCGGTGGCCATTGGGTGCCGTCATTTTCGACGTATATGAATAGAATGGTGCCCTGCGGGTTGACGAGTAATATCCCTCCTTTCTGGGTTATAAAATGTGAATTATCAGGGGGTTGAGGGGATGCATTCGATGCGTCTCGGTCGGCAGGTTTTGTTTTCTTTGGCTCGCGGATGCTGTCGCCGATTGAGACTTCAACGACCTAAAAAAGAGCGTTGAAAGGTGTGGTGACCTGACACTTAAAGGTTATACCGGGTGTCCCAAACCCCCCCTCTAGAGGCCGTCAATCGGATCGGATCGGAATGATTTTTATACCAATCGAAAGATCTCGGAAAGGCGAGAAAACAAGCGGGTTTCGTTTTCTAAGATTTAATCTGATTCTGTCGATATTTCAGTTTTTCCTAAAAAGCCGGGAATTTTTCATCAGGAATTTCGCAATTAGCATGCAGATCTCGCATAAATCAGCAGTTTTCATGGTTTTTGGACATAAAATTAGCAAATAAAAAGGCTTAATTAAGAAATTCAACCCTCCTTGTTTTCTCGCCTTTTCGCGAGCTTTCGATAGATACCTAAATCGTAAAAATCGGAATCGACTGCGGACCGCTAGGTAGGGGGGTTTTTTTTGGGACACCCTGTAGTATCCTGCAGTACGCTATAGGAATCAAAAAAGCAGGGAACTTCTGGGTTTTAAAAAAAATGATAACCTACCGTAAGCAGCGCGTCCCATCCGGCACAAGCGACAGCGGGTCTCCTGTGATTCCTCAGCTCTTCAACCGCCTCGTTCTCATCGTATAGTCTCCGGAAAGGCACTCCGATCAGCTTCAGGTAGCTTCCGCCTAAAAAGCCGCCCTTATTTGTGCATTAATGATGGTGTAAAGCGCGGAATCGGCAAAAAATTTTGAGCACAACAAAAGCCAAGGGAAATTTGGAAGCGACCATCTTTGGGAGGCTTCTCCGATTTCTTTGCTGCGATTGCTGGACTCACCTCGATTCCCTGAAATTGTTTAGAAAACGTTGGGTTAGTTTATCGTCTTTCTTTCTCTCTCTCTTTCTCTCTCTCCCTCTCTCGCTCTCTCTCGCTTGCTCTCTCTACCTCTCGATCCAATAGGCGGTCCCCTCGTCAATAGGTGTACATCGGAGCCCAACTGGTGTAATTCTTGCATATGCTGATACAGGTCGAGAATCCGTTGGTTAATTTGTTGGGATTGGAAGGTGCTGAAAATGTTTTCTGAAGCTATGCTTAAGCTTAGGCTTCGTCTAAGGCTTCAGCTAAAGCTATAACCAAGTCGAACATTATCTCTCGGCCCCTTTAAACCTCCAAAAAACTCACTGAACAATTAAAATCAACACCATATCGAATGGGGTCCCATTCACGAGGTGAGCGATCGTTTTGCTGTGCACTCCGAGACTCGCCGCCTCGTCGTCTAAAGGAGTGTAGCGTAGTGGAAGGAAAAACAAAAAGCTATGTACTTTCAACAGGATAGATTACGGCACAATACACAACTCAATCTGGCTTCAAAATTGCCAAAAATTAGATTGATATTAAAGGATGCATTTTAAAGGTAGGAGGACAGACCAGAACCGGGAAAAGCATAGAAATTAAAGTTTGTAGCCAGCTTTCGGCTAGCTAGCAAGATTTTTTAACGGAAACCCCAAGCTACAAACTATAATTCCCAGAGAAAACATCCAAGTGGACTCACTCATCGGTCCGACATGCGCTGCTTCTAAAGGGATTGGTAAGCAAGCATGATTTCAACAAAATTAGCATACCATTTTGAGGTCCCTTCTCGTATGGCCCCACTTTCTCATCCACTTGCCCGTCAATATCGATCAGAAATTCGTCCCATCGCGAGACAATGTCGTCGAATTTTTCGACAACGGCTCGGGCATCTGAAATTATTTAAAAACATTAAAAGTATTTCGGAAAAAATGTATAAAAACTGAATGCAGCGCGTTGCGTATTGCGTCGCGTACGATAGCTTGTCAGTCCTGTACGATTAAATTAAACTAAAGACTTTACCTGCATCCGAGCCTTTTCGCAGCGCTTCGACAGCTTGTAAGAAATCGGCTTTGTGCTCCACCTAAAATATTCTATTTTTCGAAATTGATGAAAATCCATGAACGTATTTAAACGACTCAATTTTATTTTTTTTTACTATTCACTCATTTCTGCTAAAAAAATTTCTAATCAAATTTTGCTAAAGTTTAAGCGCGTTTAAAACACCTTCATTTAATTTTTGGTAATTAACTTAAATTTCTACAGATACAATGTAGAGCTTTTTTTAATTTTAGAGCAACGTTGAATGCTTTTAAAAAACCCACCTCAAACACATCATACAATTTCGCAATTTCCACGCAAAATTCGGTGGACACGTATCGATTCTGGACGTAGTTGACGACAAAGACGCAGACTGACGTTTGGGCCAACACCTGAGAATATCGTGGAGTTTTGTAGGGATAAAAAGGGACCGCTAAACTAGCTACTAAATATCGATCGAATATCGATTATTAAGCTACGTTATAGCTGTTAGTATACTCCAGAAAATGTGTTAATAGTAGGCGCTAACTTAAATAGTTAAAAAGCAAATTGTGTGGGATTAAAGCGACAGTTCTCTGAGGGCTGACCACCTCCCGGTACTCGAGCAGCTTCGCCTCGGCGAACGACGTGAACGAGGACAGCTGGTCTTGGATGGAGTCGTGGCATTTGCTGTGGGTACTAGGGAGCACGAGGATTTGGCGGACCTGAAAGTGTTATAATAAATTACACCTAGGGTTGGGTTCAACAACGTAATTCACCTCCACCAGGTTCAGAAATCACCAAAAACACCAACAAACCCAGATCCCGAGTCTTTGGCCAAAAAGCAAAAAGTAAGCCCAATGCGGGGCTCGAACCCGCGACAACCAGATTAAGAGTCTCGTGCTCTACCGACTGAGCTAACCGGGCGGCGATGGAGGGGAAGGGTTTGGGGGTGATGAGGGATCGGAGGGGCCTCCGGGGATGGGGTCCGAAATACCTCGGTGGAATTCCGGTCTTCCGCAGAATAGGTTGTAAAAAGATATTAATTTGGTATATTTATCTTTATTAGCCGGTCTATAATCCGCATATCCTGGGTACTGTAAAAAACCCTTGAAAGCGCTCTACCTTCTGTAGAGCCTTCCAGCTTGCACTGGTCTCGTCACATTCTGCTTCCACGGGGTCTTCCGTGCATTCCACTTCTTCCGGACACGGTTCCGGTTCGTCGGGTAGTGGAACTTTAGGCTCGAGAGGTTGGGCTTCAACCTGAAATCAGGACACGTAATATAATTATCTCTCTCTCTCTCTCTCTCTCTCTCTCTCTCTCTCTCGACCCATAACTTTTCAGCTCAACACCTGCACCTGTTTTGGCTTTTATAACACGCCACGGGACCGTTAAGAGGTAAAGGTGTGAAAAAAGCACCTGCTCTACAGGATGCGGATCGGCCGGTGGAGGGGGTTCGACGACGGGACGATCCTCTGTACGGTGCTCATCGCTCATTGAGAAGCCTCTGAAATACAGTAGAATTGAAGACAGAGAGAGAGAGAGAGAGATAGAGAGAGAGAGATAGAGAGCGCGAGAGAGAGAGAGGGAGAGATAGAGAGAGAAAGAGAGAGGGATGTCCACATCGACAACGGTCCATAAAATGAACAAATTAACCCTCAAGGCCCCACGCCATTCCGTGCGACTAATCCGGAAGGCCTCATCGTGGGGGCGTTCAGTCCCTTTTTATATATTTTTCTTTCCACCCCAAAAAAAGGATATAAAACGGGCCAAAAAGACAATGCCAGGTGGGGTGTGGGCGGTAGACCGGAAAGATGAGCGAAAAGGGTGTGCGGAAAGGTGGTGATGAGTAGTAAACGGCAAGTTTTGATGATAGGAAAATTTGCAAGAAAAAAAGATAAATTTTGCGTTGGCAAAATCTGATGCGCAAGCGCCGCCTTGTCCGAGTCCCTTTAAAGTTTAAACTGCTAAACATGTTTTATCGAATTTCAATTCTAAGCTAAAATTTGAAACATTTCTGCCTGGGAATTTGGTACTTTCATGTTCCCCTATCACACATCAATTTTTGGAGCACAACCCCCGCGATTTTCGCATGCTAATCATGATGTCGGGCTTGTAAATTTGATATGGGAACCTGGTAGCAATAATTATGAAAGCTAAATACTGAACAATTTTAATGAATTAAGCTGGGCTTTATGAATTTGAATTTCAGCAATTAAAGTTAAGGTATTAGTAGGAGGTTTTATTGATCATGAAAATTTCACTAGAATTTTGCTATTTTTAATTGTGTTTTTTGGATTTTCGTTTTTAAGAACCAATATTACTCCGCATAAAATTAAACCAATTCGTCAGAATGGTGTTAATACCATAGTACACTCATAAATACATTAGAATCACCCCACTCGGGCCTCAATAACTCATTTTGGAGGTGACGTGACGCGGTGGTAATGGGATTTCGGGCACGGGTGGAATGCAAAATAGTCAATAGGTAGGGTTGAAAACATAAGAGCCAAAGTAAAAAGTCAAAATAGAGAAATTTCTTTGCGTAATTTTATCAAAGTTACTCTTAGATAAACAAAGAAATAATTTTTACAAACGCTGTAACATCCTGCAAACCTGCAATTCATGTAAAAAACCGTGGGGAAAAGTAGTAGAGAAAGTACTGCGCCTGGGCGGGATCGAACCCGGCTCTTCTGAACGAAAAGCATGCTTAGGCTGAGGCCCAGGCTTGGCTTAGGCTTAGCTTAGGCAAGAAAAGCATGCTTAGGCTGAGGCCCAGGCTTGGCTTAGGCTTAGCTTAGGCTTAGGCTTAGGCTTAGGCTTAGGCTTAGGCTTAGGCTTACAATTAGCCTTAGGCTTACGAGCCACGTGATCACTCAGTGCTCCTAATTACGAATCCCGATCCTGCCTAGCTATCCACTACATACCGTCCGAGGTATATTTTTCCCGATCCCCTCATCTCGATTCCGTGCGCCACAAAAAGCCTCGCCCAGCCGAGCCGCCACGGAAAAATTTCCTCAAAAAAATCCAAGAAAATAGTGTGGGAACGGGAAGGGGGGGGGATGGCTACAAATTGATGTGGTCGCCCCGGGCCTCGGTACGAACGGGGCAAAATATCGTGCCTCCTATTCAAAACAATAGAACGAAAATAGGAAGGGGTGGGAATGGGGGAGTGGGATCTTAACGGGATTGTGAAGGCTAAAAAGATACCACCCCTTGTTAGCGATAGCTACTAGGTGCTTCGGAACAAGATGAAGATATGCCGCGGTATTTAAAAGACCGTTACGCAAATAACGGCCTACGAAACCGAACTTTTAAATTTTGTTAACGCAAGAAACGCCCTGACGTAACTAACAGAAAGAAACTGTTAACTAATCGGGTTAATTGACGATTAAACTGTCTAAAAATAAATCAAAAAGGCAGCGAATCCCAACACCCACTCTTTCGAGAAAAAGCAAAAAGTAAGCCCAATGCGGGGCTCGAACCCGCGACAACCAGATTAAGAGTCTGGTGCTCTACCGACTGAGCTAACCGGGCGGCGAGCGGTGGGGCGGGATTGGGGGTCATAAGGGCTCTCTCAGCCGGCCGACGGCCGGGGCCCCTCTGTCCGGGTCAAGGGGGCGAGTCGCAATAAATTGTGAATGCGTGCGCGTTGCGTTTGCGTTGCGGTGAAATCCATACGGAATCCATATGAACTGGTAGACGGTAACCCACCGGGATTCCATAGCAATCCAAAATCCATAACCATATCTTACCCGTCCCTTCCAATAAATATTATGACGTGAGCTTCACGTCAAAAATCCGGGATCCCGAGAAAACCGGAAAAGAAATTGCAAAAACAAAGCTGAGGAGGAGATGTGGGAGATAATGAGGACCACGGTCTCAATTACTTCACCCATCTCTCTCTCGCTCTTTCTCTCTCGCTCTCTCTCTCTTCTTTTCATCTAGCTACAGCCCATTCAAATGTGAGAACCTACCTACTGAGAAGCTGGCCCCACATAGCAGCGGCCAATTGGAAATTGGACCCGAAACCGCGAGCACTAGTAGGCCATAAAAAACCGCGGGGTATCAACGCGGAGAGTCACTAGCGAAAAATTGGATTCGCTCTCTCTCCCTCTCTCTCTCGCCCGCTCTCTCTCTCTCTCTCTCTCTCTCTCTCTCTCTCTTACACTATCTCTCCCTTTCTCTCTCTGTCTGTCGCTCTCTCTCTCTCGCCTTCCGGGTTTCCGGTTTCGCCTCATTAACGAGGTCACAGATTGGGACGTTTCAAGGGTTAGATTGGAATTCTAGTGGCTCTCAAGTGTTTTGAACGGGGAGGGGGTGGTAGGCGTAATATCGAGACGTCCGGAAACGTACAGACCGGAAACTGTCCAGACGTACTGATGCGTACCGGCTTACTGTCAAGTGCCGGGAAAAACGGCTAAATGCCGACAATCAAAATCTCGACAGTCAAAATCTCGATAGGTCAAAATTCTAACAGCGGAATTCCGACAAAATCTGGTATACAGGGTGTCCCAAAAAAACCCCCCCTCGGCATTTGGCCGTCTTCTATCGGATCGGGACCAAATTTTTACCAGTGATGGGGACCCATAAAAACTATGTGCAGCCAAATTTTCTAAGCAAAATATTGTAAAAACCAAAAGTTATCGCTAAAAACTGATTTTTGGAAAACGCTGGTACTCGTTTTTGGCTATGTTTTCGCAATTAGCATGCGGATTTTGAGTAATTTTCCAAAAAATGGTCATTTCTCGGCCAGTTTCTGGCAATTTCGATAAAAAAAGTGATCGAAAGGCTCAATTTAAACGTAATTTTCGTAAATCAAAAAATTTCTACAGGTAGAAAAGAGCGCCCTCTTCCTTTTTGCTAAACATTTCGAGGCCGAAATCCGTCAAAATCCTAGTGAAATCGGCAAAATTAACCTTAACCAGGGTTGAAAAGCCGCTTCGCGTCTTTTCAACCCTGGCCCCCGTCTAGCGTCATAATATGCGTCATTTTGCATAATTCTCGCGAATTCCGATGACAAAAAAAATGAAAATCTCTCCCTCCGCCCATTATATAGGCTCGCGCCATTTCCGGCATATGCTAATTGATTCGTAACAAAGTGGGTGCTCCATTTTCTAACAAAAACTTAATTTTAACGTCGAAAATAGCATAATTTCCAAAATCTGATGTGTGTGCAGTCATCTCAGCGCCATTACGCATTTAATGACGTATCATACGTTGCTTAAAACCCTTTCCCTCTTGAGATATCCTCCGGACACCCTGACGGAAGTTGCATGCAAAGTGGCACACACACACACACACAAACACTATTTTTTTATATATAGTAGGATTTTGATATATCTTCTTTGTTTTACAATATTTTGCTTAGAGAATTCGGCTGCACATAGTTTTTATGGGTCCCCATCACTGGTAAAAATTTGGTCCCGATTGGATGGAAGACGGCCAAATGCCGAGGGGGGTTTTTTTTTGGGACACCCTGTAGACTTTTTAGCGGGATAATTCAACGTGGGATGACAAGATCCCGTGCAAATTCTGGCCTAGCGCCAATTTCGGGCCCCTAAAAAACTTCGCTACACTTTCGATTGTCGAATTTCCGGGGCATCAGGCCAAACTACGCCCCCTGAAACGTGCCAATCCTACAGTACCATGTATGCCAAATGCGGAAATAGACCAATTTTGCGATTGTTTTGGCCACCGGGCTAAATCAAGCTCCAAAAAATTGAATTTGGATGCCTAAAAAAAGCCCCAAAAACGGCGAGTAGCGTCGTTTTTGGCGATAAACAATCGGGAGGGACCAAGTTCAAAGGCTTTTTTGGCTGTGTATGGGATAAAAACGGGGATTTCACCTGGATACACCTGCTGCAACCCGAACGGGCCAACTAATGCGGAGAAAACGGGTTGTGATTTAGCAGAGCGATTTTCGAGACGACTTGCAAAAATTGGCTATTTTTGGAGCGTTTCGCAGCCTCGGGATGATAATGAAACGTCGCCTCGTGGCGTATCGTTTCGTAGCCTCGCGTAGCCTAGACGTAGCGTAGCATAGGCGTGGCGTCGCTTAAAGTATGCCGTGATACGTCCGAATCGAACGTTGCACAGGGTAACGTTTTGTAGTGTACCCCCGTCATAGCGTATCGCAGCGTAGCGTTTTGTAGTGTACCCCCGTCATAGCGTATCGCAGCGTAGCGTATCGTAGGTTAGCACGTCTTATTGAATCAGCGCATAAGCGAAGGTTAGGGAAAGTAACGTATGTGTCCTAGCGTATATAATCTGATCTGATCTGATATCTGGTCTCACGCTTATCATAACGTAAGGTATCGTAGCGTTGCGCACTTCATCGTAGGCGCAGGGTTAACATTGCGTGACGAAAAAACAGTAGTGAAGCTTAATATTTTGCGTATCTTGATACTGCTCGCCCGATCGAGCACGAACGAAGTCTCGTGTAGCCTAAGGTATCACGGCTTAGCGTGTACGTATTGTGCCTTGAGGCTCGTAGCGCAGCGCAAGGTAGCGTCACGTAGTGTTGTTAGTGGAACTCGTCAGTTTACAAGTCGAAAACCACCAAAAACTCAGCAGTCTAATTAAAAGCAGCTGCAGGCACCCATGCCAATCATCTGCCACCGAGGCACAGTGTTCGGAGTGTGGGTCCGGAAAAAAATGGCTGGGGGTGCGGGAGTTGGGCTGGGCTGGGTGGTGGGAGAACAATTATAATGGGACCCCCGGACAATGCTGTCCCTAACTGGGCCGTTGATTTGATTTCGAAAAAGCAATATTCGGGACGGGGGAAGGTGGTGGAAGAATGACAATGCGAAACGAGGAAAGGGAAGGTAGAAAACTAGCTTAGCTCGCCGAGCAGAGATCATATAATGGGGTGTAACTGCATCATTAATGCGTGATAGCACTGATACCTTTTAATGGACGGAAAAGGCACGGTTATGGATTCCGTATGGATTACACCGCAACGCAAACGCAACGCGCACGCACTCACTATTTATTGCGACTCGCCCCCTTGACCCGGACAGAGGGCTCGGGCTGCCGGGCGGCGGCGAGCCCCATGACCCAATCCCGCCCCACCGCTCGCCGCCCGGTTAGCTCAGTCGGTAGAGCACCAGACTCTTAATCTGGTTGTCGCGGGTTCGAGCCCCGCATTGGGCTTACTTTTTGCTTTTTGGCCACAAAGTCGGTTTTCGCCTTTCAGGCCAATCTTAATTGTTTTAAATTTATGAATCGTTAAATATTACCATCTCACGAGATTTGACGGAGAATTTTTCTTTTGTAAGTATGTGGGGCCGCCAAAATGCTTTCATTTAATTTTTAATTTAGAAAATACTATTTAACTATATCAAAAGCGCTAAAATAATTTATCCAACAAATTTTTTCAACGATTACGGTAACTAGATGCCACCTTATTCCAGCAGAAATTTCTGTAAAAATTCCCAGACATCTCAGCAAAAGCCTCGAATTAAATTATTTTTAGCCGACGTCACGCTCCTCTCAAAAATTGCAACCAAAATTCGGGAAATAAAAAAGGGAGAGTCTCCAGGTCTTGTAGGGGAACCAGAGGTCCACAGAAAATTGGTGGTTTTGCCCAGCATACGAATTAGACGACGCGAAGGAGGATTGGCGTCAAGAGGAAAGAAATGGAACGGAGAGAGAGCGAGAGAGAGAGAGAGAGGGAGAGAGAGAACGGAGAAAAGACAATTGACTAATTAATCGTTTTGACGGGAATGAGAAACGGGGGGTTTAGGGGGTGGAGAAGCCGGGAGAAGCCCTTAATCTCATGCACCTAGACGGAAAAAGTGGCGATGAGGCGGGTACCGTAGCCATGGGAAAATGAGAGAGAGAGACAGAGAATGCGAGATAGTGAGAGCGGACACGCTACGATTTGATGCCTCGGGAATAGAGAAAAATCGGGAAAAAGCGACTTTATGGACCGAAATCGAGTCGTGTTGTATAGCAGATATAAAAGAAAACCGAAAAACGGGAATCAGACTACGGACTACAGACTACATAATACTTCTCCTGTGCTGGAAAGCTGTAGAATCGGGAAAAAAATAGCGTGCAAACCACGTCTCCAGATGGGTTTGCCAGGGTGTAATGGGCCGTTCAAGGCAGGCTTATAGATTTGCAGCTCTGGATTTTTGTCCTGAGCATTAATAATAATATCCTTATGGCTACAAACAAATTTTATAGCTTTAAAGGGGCCATCGAAGCTCAAGAGCGCATCAAGATCCGTCCGTCGCCGTGAACTAGGTCTCGACAGCCAGGGAGCCGAAATTCCACGCGTATTTTGGCGCTCTACGTAGCTGTCGAGACCTAGTTGCCGTCAGCGGTCGATGCTAGCACTTCCTAGCCCATTTAAGTCAATACCACTCTCCTGTAAATTCCAAAAATTGGAATTAGCCGTTTTGAGTCACCCGAAATTAACGGTAAACTCGGCTCCACTCCCCAAAGTATCAATATATAATAAGTTTTTTGCCTCTGGAGAGAGCGTGAGAGAGAAACACAGACAGAGAGAGACAGAGTGAGAGACAGAGAGCGAGACAGAGAGAGACAGAGAGAGAGAGAGAGAGAGAGAGCAAGATAAACGGAAAAATTGGATTCCCGCGGGTATGGGACCTGGACTGGAAAAACACAGCCAAACAATAAAGTCATCAGCCCAGCCGCCCCGTGGAAATCTGACTTTTCTTGCCGTTTTTATGGTTGAATATAGCGTGTACCAGGAATGAGAGAGAGAGAGAGAGAGAGAGAGAGAGAGAGAGAGAGAGAGATAGAGGTGTTCCCTCCCGGCCGGCCGCGCGTTTTGGAGGAGTTATTATGGGGGGTCCTGGCTGGGCGCAGGGCCCTAGGATGGATTCATGGCTGGGGGCCCAATTACGCGCGGCTGGGCCCTAGGAGGGGAATTGAGAGACAAAAGGTCAGAAATAGGCACCCGGACGGCGTCATCAAAAAATATTATTATTTTGAAACGTAGCAAATTAGCATCAAAAGATGTCGGATTTTGGAACTTGGAAAAAATAAAGAGACAACGATAGAGAGAGAGAGAGACAGAGACAGAGAGAGACAGAGAGAGACAGAGAGAGAGACAGAGAGAGACACCGAGAGAGACAGAGAAGCAGAGAGAGGCAGAGAGACAGAGAGAGTGAGAGAGAGAGCGAGCGAGAGAGAGCGAGACGCCATTACCTAAATGATCGATAGTTCAAATGGATACATAAACAACTGAAAATACCCCTTTAACGAAGCCAATTTTCCGACGTAAAATGGCCCCGAAAAGAAGCGGATTGCCGTTGAAAGCACAAAGAATAGAAAACCACGTTCGGCTGTGGCGTTGATTGCTCCTTTTCTTTCGAGTCGCGCTACTACGCATCTATTCCCGCCGTTTCCGTCACAATCCTAACGACGAACGGGGAGACATCGAAAATCCTAACGGAAAATTAAAGTGTCTAAAATTACTTAAGGCGGCGATCGACAAACTACGCTACAGCTAAAACTTTGTAAATGTAAAATAAAAATTGCAGTAGCAATCTTCGCCCTGAAAATTGAATCAAATTAAGATATCAAAAACGCTGCTTTTAATGTTTTTGGAACGACAGACGGCAGAAAATGGCCGTTCCCAGGGGTCTGATAAATAGAGCGATGAGTGAATGAGATATTTGTTCCCAGATTCCGTGGGGTTACGTGCGCCACTCGCCAATCCTTGGTTTCGGCAAAGCAAAATACAAAAAAATGGAAAATCCCAGATAGGCTATGCTCAATAAGCTAAGCCTAAGCTAAGCTTAAGCTAAGCCTAAGCTATAAGCTAAGCCTAAGCTAAGCCTAAGCTAAGCTCAAGCTAAGCCTAAGCTAAGCCTAAACTAAGCCTAAACTAAGCCTAACCCAAAGACTAAGCCAAAGCCGCTAAGCCTAAGCTAAGTAAGCTAAGCCTACGCATAATAAGCCTAAGCCTTGCAATACTAATTATTATTGAAGAAATTAACTTTATTGAATTACGTTGGCAACGTAATTAATTCATTTTTTCGATTTTAATATGCTAATTTCACCACTTGCGGACGTCACCAGACAGACCCCCTACGGCTTTTTCACAACATTTGCATAGCAGCTTAGCTAGTGAGCTGGTGAGACCCAACCGCGTGTGCTCTTTTCTAAAATGCGCGCCTGGGGCCCCTAATTTGCATAGCCGACGCATTGGAGGCGAAAATCCGCTGGCGCTTTGTCCCCCAAAATGCGAAAGTTTGCCCAGATTGGCGGGTAAAATTAGAATAATGGCCCCGGGTGCGCACAAAAGTTCCCAGATCGCGTATAAAGCCGCTGGGACGTGGGGGGATTCGACGATTTTCCGTATGCTAATTTGGATTTAAATACTGTTTTTGGTTACTGTAGCTACAGAAAATAAGAGTTTTTTTAAGATGTCTTGTTTTTGTTTGCCGTGATGGTTACTGTCGCATAGAAAATACTTTTTCTAATTTTTGTATGCTATTTTGGGTACTGAATCACTAGCAAACGATATTTTAACGTTTTTGAACGCTAATTTACATTTTATTGCGGGTATTCGGTACGGCTTAAAAAAAAAAAAAAATTCCGTTTCTGACTTTTTTATGCTAATTCGTACATTATTACGGTTTTTAACGACTAGTCTCACCTGTTCCTTTAAAGTGCCATACCACTCCAAATTTCATTCCGCCATGCTCCTAACTCCATTCCAGCATGAAGTCCTCAATTTTGGCCCTCGCCTTGCTGATGGCCGGCGCCTCGGCGACGATCACCGATCTCAACTGTACATCCGCTGGAGTGGTACGGTAGTTTTGGTATATACCGTAGCAGCCAGGTGAAACCTAGTTGTGGTTGTGACTCTAAACGTGGCCCAATGTACGTAATTACAGTACGACAAGTCTGCCTTCAACTGCGAGAACGTGCAAAACGACGCTTTCTGCACGGCCGTGTTCGGCACTACGGCGTTGACCGTTGGGGACAATACTGATCGGTGAGAGGGAGATAGAGAGAGAGAGAGAGAGAGAGAGAGAGAGATAGAGTCAGGAGAGACGAAGATTACCAAAAAACATCCAAATTTTAGCCCGAACGCCTGCTGGAAGGGCACCACCGCATTTGATCCGAACATTCAAATGGGAGCCGTGGCTTCTTGCCCCAAGACCTGCGGATATTGCTGCTTGTCGTCGGCGTTCACTTGCACCAACAAGGAATGTGGGTGATTCGACTAGAAGAGAGAGAGAGAGTGAGAGCGAGAGAGAGAGAGAGAGAGAGAGAGAGAGAGCTGAACGATATTTCGATCTCCATTTTCCAGTCCCACGGGTCAACTGCAAGACGGTCACCGACGCGCAGTGCAAGGACGTCCTTTGGCGTCAAATCTTGGCTGACGACTGCCCGGCCCGATGTGGATTCTGCAATGATGGTGCGACAAGCTAATCGCATAGAATTCGCGCGTGAATAGGCGCGTAGAGTAGTAAAAAATTGACTACGCATGGATCCATTAAACGGGGGACATTTTACACCCGATCGATCCGTTTAAAAACCTGAAGATGAACTTCAGGTGGATGCATCGATGCCGCTATCGAGTGCGCCAACGACAAGTCGATCTGCAGGAACGTTGATACTATCGTGGGTTTTTGACTGACTACGAAATACGCCTAATTACGCGTAAGATCGACGTATTTTGAGTACGGGTACACTAAATTGCAACTAATTTCAGGACTTCGCCCGCGCCAACTGCAAGAAGACGTGCGGATACTGCGACGGCTCGAGCACGACGGGAGTGACCGGACGTACCACTGGGGCTTATGGATGCCAGGATCAGGATCCCATGATGTGAGTGGAAGCTAGAGATAGAGAGAGAGAGAGAGAAAGTGTGAGAAAGACAGAGCGATAGTTGAGAGAGTGATAGCGAGAGAGACAGCGAGAGAGCAGGGGGCTGGAGCAAAAGCCAAAAAGAGGAGGAGAGAGAGAGACCAAACTTTTTCCAGGTGCGGAAATGGCAACAGAACGGCTTCTGCCAGTCGTCCTTCTACCCGGATGCCCAGAAGCGCCAGTACTGCGCCCGCACGTGCAATATGTGCTAAACCCAGCCATCCTTCCCCTAGTTCCCCAGATGCACCTACCGACTACATACTACACACTACAGTACCCCTGCCGCCCGCCTTGCTTTTTTCCATGTCTTTCCGCACTTTGCGTCGGGCCCGACCCGCTCCGCTGAAGAATAAATTAATTATGCAAGCCGTTATGGATTGAAGGGACGTGTATAGGTAAAAAACGTACTTTGGGTACTGTTTGTAACTTATGATTGTAAGGATTAAGGCAGGTTTTATGGATTAACTAGGTATACGGTGTCGATGTTGTACCCCATCATTTCACAATTTATTAAAAAGGATAAAGTCCAGCTAAGAGAATACGGTAGATGGTGTGTGAGTGAGAGCCAATCGTTGACTTTGTTGTTAATTTTTGGTGAATCTCGTGCCGCTCGAGTCGTTGATGTTGGGTGGTGTGTAGGTACGGTGAGTGTCGCTCCATTTAGAGGGGGATAGGAAAAGTTAGAAGCTCTTTAAAGGAGCGGTGAAGTGAAAGAGGTGATGGCGGATGGATGAGGTGGAGAGAGTAGAGAGAGTGCAGAGATAGAGAGAGTCAGCCGAGGGAGGCCCGTCCTCAGCGGAGGCTCTGAAAAGATGTGCGTTATAGTTTGTAGCTAAAATTATGGTTTTAAAATACTCCTATTAACGATGAAGCAAGCGCATAGCGGTTGCTCTGGCTCTTGCTCACTCTTCTCCTTTCATCTCTCCGGCGTTCTTCTTCGCACTTCACTCTGTCTTCTCTTCTTCTCTCTCTCTCTCTGGCTCTCTCTCTCTGCTTCGGATTTAATTAAACCAAAATTCCCTGCCCCCAAAATAGCCCAAAAATCATTATCTCCCGATTCCGTGAATCCCGGAAAATCCCATTGTGATGAAACCTGGGCGCCCAAAGCTCTGCCCCTAATTTCGAGCTTAGGCTACCGTACCATCTCCAGCATCTTGCACAGCTCCATCTTGTCCCGCTCGGCTCGGGTGAAGATACGATGGGGACCGGAGAGTCGCTTTGCCATTTGGTGCTGGAAAATGAGGATTGGAGAGAGAGAGAGAGAGAGAGAGAGAGAGAGAGAGAGAGAGAGCGATAAAGAAAGCTAAAGAGAAGGAGAAAGAGAGCGGGAGAGCGAGTTAGCGAGCGAGAGCGATAGAGATAGCGAGAGAGAGGGGAAGGGAGAGATATCATATTCCGCTTCCATACCTGTGTACACTCGTTCAAAAGTCGCGCCACCACCGGAGCTCGCCCTTCTGGTGCATCGTCTGAAAAAAAACGTGAAAAAACCCAGAAAATCGGCATGCTCAGAAAATAATCATCCCTAATTTTGCGTCATCCGGGGTGTCACGTGCAAAAAATGCCACGTAATACGAACGGAAATTGGTGACAAGCGGAAGCGCTCAAATTCACACGCTAAGTGTCGAATTTCGGGTGTTTCGATCGTCACAACGTGCTTTTTTCGTCACTTGACGGCGTAAGTTTTTGTTTATGGTATACGTCCGCAAACGAAAAACCATACCTGATTTAAGTAAGATAAAAACGTCAAAAACGTACTAAACGCAAGCCAGGTGCCGGCGTGTGCGTAGCCGAGGAGGGCGATGAGCAGGATAATCAGCCGGTACAGCATTCTAAAAGGTCACCCTTAAGATTGATATACCTTTTCGTAAAGCCTAGGAATTTTCAAAAATGAAAAATGAAAAATGCAATTTATGTACGCATTAATAGCCCTGAATTTCAATGGAAAGGCGTCGAAATCTCAGGAATTTCAAACCAAAGAGCTGTGATTCACCCATTAATTTCCTGACGGCCCCTAATTGATCTGATAACCGACAGAGACTAAAAAAAACCCAAAATATTCAATTAAATTTTTTTATAAAAATCTGATAATGAAATTACAAATTTTTGCTCACCTGAAAACCTCACAAAGACGCCCTGGGGTCGATGCGAAGTGTGTGGGGGACCCTGGAAAAATCTGAGCTTTTCAAGCTCCTAATTTAAATATATAAAGTACAAAGTTTAGAAGTTATTGTAAAATTGGAGAAAACAGGGAAAAGACATAAAATATAAAAAAATTTTGTACTAAAAAAATAGATTTTTCATATCTTCATATTTTTTAAGGATTTTGAACTCATCAATAAATCCAAAAACGTATTAAAAATATGCGTAAAATAGCTTTAAGAAACAACTTTATAAATTTGCTCCTTAAAATGCTCTCAAACGTGTCCAAAAATCGCCGACACTCCAAAATTAGTCGGGGGCCCCACGCGAGAAATTAACATAAGACGGCTTGGCGCCCAGCGAGGGTGGAGCAAAATTTCAGCCTGGCCTTACGTCGTAATAAAACAAAAACTACAACGTAAAAACTTCACCCTTAAATCCCGTAAAAATTGAGCTTTTACAAATATTTTAAATTTTTTTACAACGTAAAGCTCAAAAAACAGGCGGGCCAAAGAGTTTTCGGGGGCTGCGCCATATAGCATGAGTAACCCGGGCGAGACAACACCTCTGGAATCCGCCCAAAATAATCAAAACTGGCTTTCGAAGCTGGGGGAAGGGCGTCAGAATATGTTAAGAAAGTAAATAAGAATAATCACCATATTTTAGTTAAGGGCAGATAAAAATTAACCTAAAACAGACGCAATGAAATCCGGAACCCAAAAAGCTGTGAGGATACAGAGGGCGTGACGGGGCCGCTTCCTAATTACGATTTCATTCCGCGTCTAAACGGCGTTGAGGGTAAGCGTTGATCAGCCGGTTAAAGGGGTCAGGAAGCGAAGGCCTGGCTTGGGCTTTGGGCAAAATCCACCTAACCTAGGCCTAAGCCTAAGCCTGAGTTTCAGCCTAAGGATAAGCCTGAACCTAGGAAAACTTAGGAAGCCCAAGCCCAGTAGAGCTTGGCAAGCCTACGACTCTAAGAGCCAAGGTTAATCCAAAGCGAAGCCTAAGCTACGCTTTCGACGCCAAGCCAACGCTGCAAGTTGTATTTCAAAAAGCAAAATAAAAAAAACTTAGTCACGGGCAGGAGCCGAACTCTGGTCATTTGGGTGGGAAACAATCACGCAACCACTTCACTACAACTTGAGAGTGCAGCTAAAGTCGTTTTTCAGCTTTTTAAAATCAAAACGAAGTATAGTGAAGTAAAATTCTGAACTACTGTGAAAATCGAAGATGAGTGAACCTTGAAAGCTATGCCGTGAACGTTGACCCACTCTCTCAATTATTATTATCGAAAGCCAGGGCAAAAGCATGCCCTCCTCATCGGCCCCCCATTATCCCAAGCCAAGCCCCACCGCCGAGCTACTTTTTTATCCTTCTTTCCGCCCTCACATTATCTCATTTCCGCTCTCCCCTATTGAAATCGTTAGACGAGAAAAAGCGTGGTGAATATTAGAATCTATGTGATGGCGTGTCGCTTTCAGATGTAAAGCGGGGTGTATTGTAGTCTGACGATTTGGCAGCCAGGGGTCATTAGTTAGGCAGTGACAAGCCGGTTTTTTGGACGAGATTGCTGCCCGAAAATTCGTTTAAAGTATATAATATAACGGCTTTATAAAGCTAGATAATTCTTTTTTCGTTTGTCGATATTCATTTCGATTAAAAACTATTAAACTATTTTTTTAATAAGTTACTCTCGATTCTGGTCTCTTCTGGCAAATTACAATGCTAAAACCGAGCTGGAACTTAACTTGAAAAACTATTAATTTTGATCCGCTATGCGTTCTAGGGTAAGCATGCTAGACTTTTCGAAACGCCAAAACAAGAAATAATGAATTTTTGAACAAATTTGAAAGCGAGATCGATGCTACAGTCTTTTCATTCCAATAAGAAAAAGTGAAAAACCGTCCTTTGCGCTCAGATAACGACCCGAGAGCGAGAATGTTGATCAACACCAACATGGCCGATCCAAAAGGCATCCATCGAAAAAAGAGAGGAATCTGGAAACTAAAGCCCTTATTTCTGTCGTCGCTATGACCGTCTTAAAAACTAAATTTCGGAAAATTTAAAGTTCCTGATAACCCATCAAAAGTCCAAAAACCAGCGAACACCCCAAGCAGCACATCCAGCAACGTGGGGGCGTTCACCTCCAGAAGAGGGCCATCTGCAGCCGTTCTTCTCCTCCCCCAAAAACCCCATCCCCCACGTTGCCACCACCATCGCTAATCGTATTAGCCTTTGGACGGGTTGGAGAAGATGACCGACCTATCGAAACGGATTGCCGCCGGGGGCATCAAAAATGGCAAAGGGTCTTTGGAGGACAAAAATTTTCCATACCATTTCAAGGGTGGAAAATGCCATCAAAAAGTCGTCTAAATCCATTTTTCCCGAAATCCGGTCTAATAAGGCTATAACACGCCATCCAATTTTTTTATCAAAACCGACCCGACAAAATTGATACGAAGCACACCTATCAGGCTTGACTGTCCACGGACGGCGTAGTTCGTTCACTTGGAAAGAGCACATGTCGCACCGATTGCTCTGTGCTATACCCCGGTATTTTGTAGACAAATTAGTCACCTTGTATCGTAATAATCCGCTCTTTCGCGTTATCGGGGGGGACGGGGTTATCGTCGGTCTAAAAGTTTCTAAAAAGCTTCAATCTTCATTTGGTGCTTCTGGACGGATGCGGCATATACTGTCCACGGATGGCGCAATTCGTCCACTTGAAAAAATGCAGGGTTTACCTTCGAAATAGTGAACTATCTTTAGAAACCTTATTTTAGAATCCGCATCCGGTTGCATGCGGAAAATGGATACAAAAAAAGTGTCGGACCCCTCCGATAAGAAACTAATAACAGGTAAAAATTAAACGGGAAAAACGTTAAAAAAAGTACAAGAGTTTTAGAGACCAAAAGCATGCCAATAAACCTGGGAACCGTGCGTTTTTTGACTTCTAAACCCCAAAACTGTCCCTAGAATCCCGGGTAGTAATGCTAGAATGCTACGCCAACGAAAACCCGCGGTACCGTATGCTGATGGCTAGGCGATACCCCCAACCGCCGAAGTGCAATGTTCCCGGGCGCGACTTTGGCGTGGAAATGAAGCGGTGGGCAAACAGCCGTGGCCACCACCCCATCCCCCCCAAAAGCCATCCAATATCTGGCGACGTCAACAATCGTCGTCGTCGACCGACGTATACCGCTAAACAGACAGAAGGACGAGGAGGAGGAAGATGATGATTTGGATTCTGCCTCCGCTCGGCGTACTCTAAAGCCCGGGATATAGAGGGGACCGCACACAACATAACCACGTGTTAGTGCTGTGTCGTCATCGCCGGAAATGGCTCGAAAAATCCTCGATGACCATTTGGGGGCGGGCTTTACTTGGCAATGGTTTGCGTGACGTTTCGCTTAGCTAATCTAATTAGATTACTTGGCTTTTAGGTTAACCCTAGGCTTAACTTAGTCCTTGGCTGTACTTAACTACAACGCTTAAAAACCCAAGCTGAACCTAAATCAGCATGCGTTCGTCCCGAAAGCTCAAAACCGGGGTTTAAAAAGTCATCAAACTAAGCGTGATGTGCTTCAAAATTTCAAACTTGCTTCAGCGAGCTTGGTAGCTTGGATTTTACACAGCTTTACAGTTATGAAAAAACGTATATTGAAGCATTTTGTAGTCAAAAGTCGGATCGTGCCTTCGTCTCGGAAGCTTGACCAAAAATAGTAAAGCTAGCCGCGCGGAAATAGCCTTAGAAAATGCGCCCGTAGTGGCGCGGAAGATGGGCGCGTTGCCGAGATACACCTAACTCGTTGACGCGCACATCATTTCTGTGAGTTATGCGTTTCTTGACCGGCCGTCATCGTCTGGCTGAAGTCTTCTGAAGTTCAGAGCCCCTTTTCAAACATAGAAATTTCTCTATGAACATTTAAAATTTATTTTAAAACTTGTAAACGGTAAAAAGTTGAGAATGACGAGGGGGCGAGGTCGGGGCGATTTCAACAAGAAAACGGGGGGAATGGTGGGGGTGAGGGCTATACAAAACAGCTTGAATTGGGCAGCAGCCATCTTGACACCCTGGGCCCCGGAAGACCAACACAAGCACAGGGGGACAAAACAATGCGACGAACGAATGTGGATGAGACGGGTCGGGGGAACCCCAAAAATAATTAGGGCGCAGCAATAAATAGAACGAAATCCCGATCACGGCTGTAGGCGCGCGGTGCGGCGGCTGGGGCTTAGGCGAGGATCGGCTGCTGAAAAAAAATTAAATTTTTTTCAGTAGAAAAGGTTCTACCTGAATTGTACCGCCGCCGATGTTGAAGCCCTCCATCGGGTCGTCGAGAATCTCCTTGGTGTCGACGGCCGACGCACCGGTTGGCGCGGCGAGACCGTCAAACACGGACGAGAGATCGACCTCTTCGATTTGAGAACGGATCAACTGAAAAATAAAATAAAATTGGATCTTTCGTATCCGGGGAGGATCAATTCCTTTTCCTAGGACCCATTTTTCCTAATAAAAATAGAGGAAGCGTTTCTAAAGGTTCTTTGACCTATGTTAAACGTAAAAATTCTAATACTTACTTTAATACTTATTCTTTTTAAAATACAAGAATATAGAGATTTTCCATCAAAAATGGTTGACTTTCGAACCAACTCTCAATTTTATTAGGCTTTTCTAAGTTTTGTAGATCGCTTTTTTTCAAGATAAATACAGGTAAACTTTACTAAAAGAAGCATTAAAACACTCTTTTATCCGGCAGATGTTACGTGGGGAAATTGGGGTAAAATAGTGCGAAAAAATAAAACGCACCAAGTAACGAAGCTGCATCAGGATGACGCCGAGCACGTTGCGGCCCTTGCCGGTGGCGGGGCACTGCTGCACAGTCTCGTTGTCTAGCGGGAAGCGCATTGGGAGCTAAAAACACGCTAAAATTTGTACAAGATAATACAACATACCGTCAACACATTCTGCGTCTTTTGCTGCTCATCGCACCAAGCCTTGATGCCTGGAAGCCTAGAAAAAAGACATTTTTGACGAAACCATCAAAAACATTACCTAGTGCCAGCACCGTATATGGCATCACCCGCGTAGGCGTGTACCAGGATTTTGTCGCCAGTGTTCCGCAGCGCGGTGCGCATCTGCTCGCATTGGCTGACCTTTGCGGAAAGAGCTTTCTAAGATGAAGTTTAGCAAAAGGCAAGTGAAAAATACCTGAATTGCGGCCAGACCCTTGGTTCGGCGCCAATCCTCGACGACTTCTTTTGTGATCTAGGCAATCAGGAAATTACTAACCAAAAACATCACACTTACGCCCTGCTCTCGAATCATATCCTTGGCCAGAGCGCTGTATCCCTTCTCTTCGTGCGAACGGAAGCCGGTCTAGAAAACTTATTAAAACAGATTGACATTTTTACCTGTCCATCCAGCCGTTTTCCCGTCGAATCCCGGACCGTGGCCGTCATCTTGTCGCTGGTCTTTCCGCACAGCTGCTGCGTCTTCTCGATTTGGTAGTAGTGATCGCACGACTCGTAGATTCTGCCATCGATCAGGACGGGGAACTAAAAGAATCTTAAACTTTTAGCACTCTATCCCAAAAACTACTAAACCGAATAAAAACTTTTTAAACGTTTCAAAAACGACGACGACGACGTAAAAACCAGCAAACTAGAACTTTCTGGACTTCTAAAATCTACGCTAAAACTTTAACATATTAGAAAACTATCCAATGCTTAAAAATTACGATAAAAATTGAAAATACCATGTGCTGAGTGGTGAAAATGCTCTGGAAGCCGTGGAAGCACACGATATTGTCGAACTTGATCGGAAACGTGCTGAAGGGCTCGCCCTCAGGAACCGCCGAATACTAAACGAAAATCACAAGTTTTTAGTTTCTCTCACCGGAATGTCATCTTGCTGGTTGTCGCGCTTGCGGAAGAATTGTTTCCTTGGGAACGAGCCCCTTCCGCGTCCGCCGTACCCGTTGTAACCACCACGGCCGTTGAAGTTCATCTTTGCTAAATTATTCAGGTAAAATCAGAAAATGAAGACGTACCAGGTTTTCTTCGCCTCCTCTTCTTGGCCTTCTTGGCCCTCGGCTGCTTTTCCTCGTTGACGATTGGTGTAACTAAAAAAAGCATACACTAACAAAGAGATCCGACTCTACCAGCCCGATTCAGATGGAAAACGTTTCCGCTGGCTTGGCGGTAGTGCGGCGTTTGGTATTCAACCTGAATAACGAGTTAGGGCAAAGATTAAAAGGCTTTAATAAAAAAGGTTGAGGAAATTGAATAACATGGAAAAAGAACGATTGCATCTTGCAAAAAGCTCCCAATGTAAGCCGCAAAAAATGAAACAACCCCCTAGCACACCAAGTTTTAACATGTTACAAAACAAGTAACAGGGTAAAGGTAACCCGTTTTTAACAGCCTTTCGCGCCTCATGAAATAAACGCCTCGAAAAATGATCTTGGCTAGGGGAAATCCCTCTTGCAAGGCGTTTCCGGGTTATGTCAAGGTTTCAAGGGCGATATTTACAGGAGACTCGATAAGACCCGAACGGGCGTTAATCACGGGTTACCCATAACAAACACCTGATAAACAATTTCCTGAAGCCCCCAAGATCCCGTGTAGTCGTAGTTCCTCGTGCTCGACGGCGGCATGCTCCATTGGGCTTGGTATGCGGGCCGCCTCCAGGTGTTCATTTCGCCCCACGCCGAAGCTGGCGGCGTCCACGAGGGGTTCAGGCTTGAAAACATCCTAGAAAAGGGACACTGGACCGTGCACAATTCACAGAAACAACCACGGCAACACCACCACACTGCACACGTGAAAAAGCATTCCAATTAAGAAAACGTGTTGTTAGTCGTTAACGCCTGCTTGTAACGAGGTATACGAAAAGGATTAAGGTTGTGAATATAATGTTATTAAATCTAAAATTAATAAATTCATTTTATTACGGTAATTTTTCATTTTTGAGGATTTTTGAAGAGAAGTCGATGACCCGCCACTGACCCTATTCGACCGTAAATTGGCGGCTCCATCGGGCTCCTATCGACGGAATGGCCGGGCGGAGGTTCGAACGGAACATTTTTTTAGTAAATAAACAAAATACAAAATTAAAACTGGTTTTTCTAAAAAAATAGTCTAACTTTATAATAAAAGTATCTACAAGCGAAAAAAACTAGGTTTTTCATTTCTATTATATCTGATCCGCCTCTCCTGACCAGCTGACCCCTGTTGTCATGGAGATGCGCAAGCGTGAAGCTCGGTCTCCGTTTTACGGCCATAACGAAGTTAACCCCGAACATGAACGCACAAGTGGTAAGTTTCTTACAGTTTAATCCGTTTAAGCACAACATTTAGCGCTCTTCCCTTCCCTACCAAGTCCTCGTCCATATCAATAAGCCGTATGCCGTCTGCTTCTGGGTCGTCTTAGCCGCGTTCTACGTTTATAAAGGTAGTGTTAAAAGTTTTAGGTAGTTGGTAACTTGGATACTTGATGTATCTAGGAATTATTTTCAGGATATGTCTTGCCGTACCCAAATCACGTCCGGGTACTCGAATTTCTGATCCTCCTCTTCTTCATCCCGATCGAGGCGGTGCGGTTGAGCTGGGGTAAGTGTAAACAAAAAAAACAAAGTAACAGTGTTAAGCTGCTCGTGGCAATCTAACGGAAACCCCGGCGTTTGTATCGCTTTCCCTCGGCCTGAGCATCCCGAGTTTGTTGATCTGTATTTACTTGGGCATTTTTCAGGTAAAAAAAGATAACTAGAAATCTTGCAATTCTATTAACTATTTAGAACTACATCCTGCTCATTGAGGAAGTCTTTATCTGCATCGAGGGTGCGCTAATAATCCTTGAAGTGCTTTTCGGCATCATTCTTGTCGCTACACTTTCCAGGTAAACAGGAAAAAGGATTAGCCGTTAATGACTGTTTTTTTCAGGACTCCAGCAATCGCTTGAGCCAATATTCTTTACAAATATCCTTATTTTAATTGATAAATATTTGCTCAAAAACATTCAACACAAATAACTTTCTATCAATTTTCTTCCAATAGGCGTTCGTGTTCTCGAAAAATCAATTCCGGGCCAACCACAGAAACAACGCCAGAAATTCGCGATAGCGCCCCGGGGACAGCCAAAAAACGATTGTAGGGCCTTGGCTAGCCGTTGAACTGCACGTTTCCCGGGTATTTTGGCACGTCTCTTTCCGGGGGGTTCGGGAAAAATGACCGGCCAGCAAGGCAGTACTGACCGGCCGCTCCCCATCTCTCTCACGACCGCGTTTGTTGTGTTTTCCCAGGGCACACTTCCACCCGATGCAATTGTTGTCAACAAATTGGCGGCCGTGAAAATGGGCAGTTTGCGGTCGCAGAGTTGTTTTCTTTTTTCTCGGGGTTTCATTGATTGGGAAGGTCACCAGATAATTTTTCTAACTTTCCAACGACCTGAAAACTTTTTTTTTTTCGCCTAATCTCTCGTAAATCTATAGTTTCTGTTGTAAATTGTCCATTTTCCACTTTTTTGGCCGAGTTTTTTCTAAAATAAGTTTTTCCCGTTCTAATGTTAGAAGAAACTTTTAAAATGTTGATTTAGCACAACATTTTGAATTTTTAAACTTTCTCGATCAGGTATGTTTCTAGTTTCTGTTCTTCGAAATTGCCCAGCGTCGCGTCTTGAATATATTCTTTTTCGTTCAAGTAAGAACCTAACGAACTAATCAGAAGCATGCGAATCTCGGCAATCAAATTAGGTAACTTTTTATTTCGTTTTAATCAAGATTTTTTAGCCCATTACCGCCTTGTCGTCGTCGGTGGCGGAGCTGGCGGGCTTGGAGCCGCGTCGAAATTCGCTCGTAAGCTCCCGAAAAATTCGGTCGCCATCGTTGAGCCCAGCGAGGTATGCATTTACTCTTTATATCGTTAACTTTTGCATTATAGTTCCACTATTACCAGCCTGGCTTTACGTTCGTCGGCTCAGGCGAATTGAAGCTGACCGATAATACGAGGAGCGAGGTATTTAGACAGTTTTTTTACGAAAATACATCGATTTTAGATTGACCTAATCCCTTCCAACACTAAATGGTATAAAAATGCGGCCAAAACGTTGAACCCGGAGCAGAATACGGTTTTATTAGAGTGAGTTGGGTTTTGTTAAAATTAAATGGAAGTTTTTTAGGAATGGTGAAAGCCTAACTTACGATTATTTGATTGTAGCGACAGGGATTCGACCGCGTTATGATTTAGTATGTCAAAAACTATTACGTTTACGTTTTTACGTTTAACTACTACGTTTTTTTTTCAGATAAAAGGATTGCCGGAAGCGCTATCGATGGAGGGCAGCGGTGTATGCAGCATTTATCTACCGCATTTTGCAGAGAAAACTAACCGAGAAATTGAGGCTTTCAAGGTATCGTACATCTGACTTCTAAAGGAATTTTAGGGTGGTAAAGCGCTGTTTACTTTCCCGGCCGGCCCGATAAAGTGTGCGGGCGCGCCGCAGAAAATTATGTATCTTGCTGACGAGATTTTTCGGTCACTTTTGGCCTTTATTAAGCTAACAATGTTTTAAGGAATCGCGATATTCGTGGAAAGGCTGAGCTTCACTATTATACCTCGTTGCCAAAGGTATGGAAGTATAAGATTGATTAATTCTGTGTTTATCCAGATTTTCGGAGTCGAAAAATATGCCGTAGCGTTGCAAAAAGTCGTTGAAGCAAAGGATATCCGGTTGCACCCAAGGAGAGTGTTGAAAGAAGTTCGACTCGATAAAAAGGTGCTTTTTTGCTGATTTTGCGTAATTGTTTGTATGTTATTAGACCGCCATTTTTGATATTTTCAACGAAGAGGGGAAGCCGAGTGGTGAAACTGAAGAGAGCGAGGTATTTAGATTCAAGTTTAAATGTTATGGAATTTTTGAGTATTCCTTCCTTCACGTCGGCCCACCATGCAGCCCGGTGCCTGCTGTCAGCGACTGTAAAGCCCTGGTTGACGCCACTGGCTTCGTTGATGTCGATCCGAATACGTTACAAGTATATAGAGCTCTGGACGTTTTATTAAGCCTTTTTTAGTCTCGTCGCTTTGCCAATGTGTTTGCCGTCGGCGACACGGCCAACACCCCGAATGCCAAGACGGCCGCTGCAGTTTGTGAGTTTTCTGATGAAGCTTCAGGAAATTACTTTTTTTTAGCTGGGCAACTTGGTGCGCTGGAGAAGAACCTGAAGGCAGTGATGGCTGGCAAGCCGCTGACCGGAAGTGTAAGTTTATTTTAACGTAGTTTTCCCAATTTTCCCAATTTGGAATATATGAAAAAACCATTTTTCATTGATTCCATTCAATTCTGATTTTCAGAAAATTTCTAACATTGAGAGGTTTACTTGAAATAAAACTATAGTTTTTGGAAAACTTTATTAAAACACTAGATATTCATCACGGCGCGGATTTGGACTTCAAGAAAGAAATTAGCCTCCTCCCACTAATTCAATTATCCTTTTTAAGTACGATGGCTATGCGTCCTGCCCGTTGCTCGTCGGAGGGAAGAAGGTCATCCTCGCCGAGTTCACTCCGAAAGGTTGAAAATCCATGTTAAAAGATTTGAAATTGTAAATTTTAGGTCCTCTCGAAACGCTCCCCATCAATCAAGCGGTCCCGCGCGGAATCTCGTACTTTATGAAGCGTCATATCATGCAGCCGCTGTACTGGCATGGTTTGGTGAAGGTAGTGTATTTTTAAAAAAATGGAAATATGGATTTTTAGGGTCTCTGGAACGGCCCAACGACGATTCGAAAGATTCTCCACTTTGGGCGCTCGGAATAGAATTTTTTAGATTACTTATACCTTGTACTTTGTATTCTTTATTACGTTTCCAAACCTGTGATTTCAAACAATTTGTGAATTTTATGCGTGAACAACAATTCTGTGATTCATTGGATTCATTAATGCGTGTGTGCAGAATAAATAAGATCAAAACGAAATAAAGCGTAGATAAATGGATAAAGCCATCAAGGTATACCGTATCACAAGCTGGGCGGATCACAACAAAAAGCGGAAGTAAATGCAAATTTTAAAAGCGGTTTTAGGCGGTAAATTGAACATAGAAGTATACCCGATTTTTGGTAAAGACAAACACGGCATAGGCAAATTTTAACTAGGCGTCAATAGGAAGGGTTTGTAGGTAGATAGGATTGTCGTGGAAACAGGCTTATTACTCGGTTAGGTGGTTTGTTTTCTATAGAAGATGAAGGCAATGATGGCGCCGATGGAGATTGTGGCCAGGAATGTTGAAGCCGAGATTAGCACTCCGAATGCGCCTATGGACAGGCACATCTCGGAGGGGGCCACGACGGGTGGGGGCAGGGCCCAGGCGGATGGCGCTGGAATTTTGAGGATAATTTTATGAACTTTGACCAATTTTTGGCGTTGTAAAAGCCTAGAAATATTGATGGGAGTTTCAATTGAATTATTTGACTTTTGTTTAACTGAATTACGGAAAAGGTCTTATTTTCACATGATTTTTAGTACCCTTTTGGAGATTTAGTAGACGTATTTCGCGCAATAAGTTGTCTTATTTCAATGGATTTTTTCTAATAATAATTTTATATATTTTGGCGAAAGAATAACTTTTAAAAAGCTAAATTATACGATATTTTTATAGGAAGAAAAGTGTAAGCTACTAAGATTCGGGCTGGAAGTTACAAATTAAGGTTGAGTATCGACTTTATATGACCTTAAAAATTTAATTTTTCAATTTTCAAATCTTTTTCATTTTAAACTTTCGTAAAAAAGGTTTCAACCAAAATTAAAGTCGATAAAAACTCACAAGTCCGGTCCATATTGTTGTCAATGTCGACGACCGTCAATGTTGGGGAGTGTAGCGTCCATTCCGGGGTTCGACGCGTAGAATTTGTAGTCTGTCGCCGGACTCTGCTGACAGAAGAACCGCCGCAGACTGGGGGCTGAAATTTGGATACTAAACTATGCCATTGTTTGGCTATTTAAAACCGTTAAAATTTCCATATCTAGCATACCGTAAGCCCATCGCAGCTGTTGTCCGTATGTGTGCACAGCGACATGCTGCACTGAAAGTCGAGCGTCTCCCGGTCGGGGAATTTGAAGACGAACGCGTCGACCTGGGCGAGGAGGGATGAGGAGGAGTAGGTGGGGTTTGGGATGACGTCAGTGTCGACCGAGCATCTGAAAATCGTAGTTAGGCCGTGGATTCGGCCAAACTATGTTTCACTACCCCTTTAAAATCGTCTTTCTTACCCTTTCTCATCGATCAACAACTGGCGATCGCCCTTTCCGTCTTCGACGTAGCACGAATGGACGTGGAGCCCGAACATGTCTAAATGGATTTGAAAGATTTGGTCTTGACTACACTAGATTCCTCTTTACGGTTGGATTTCGTGCGCTTAATGCTGTTTTGCATGTTTGCGAATTCCGGTATTCCTACGCGAGGTTCTTCTATACGCTCGGATTAGGTGATTTCGGCTTTTCATCGAGCCAAATTGCATATGCTCCAGCCTCTTCTTTACCTAAGTGTTCGCCAGGCTCCATTACGCACTACGCGTGTCCCTTCACCAGTTTACTCTCATGCTTTTCCCCGTTTGCTCCGCTGCAGATTCTGTACGAATGGATCGCTAATCGATTTGCCAGAGCAATTACGGGTTACCTTTTACTGCCTCTGAGTTGAGCTATTTGCCAGCTTAAAGCTGACTTGCGCTATAAGTCCGATTTTCGACTACGCGGCAGTCGAATTTAGAACAATCTGGACGCGTGTGCTCTTGCAAACTAACCTGTTAATGGCGTGTCGCAACTCCACTCGTGCCGGACGACATCTCCCACTTGGACATTCGTATTTCGGATTTCCACACCGTCAGCGGTTTTCAAACGGTATCGACATTGCGGGGGTGGAACTTGGCCAGGCAAGTCTTCTGCCGGTGGGTTACTGTAAGCCGGAAAACATAATGAAGATTTTTGTATACTGTACCTGACATCGATGCTTGTCTCGACAGTCTTATTTGATTCCTGATAGGCGCATCGGATATGATAGGCACGATCGAGCTTGGTGATGAAGCTCTCGTGGAAGGAGATGACCGCCACGAACGAGACGTACACGCCGGGAGGGGTTACCTGAAAAGAGAAGTACTGATCGCTGCTTCTCTCTCGCTCCCTCTCTCTTCGCTCTCTCTCTGTTTCTCTCCCTCTTTCTCTCTCTCTTTCTCTCGCTTTCTAACTCACCACTCGATCTCTTTTCGCTCTGCACTCCCCAAGCGGCACCTGGAGGCTCACGGAGTTTTGGGCCTAAAACGATTTTTCATTCTTTTCTTTGGATTTTCACAGACCAGATAAAACTTTAATGCTTAAATTAAATTGCTATAAACAGACCTGTCTCCGGCCCCTCGAGCTATGTTCATCTTCTTGCTCACAAGCCGCACATGGTGCGCAGGTTGTCGGGCACTGCGAGGGGAAGATCTGAAAGTAGGCAAATTTCTATAGATCTAGGTTTCATAATCCCATTGGAATTTTTTTTAACTCCTTGCCGACCTTTCCTTGAGCATCTCCAGTCACTGGGGTCAAGAATTGAGCGGCTGATGTGGCTAAAACAGATGTAAATTTTGATTTTTGAGACTTACGTGGAGCTCGGGTACTTTGTGCCCATTCGTGATCAGCACCGTCGATTTCGTTAGGGTTAGAAGCACCGGTTCCGCTTCCGGACGATCCTGATCCGGAGCTTCCGGATCCAGAGCTTCCATCTGACCAGATGACGCCTCCGGAACTCCCGGAGTTTCCGGATCTTTTCCTCCTCCTCCGTTAGATCCACTTCCGGCTTGATTTCCTGATCCGGAACGACTTCCGGAATTGCTTGAACTGCTATCGGAAGCGGAACCACCAGAAAATCCGCTTCCGGAACCGCTTGAACTGCTTCCCGTTCCGGGATCAGCTCCTCCTCCTCCTCCTCTCAAAAATCCTCCGGAATTTCGATCGAACCCTCCATTTGATCCCGAATTTCCGGAATTTCCGGAACCAAAACTGCCGCCCTGCGCTTCCGGAACTCCATTGAATTGACCCCTCCGGCATTATTTCCGCGTTTCCGGAGCCAAATCCAGATCCGAAATTTCCGTTTTGACCTCCACCAGCTTGTTCGCCTCCAAATTCTGTTCCAGCATTTCCGCTGGAACCACTTCCCCCAGAGTTTCCGGACCCAAATCCGCCTCCGGATTGTCGAGATTGTCCTCCCCCGGTATGTCCGCCTCCAAATCCTGATCCGGATTGTCCGGTTTGTCCTCCTTCAGCATGTCCGGCGCCAAACCCCAGAATTAAACCTCATCCCAGGTGGTCCAGTCGCGATTCCCGGAGGTTGGGCCGAGGTGCCGAGATCAGATCTGCGGCTCAAGTTCGAGTTCGGAAGGTCTTGGCCGAAAATATGGAGTCGGGGGCCGTTCGGGTCGGGTTGGGGGTTGAACGTGGTGGCTTCGCCGGGCGGGACTTCGCCGCTTTCGACCTGAAAAAGGGTAAGTTATTTCGTTCTCTCTCTGTCTCTCTCTCAGGCTCCCTCTCTCTCTCTCTCTCTCTCTCTCTCTCTCTCACCTGTCCACTAGCACCGGCAAATCCTCCATGCGGTGTCGTCGTCGGCTCAAAAAATCCGGCACCCCTGGGCCCACCACTATTTTGACCCTCAGCCTCTCGCTGTGGATTCGCGCCGTCCAGAGGAATCTCACGTCCATCCGGTCCAATTATCCGGCCTGCAGATATTCGCCCCGAGGTGTCGAAGGCCTTGTTGTTGTTTTTGGAGCCGCCCGTAGTGCCTGGAAATGGGTATCGTTTCGTAATGCACTAATTTTAGCACGAGTTCGGACTTCGCGGATTCTTTAAAAGGACATGCAAGGCCAACAAAATCCATATCCATGCCTTGCCCAGCCCCTTAAGCCGCCAAAAACTTACCCCCATCCTGCACCACCCGTCCCTGATTGTAGGTTCTTGAGCAGTGGACATTCGTGTACTCGCCCTTGACGAATACCTATAAGTGGATCGGGTTACGGTAGCTGGGGCAGGCAATAGGTTATGATAAGAAGCGCCCCTTCAATCTAGGCTGTATTGAATGTAGGGATGGCCTCGAGAGGAAAGAGAGAGAGAGAGAGAGAGAGAGAGAGAGAGAGAGAGAGAGAGAGAGAGAGAGAGACACCAACAATACGGGATTCGTGGAGGCAAAACATTTGTTTTGTTTAATAGGTTGAGGCAGCCGAGAGTGGCGAGGGAGACAAGGTCACTTTTTAGGGCGGATCTGGAGTATTGGATCTCTTTCGCTCTCTCTCCCTCCCTCTCTCTCGCTCTCTCTCTCTCGCTCTTTCTCACTAACAATATTAAAAAGTCCTGACCTTGCCCCGAAACGGCTTCTCCGTCTGCACCTCAAACTTGATGTAATCACCTTCGCACGTGATTTGCGGTAAACCTGATAATTAAAATTTGGCAACGGTAGGTAATGTGGCTACTAGAATTACGAAAAAGATAATTCAACAATCTGCCCGATTCAGTGAAAATCTACCTATGACCGAGTTGTGGATGTCGGAAAATGTGGCCGCCGTCCGCAGCAGAAGCAACAGCTGAAAAATGGTTTTGCTTTTGTGACGTAAGAATCCAGCAGCTTTGCCAGGCTGTCCACCTGAATACCGAGAAGCAATCATTAAGACCCGCGAAATTCCCAATTTGCGGCTTTTTAGTCCAATCTTCCGGTTCATTCCTCTTCAAGCCAAGATTCGCTTGTGCTGACTAGGTCTCGACAGAATTTGAAATCCCTCCTAATGGCTCAGCCGGCTAGGTGTAACTTTTCCCAGGGCTCAGGCTTGGACCGATTTCAAGTTGATGTCGAGGTTATGCTTGAAGCATAAAACCGTTGGACACGCATTTGAGGCACATTACGTAGCTGTTAAGAGTCGACAAGAGGGGCGATCGCTTCTTTTCATTTCTAGGCTCTTTAAAAGCCGAACTAGATTCTAAAATCTCGATCTCCAAATGTCCAATCCCTCCTTCCGGTTCGATCCCGACCCCCCCTCCCTCAAGGTCAAGAGTTCGCGGTGGCCCATAAAAGTATGTGGGGAGACTAGAATCCCCTCCCAAGACTCGGGACACCAGCCAGAATTGGGTCAACTTTTCCGCGGGGTGCAAAAGTACGCGTCGAACCGATGCACCAAGTTCGATGTCGAGGGGATTGATGCTTGAAGCATCGGGCTGGAAGCTTGTTGCGGGGGTTGTTGCCATCCATATAACGAGGAGAGAGAGAGAGTGACAGAGAGAGAGCGATGCTTCTGCGTATAATTATCCCGGTGGCTGCTTGAGGTATTTCCAAGTGGCGGATGGGTTTTTATTACGGTGTCGGGGGATCTTTGAGCTTCTGGCAACACGGCAGTCAGGAAAAGGAGATGGTGCCCCGAGAAGAGGAGCCTAACCCTAAGCCTAGCCTGTCTAGCCTGAGACTGAGACTGAGCCTGCGCCTAAGCCTGAGCTGAGACTGAGCCTGAGCCTGAGCCTGAGCCTAAGCCTGAGCCTGCAGCTAAACCTAACCTAAGCCTAAGCATCGCCTATTTCCAAATCCCCAACTTCCATCCCCAAAAAGATGTCAATTGGCCAGTCTCGGATCCATTTTCAGCCTCTCTCCCTACAGGAATAATTTCCCATTTGTCCATGAGGCGCGAATCTGCTCTTCTCGCTGTCCACTCCAATCCTATCCACACATCTTCTTCCGCCCAGCTGCCCATGCTCACTGTAGAAATGGGCAGCTAATTGCCCCATCCCCTGTTCGTAGGTCCGCCAAATTGCCCGTTCTCTCTCTCTTTCTCTTCTCGCGACAAATGTCGAAAAGACAGGTGCAGGCTCAGGAGGGGGCATGCCGCCCCCCCGAAATCTGCAGATGTCGAAAAATGATAGGGGGTACCCTTATGATTTTGAAAATTTTTGAAAAAGGGCGGTAAACGGCAGATGTTTTTGAACCGCCGCCCCCCCCGAAACCTTGCCGCCCCCCCCGAAATTTTGGGTCAGCTACGGCCCTGGACAGTGGACCACCCGCACCTGCCCACCCATGCCAGCACACACAAAATGAATCATTTTCAACGCTCGCTCGCGCCCACCCATTTGACCCGGATGCCAATTTTGGAATTAGGCGCGCCTCGTAGGAGTCGAATCGAGCGCAAAAAATCGTTTTAAAGGGTCCGGAAAAGCAAAGGATCGGCGGGCTGGAAGTTCAATTCTCGAAATAGCGTATTTCAAGGGGCCCGGAAGCCAGACAAAATTAAATTAGATTTTAAGCGCCTTTAAAGGGAGTGAGAAGCCAATTTGCCAAGCAAAAAAAAATGCAAAAATGACTTACCGTAACTGTCCTCATCCCGCCGAGCCGAGCAGCCCCAATAAAAGGGGATAGCGTGGGGAAAGTATGGCGAATTTTTTGAGTGGCTGAAACGTAAACTATAAATTTGCATAAAAATACTTGTGGAAAAATAAAAAGGGTGGAACAAAATATATAAAGAAAATAAGTTTTAAGTTCCTGGAAATGTAAATATTTCATAGAGCGAGAGATAGAGAGACAGAGAAAGAGCGATAGAGAGAGAGAGAAAGAGAGAGAGGAAAGCGAGAGACTGAGAGAGGAAGAGGATAGAGAGAGAGAGAGAGAGAGAGAGAGAGAGAGAGGGAGAGAGAGCGAGAGAACAAGTCAGGGACAAATTGACCTGTTGATCCAATAATATCGAATTAAGGTCCCTCAAAGGACCGCCCGAGTCCTTTAAAGGCCCATTAAAACCAAAGAACCAAATTAGCAGCCACTAAAACCCAAGGAAAGTCCATTCAGCCCAAATTTGGGGCATCTCCCCGAACCGCACGGAATTCCGTACGGGAGGTGTAAATGGGAGCGAAACGGAGTGCTGCGCATCCGCTAAAGGGGCATGCGCCAAATTTGAATAGCGGCTGTGGGGACTGGTATGGAAAAGTAGGTAGTCCAAATAGCCCGTGAGCGCCACAGATGACGACCATTTTGAAGGGAAATCGCAAATATTCAGATGGCCCGGTTTGGCGAGAGAGAGAGAGAGCGAGAGAGAGAGACAGTGAGAGAGAGTGGGAGAGCGAGAAGAGAGAGAGCGAGACGTGGAGAGACGAAATGAATTGTATTCTGCTCCAGGTGTGAATATCGCATCGAAACATCCAAGTTCAACTGGTTCCGGCCGTTCTTTCCAGAACATTTTGAGAAAGCAAGAACGGGAGAGCGTAAAAAGAGAGAGAGAACGAGAGAGAAAAGAGCGAGAGAGAGCAGAATTCATCGATATTTAAGATCCAAAAACCGCTACCTCCTGAAAAGACACCGTCAGAGCCTAATCCTACTCAGGTAAAGCCGCCGTCCCCCACACTTTCATAACCGGCGGGCGCGTAAGCGCGTCTATTCGAATTGGATGGAAAGGGGATGGGCATTGTCCGGTCCCTTTAGAGGGAATGGGGTAGGACAGTAAAATGACCACTGGACCAGGTAGCGGAGAGACAGACGCGACATGGACTCTTACTTCCAGAAGAGACACCTCATCTACCCTTTCTGCCGGATCCGGACCGGACATGGCTATTACAGCTCTTCTGAGGAGCCCCAGCCAAGCTAATGGGATTGAGGGCGGTGGCAAGCGATGGTTATGGGAAAAGGAAAATCCCAGGTTTTTGAAGGAGTGACATTTTGGTGTCTGGAAAGTTGCGGGAGGGTGGGCTTATATGTTCTTAGACTTAGGCTTCGGCGGTTGGGCTTAGGCTTAGGCGCCTTAAGATTGTCCTTCGCTGGAGCCGCGATTAAATCAATGCTTAGAACCGCAAAAAAATGGCTGCAACTTTCACAAGAAGTTCAGAAGGAGCTTTCCAAGCGCGTGTGCCCTACTTCAAACCCCCTCCCGGGTGCACCCCCAATTATGAAAGTTGGGGGAGTCTCGAGCCAGCGGGAGGCGTGTGTTCGACCTTGTAAAGCCAATTTTTCGTGTTGGTTGTCTAACGCAGCGCAGGCTATCTCTCTTTCTCTCTTTCTTTTCTCTCTCTCTCTTTTCTCTCTCGCTCTCTCGCTTCCTCTTCCAAAAACCAAATAAATCCTCAAAAAACGTAAGATTCGCAAGAGTTCTAGCCTTCCGAACCCCTTTAGAAACTGGCAAGGTATGACAACGCTGTAAAATTCCTATAGATCGGTACTGAGTCCCTTTAAAAAACAGTCTCGCAAAGAACCATAAGATGCTAATCGCTTTAACACCGGGGAGAGTGGGCTCATGAACATGAAAAACGCTAACTGTCGCACCGACCCGAATCCAAAAATCTACCTATAGACAGCTGGAAACTAGTTCAGCTCCGTCTTTCCCGGTATGCTTTCTAATGGAACGCCTGGGATCCCCGTCCTTGAGTCGAGAACGGTTGAGTGGAGGAGGGTGTGATGAAGCTGAGGGAGGAGCAATTATATACTCAAAACAAGGTGAGAGAGAGACAGAGATAGACAGAGAGAGAGAGGGGGAGAGGGAGAGTCCCTTAAAATCCATAAGCTCAAAGTGAGCACGACTTGTTAGTGTTCAACCTTACCCAAGAACTTCCCGGAACGCCCTTGACTTGACGGTACGGTGTTGTGCCAGGGGTGGGGGCAGACGGGTGTCTTCTGTATGGGTTCGGAACTCACAAAAAGTCGAAGAAGACACGGGTATTATGTCTTGCCCTCTCTCTCTCTCTCTCTCTCTCTCTCTCTCTCTCTCACCTTGGGTCATACAAGCAACGAACCCAGGTTGTTGTCTGTGTGTGTTCGAGATGTGGGTCAGAAGTGCAATTTGGGGAGATGGGACACAATGTATCTCCTGGGGGAGGAAGCGAGAGAGAGAGAGAGAGAGAGAGAGAGAGAGAGCGAGAGAAAGAACGATTTGACCTTCACCCACAATGGCATACACCTCAAAAGGGTACCGGCCGCGCGGGGGCCCAAGCCCCCGTTTTGTACAGCAGCCAGCTGGGGTTTTAAAGGGACCGGGAAGGCTAATCCGTGGAAGATACTCTTTCAGTATACCTGTAATTTTTAAAGTTCAGGACGGATGGTTGCTTAGTCTAAAATCGGTGAAAAACTGCGATCACTTTGAAATTATAAAAAAACGATAGAAAGAGAGAGCGAGAGAAAGAGAGAGAGAGAGAGAGAGCTGGAGAGAGAGAGAGAGAGAGCGAGAGGAGATAGTATGTTAGGGTCATATGGGCACGGTAATATAGCTAAGGTTCAATTTACAGGAATCTCTAAGGCGAGAGAGAGAGAGAGAGAGAGAGAGAAAAGGTTCGAAATCCAACCCAGCACCCTTGAAAATCCACGCAGTAAAACGGAGCGAAACGGAAAACGTGTCAAGCGGCCGGGCTGAATAGTTTGGAGGGGTTGAAATGGCAAACACTTGTCACAATTGTACCCCCAGGGGCTACAGAATGGCGGCCGGTATACAACCACCCAGGTGTCGAAATGGGGGGCGGGGCTTTGTATGGGAGGGGGTGCCTTTTGTACGAGACACACCCCTGGACACTCCCTTGCACCCATCACCTGTCAAAAGGCCAAACGAGTACTGTTCGAGAGGGAGAGAGAGAGAGAGAGAGATAGAGAGAGAGAGAGAGCACAATAGACATTTCTTATCCTTGTCCCTCTCGAAGCCCTAAACCCAACAATTATGCGAACATGCTTTTGGTCGAGGGAGGATAAAGGAGGGTCAAGGCAAGGTTTGTAAAGTGTTTTGTGGTGGAAATCGGTAGAGTGGATGATTTCTTAGTGGTATCTCAGGCAAAAAGATTAAAAACTACCCAGAAAATACCAGAAAACAATCTAGAAGTCCGATTACTTTTAAATTCAAGCCGAAAACGTTGGTAAAACAAAAAAAAACGAATTTTTTTGGCTGGTTTTTAGATATAATTGGATATTTGATGATTATTTAGACCATCAAAAAAAAAAAAAACTAGCCTGGAATATCTCACAATTAGCAAGCTATCCAAGAACCTTACGAATGCCTTTAAAATTCAGGCCCAAACGCCCAATACCGCAGTGTCACGTAGCGTGCAAAAACTTGAGCAGTTTGAGGGGATTTTAGAGCAAAATGTAACATATTCATCTATTTTAACTATTTTCAACTGAAAAACAGGAAAAATTAATGAAAGGAAACATGACCATTTATTTTTTTTTTTTCGGTTCTTTTCAAGGTATCGGCACTACTTTTTTTGGTTTTATCTGATGCCCCGGACATCAACCCTCCCTCCTTATTTTTCGGTCAGCAGCTTCGGGGCTTTGGCTGCTTCTTCCCCTCGGAATCTTCAAATCCCATGGGGGAAGATCGGTCACCGGCTGACAAATCTCCACCCAGGGGCCCATCCCCCCAAAGGACCTCTTCCAAAGGCCGTTTCGCGCTGTTGGTATAGCTCGCGAAAAACGGGTAGGATTTTAGCTATAACATGGTGCTTCGATCTGTTTTAGGGGTTTGAATCCTTTTTGATGCAATAAATTTTATACGTCGTTTGGTTGAGCTTAAAAGTTTTGGCTTTATAGTTTTGTACGGTTTTTCGTTCTCTCTTTCACTCTGTCTCTCCCTCCCTTTCTCTCTCTCTCTCTCTCACGCTCACTCTCACTCACACTCGTACTCTCTCACTCACCCTCGTTCTCTCGCAGTCACTCTCTCACTCACTCTCACTCACTCTCTTTCTCTCTTCCACTCTGTCGCTCTCCTCTCCCCTCTCTCTCTCTCTCTCTCCTCTCTCTACCTTTCTTCTCTCCTCGCAGTAGCTTTTTCACGCGACGCACCCCCGGTTTTGCGTAGTGCGTAATGTATGCGTAAACGACGCCTTTCCGTACCGCGTGGCGTGCACGTTGCTTTTTGCCGTCGCCCAAAAACCGCCATGCGGAAGCATTTCTCGAGATGTTAAGAATTTTTTGAGCAAGACCTGCTCTTGCGCGTGGCACCGGGTCCATTGCGTCGACCAGGAACAGCCGGGTTGCGTCTTGCGATGCGGCAAGATCGGGACTTAAAGCAATCAAGCAATCAAGGCTCCTCTGTGCCTTTGAAGTCGAGCAGCTCGATTCCATTCCGTTCCTCATTGCACCCCTCATCCAATCCCAATTCCAATTGCATTTTTTTTTGAGGAATTGACGCCCGACACTCTGGGCCAGGGCCCCAATCAGCCGCCCGGGCCCGTTTCCTCTGTTTGTGCCTCTGTCCGTCTGTCAGTTTGTGTGTCTCGTCCAACTCGGCTAATTCCATTTTCGTGGTGGCCCACAACTGGGGTCTCGTGCTCAAACGCGTGGCAATAAAAGGCGTTTTTTCAGGCTTTATATACCTTTTTTAACATTTTTCTCGTAGTTTAAAGTGGATTAAAAACTCACTTACCCATTTGCAATATAAGTAATGCTTTTTTGAGCTGATTTCTTGTGTGCTAAACTTGTGCTCTTCACAATTTTACACAAAAATAATGACGATTTCTTCTGCAAGTTTTTTTTTTGGTTGCCGAATCTCGAAAAGCCCTTCAAACGTTCCCCCGCCCGCAGCTTTACTTTACTTTTCTATTCCAAACTTGTCACAAGCCGCCCATTTTTCAGGGACCCCTGAAAATCCTAAACCCAACCCATCCATCAGGGCCCACCGAGGGCCCCCTTTTCACTAGTAACGGAGAGGGGTATAAAAAGGATTTTTGTTTCTTTTTGGGGGGCTTACTTATTGCGAAACACACTACATATCAGGCCGGTTTCAGGTTTTTTTTGCCTGAGTAATTCCAACCCTGAATGCTTCCGGAAATCCAGCTCATTTTTCAATACGGTTTTTTGAAACTTTTGGCCTGAACTTGCCGGAAACACGGAGAATTCAGGCTGTTCTAGTCCGGAAATCACGTTTAGGAACCAGGTCAACTCGGAATCCTACTATATCCTACTATATATAAAAAAATAGTGTTTGTGTGTTTGTGTGTGTGTGTGTGCCACTTTGCATCCACTTCCGTCTGTCTGTCCGGAGGATAGCTCAAGAAGGGACGGGTAGTAGGCTACGTTTGATACGTCATTAGGTGCGTAATGGTCTAGGGATGACTGCACACATATCAGATTTTGAAAAATTAGCCATTTTCGCTATTATATTTAGGTTTTTGTAAAAACCTCTTTGTTAGGAATAATTAGCATAGACCGGAAGTGTATGATCGCCTATATAAAGAGACAGAAAGGGTTGCTTTTCATTTTTTTTGTCTTCTGAATGGAGGACAATTATGCAAAGGGCAGAATAGTATGGGGTCCGAGACGGGGCCAGGGTTGAAAAGTCGCGAAGCGGCTTTTCAACCCTGGTTATGGTTAATTTAGACCAATTCCTTCAGGCCCATCGGAAGAAACACGATCGAATCAACCGGAAGAAGCGCCGGCAAATTCTTGCCAACGGTTGCAGCCTGGTTTAACGCGAAGAAATCCGGTCAACCAAGTCAACTGGGCTCAACTCCTTGGCAAACGGGGCCAAGAGTCTGAATTTCCCGAAAACAGGATCAACCGGAACTTCCAAAAACATCGACATAACTTTTCTCGGCGGCCCAAAAATTGGGCTGAACCGGAGGTTCCGGAAGAGTCTGACATCCTTTACAGTCCGGCCCACGTCATTTCGTGCGACCGGAGGTCCGGAAATTTCGGAGATGAGCTTTGGCCTAAATTCACAGAAATTTCGGGCGGCTTCGCTCGACTGGGAGCACGGAAAACCGCCGTACCAACCGGAAGCGGCCTGAACTGCTTGAAAACCGGGTTATCCAGAAGGTTCCAGCAAGTCTGAATTGCCTGAAAACGGGTTAGCCGGAAACTACCGGAAAGCTGGATAAGCGTGTTCAAGCCGGCCTGAAGGAGGTGGTCAAGCTTTTCCGGCTTCTGGCTTCAACTTTGATCAAAAACCCTAAAAAATGCACTCTAAATCGAACACAAATTATTCCACTCCACTCCACTCCCATTTCCGGGTGACTCCGTAACATTCCTATTGCCAGTATTTCCCAGTTGATGGCCGGAATGTTGGTGGTGGGTGGGGGTTTTCGTGTGTGTGCCCTAATCCGTCGTCTTCTTCTGCTTGTTCCTCCTCCTCCTCTTGCTCCTTTTCCTCGTCCACCTCCTCCTCCTCGTCTGTCTGTCCGTCCATTAGCCCCTCAACAGAGAGAGACCGAAGAAGGGCCAGTGGGCCTCATCGAGGGCCCCTATGGGCCACAAAGGAAGGGCCCAAACACTCCCCCCAAAGCCCCACCACCCGGCGCGCCAAAGTGGGGGCGCGCGCGTCTCGTTTTTCCGTTTTTCCCTGAACCCCTAGAAGGGCTTTTTGGCTTTGGGAAAATTCTCTCATTGTTTCGAAACCGGACTTTATGGCCGAATTTTGTGGGAATTCCGGGAAATTCCCGCTTGCCGGATTCAAAAACCTGCGAAATTCTTTATTGAGCTTGCGCTTTTCAGGTATTTTTCCTTATTTTTGTTTTCCGCTGCCGCTATTGCCAAAAATTTACTAGCGCATATTTGACATACCTCGCCTAAAATCGTATAAAATTTTTGAGAAAGTTTGAAAAATATCCCGATGTGATTTCCTGACTTTTCCCCCGCTTCCCATTTTTGGTTCTTGTGCATTATCGGGGGGGGGGGGTTACTTAATTTCACCTAAAAATTCAGGAATTGCCATTAATATAATAGTAATTTTTTTCATAGTGTATTCTAACAAAATTAACCATATTTCTGGTAGAAAAACCAATAAAAAACATAAAATTTTTTAATTTAGGTAGAAATCGGCCATGATCGCTATATTTTTGTATTTTTTTATGCAATATGTAAAGGCGTTGCGTTTATGAATAGTAAATAAATAGTGTAAAAAGACTTTCCCTGGTCAAATTGAAAAAATGGGATCTAAAGAAAAAGTGGGTTTCCCTCTGACTAAACTCGCGTCGCCCCCCCGATATGCACAGGTACCCTTATTAAACTAGCGATCACCTTTTTAATTTTTTGACTCTCGCTCCAATGACCTTTTTTCAGTACTTACCCTTCAAAACCAATCCCGTCCCCAAAAACTTTACCACTTTGACTCGAGTTTTTCCGGCCCGCCGGGGCCCATTAGAGACGCCAAGTCGATGGTGGGGTGGTGCTCTATTTTCCGGGCGGCTTTTCGGGCTGTTTTTATGGGCGTTGATGGAAATACCCCCACACAGCACATCCATCAGACCCCACTGAGGGGGCAGAGGGCCCCAATTGGGCCACACCCTCACACATGGGAGGGGGGAGGACACATCCAATTCATGAAAATTGGCTCCTCTATCTGGCGGTGGAACATGTTTTTTGGGGGGATGGATGAGGGTAGAAATAGCTCTAGTGATTAATTTTTAAAATTTTTTCGGATAGCTTATTTGCATAGTTTTTGATGCTCTATCGAAAAACATTTCAAAACACCGAAAAAGGATTTTTACGTTAGCGCTGGATACCAAGGTTTCTGGATTTCCAACCAGAACCCCGACAGGAAAATGTCGACAAGACAAAATCCCGACTAGCCACGATCCCGACGATCAAAATCCCAACAGGCCAAATTCTTCACGGCCAAAATACCGACAAATACCGACAGAACAAAATCTAGCGAGCTAAAAATTCTGACAGATTTTTTATGCTAATTTCATTCTCAGTTGCGCTTAATCAGCTATTTTGGCTATTTTTGCTATTTTGTTTTTTTTCTTGTCGGGATTTTGGCTGTTGGGATTTTCGTGTTTACTCTTTATTTCAGATAACTCCTAATTACAGCGTTGCTCGAAATTAAAAAGGATATATTTTATTTGCGAAAAAAATAAGTTAGTAATCAGCGGCAAAATCGGATCGGCTACGCGGGTCCTTGGGGTCTGTTTTGGTGGAGGTAGGCGAGCGGGTTGAGGAACGGGAAGTTGGGGGTGAACGAGGGGAATGCGAGCGGCATCTGAAAAGGGTTTTATAGTGCGCAACTTTAAAATTACGGTACTTTTATGGTTTAAACGAGGGAAAACAAGGAATCCGTAAACCCTAGCACCTGTGGTAATTTCTTGGCCGTTCCTTTAAAGCGCACGTTCAGGGAGGGGCCGTGTACTCGAACCAACGTGTACACCCTATGGACGTAGGGACCGCGCGCACGACCTGCCCGTGCTGTGGCAGGCCATTCCCCTCCTTTGCAGCGTGGTGCGCCCCTCGCCCCCTCGCCAGGTTGTAGCTGTGGCTGACTGGTATGCATCCGCGCCTCCTGAGCGTGGGGCCCGGTTCGACCCGGCCGCGGCCAAAATCTTTGCTTTTTTTCCGAAAAAACGTCCCTGAACGTGCCCTTTAAAACTCACCATTGCGCCGGCGGCAAAGGCCATGGCCAATTGTTGTTGCATATAGGCTTGGACTTGTGGGTACATCATTGCTGAGAAGTAGTTCGGAGGCAGCAGAGCCGGATTCTAGAAAATATACTCAGTAAAAAAGGTGCCGATCATCACTTCAAAAGTCATAACTTCAAAATCGTCGCTTGGAAAAACTTTTCTTTGAAACGTTATGGCTTTTTTGACGTCGATACACGATGTAACTTATACGGACAAATGTCGAAATATCGATTTTCCTGGTGAGGACTTTTGGACTTGTTATTTCGGGGTAAAACTTTGTAAAAATCATAATTTTTAAGCAGCTGCTTTTTTCAAAGTAATTTTCCTAAAAAACCAATATTACCTGCATAGCTGGGAACCCAAACGGCGCGACCCGAGGCGCGACTTCGGGCTGAACACGTGATTCCTCTGCAGTTTCCGTAGTGACATCGGGAAGTTCAGGGCGAGCTCGCTAAAAATTGGAGAAGTTACTATCATTCCTGATGACGTATCTACCCTATTTTGAAATCTTTCCTTTACTTTATACTCAAGAACTATGTAGAACATTTTATATGCCTAGTAAAATTACCTTTTCCGCCTCCATTGCTTCCGCTTTCCGCTTTCGAGATGCGATCTTCGCAGCCAAATTGGCCGCGGCGGCTTCAAGATCGGCCTCTCTTTTGCTGGCCGACACTTTGGCTGATTTTCCCTAAAGACCAAATGTTAAAAATTAATTCTAGTATCCAAAAAAAATGAGACTGGGATAGTTAAAGTAAGCTTACCGCTGTTCGAGCCTCGACCAGCTTTCTATCAAGTTCGTCGCTAGCTCGAAAAATAAAGCCGAAATTGGAGATGAGTTGCTTTTCGTAGTCGGGGTAGCACTGGGCGGAGAGCGATTTCAGCTCGTCCAGGAAGGCTTGAGTACTAAAAATAATTTGTTTAATACTCGATCATTTTTTTAGCTTACTTATTGTTTCCAACCCCGATCGACACATTTAACGGCACCTTGGCGTGCTTGTTGGCAATGTGGTTTCGAATAATGCAGATTGAGAGGCCAGTGTACTAAAGAAATATGGGTTTCGACGGTTATCGGGGTCGGAAGTTAGTTAAAGTTTTAGTCTAAGCCTAAGCTAAGCCTAAGCCCAACATAAGTAAATAGACTTTTAACGATTATTAACAAACCTGACACAGTCCACATTTGAATGGGCGCTGGCTCATATGGGTGAAGACGTGCGGTATCATCTGCTTCGGTCCCCAATGACCATCATTTTTGCACACCTGACAGGTCACCAACTTTCGCAGACAACGCCAGTAGCCCTCTTTGTTTTTCTGGAAAAAACGGAGCCATCAAAAGCTATAGTTAAGAAACTTACCCAAGAAAGGTTAAGGCCACACCACTCCTGAACGGCTTCAACAGCCGCCGGGAAGTAGATCATGGTGAGTAACTTGTAGGACTCTTTCATCTTGTCATCCCTAGAAATTCAATGATGATATATTATAGTATAGTAAAGAAGAGTGTGTATAAAATATACTTAAACATTTCTTACATCAAGTCAATCGGGGTTGCGGCGACGTTGTCGTGATGTACCCTATGCATATGCATTGCCGCTCGAAACAGGCTCACGAATTTGGCCGGGCAGGTGCCGCATTGATACCTATAAATAGTACTATTTTCTATAATATCTTCTTATATAGAATCGTTAATGGTACGGCCAACCAATTTTCAAACAAAAGCTTGATTTTAATACCAAAAATGACCATTTCTAAAAAATTCTAGGAAGTTTTACACTTAATAGCGTACCATTAATGCTGGTGTTACAGCAAGGCTTGCAAGTGTTTATCGATAGCGTAGTAAAAATTGAATAACAACCTCCTAAAGGATCTTTGCTAGCCTACCCCGCCTCGGCTTATTTCCTAAAGGCTCTCTGCTAGCCTACCTGGGACTCGATCTTAACTTTTACCTGAATGACCTCTGCTAGACCGCTAGAACCTCTATACTTCCTAAATGATTGCTGCTAGCCTGCGCTGCTACACTGTATTTGCAATCTGCATATTTTAGTTACAGAGTATTATTTACACCTTCCCGTAAACTTCTGATCTCAAGAAATGCAAATTTTCCCTACCGATAGACTTCTGAAGAATGCTTGGACATGTGCTCGGCAATGTCGCGAACAAATCCGCTTTTTGGAGGTAGTCCGCATTTCTAAAAGAAAAATAATATGTAAAAAATAATTTTTTTCAACGTACCGTGCACTTAATTTCGTCCAATGCCGGCTTTTCAAATTCCTGGGCGACTTTGGTGTCCGCCGAACTAGCTTGGGGTTTCTCGTTTTTCTCGTCTTCAGCTAGCCTTCCTTCCTTCTTGCCCTCATCTTCCTCCAAGCCTTCCAATTCTTCGGCTACGTCCAAGTCGCCCAAGTCGATAGTTTCTGACTCAGTCAATGGAGTCGCTATAGACGACGTATCCTAAAAAATGCAAAACTGTTTTTCGTCTAGGCTCTCTCCTGCCTCTCTTTCTTTCTCTCTCCCTCTCTCTCTCTCTCTCTCTCTCTCTCTCTCTCGCTCTCTATCTCGCTCTCGCACCCGCTCTCTCATCGACTCTCTCATTCACCCTCTCCCTTCGATATGACATACTTAAATTTTACTAAAAATCTTTCCAAAAATTAAGAGAATTACGAAAAAGTGTAAAAAATGGAGATTGCGTCCTTTTAGGCGGGAAAATCGATTTGTTTTGACCTCAACATCGGATTATCATCCCACATTAAGTAGTAATACATAAGTATGAACTTGTAATATAGTAATAAGGCCTTCGAAACATACCTGATTGTCCGTTTCCGTAACGTCATCTTCAAAGCCCTCGACGTCGATGACCAAAACGCCTTCTTCATTATCGAGGGGGGCATCGTCAGCCGGGTTCATTGGCGTATTCATTTTGCCTAAAAAAATCTGGGTATATATGACTAGAAGTTAACAATATATAAAATGTATAAAAATGATAAAATAGAACGTTTTATAGAGGATAGAGAATGTAAGAGAGTAAGGTTTTATAGTAAGAAAGCGAGAGGCGCTTATCTCAAGCACAGATAGCCTTATCACTCGCCTTCTCTCGACACTAATGAACGAGAACGGCCATCTGGGATCGATTGATTATCTTGCATTAGTGCTTATCTATGAAAATTACCTTGCGCATTAATGATGGCGCCTATTTGAAAATGAAAAGTTACAAAAATTGTCTTTGACGATTTTAAATGTTTTTTATTGTTTTTATTTTGACTTTTTGATACTTCTGATCCAAAAAAATTTAACATTTTGCAGCAGATGCCCCGCCTCCAGCACAGATGAGATGGCCGCGGCGTTGGAAGTGGAGCATGTGGCGGTGCGTCAAATTTTATACCAAAATTAATTATATATTGTAGAATACAACTATTATTAATTACATAAATTAAATTATTTATCAAAAATAGTGTATTGATTATGTATTAAAAACAGCGGGGAAAACGCGTAAATTTTTAGAAAGTGCGGCGCCGGTCCTTCCTCCGCGTGCTTGTCCGCAGCCCATACTGGAAGTGCTTCATCTGCACCTTACTTATCGGTATTTTAATTTTTAATGGCCATAAAATTGTTATAAACATCTATCTAATTTTTATAACATTTTTAGGATTCTGCATCTTCTACGCTACCTACTGCCACGTCGAGCATGACGCCTACTCGGGGAGCAGTGCTTTTAAGTAATTTTTAAGACACGAAAATCGGTTTTTAAAGTATTATTCTAAATTTCTTAAGGTGCTTCCTCGACCGTTGTATTTTAAAGACCAGATTTAATTTATATTCAGTATTTATCAAACCGTTTTAAATCCAGATACCACCACGGCGCCTGCGCCCAGGGCTACAACTTCATCCCACTCGTCTTCGGCGCAATATTGTACGTCGTCTACCTGACGGAATGCTGGCATTCACGCGCGAGGCATGCAAAGATTAAGCGTGTAAGTTGAAGGAGGAAGTTACCTGCTCGAAAATGTCGAGAAGTCGAACACACTGAAGGCCTAGCGCACCGAGTCAAAGTGCATAGGGCAGCCGCGCGTAGTCTAAGTGCGACTACGCAGCGCTTCTCTGTGCATCCCTAACCAATGCGTTCAATACATTAACAGCTAGCGGTTATAGTTGAACTTGTAATTACCATTTTCAGACGGACCTGCCAACGGCCGAAGCATATCTTGGAATGCTACGCGAGAGTCCGCCCATTGTCTGGTGGCGCGCGGTGTGCTACCACTATTTGAGGAGGACCAGGCAGGTCACCCGGTGGGTCTGCCTGCAAATCAAAATGCATGCAGCCAGCCCTGAAACCCCTGATCTTTTTTAATTTACATGATTTTACCCTAATTTACGCTTCATGCGATAGTTCTACTAACCTTAGACGAAAAATTCAGATACCGAAACGGTGACGCGATCACCGCGACGCAAGTGTACTACGAACGGGTGAATTCGCACTCGGCGGGCAACGTTTTCCTGTATGATGTCTGTGGATTGAGGGTAGGCTAAAATTTGTATATTTTTCCGAGATTAGTGATATTTCCAAAAAATAGTATTCCGTCGAAATCTAGTAAAATCGCATCGCCTTACAAGGTTAACTATAGCTAAAATCTATGTTTAGGACATCAGCAAGCAGGTCGAGGGACTGGAAAAGTTCCCGGTAACGCGCATCAAGGTCGCCAAGGGCTTCGTCTTTGCTTGTATGCAGGTTTGAAGTTTTTAGAACAACAACAATGGGAATTTCTAGGCCGCCAACGAGTTTGAGGAGCAGCGCACACGGTTTTTCAACGAGAACGAGACGAAGGATGATTATATGGAGGCGAGTAATACCGCGTTCCCTTGCACAAATGAATTTGAGGCAGATAACCTGGGATCCAAGCCGTTTAAAGCTAAAGTGCAAATAGATTGTTCGAAAGGCCGCTCGTTCATTTGAAAATATCTCGAGATATTACTTTCAAAATGTTCTTCGCAGGTCCGGGAGGGTATGGATATGCTAAACGTCGAATTCGATGACGAATTGTTGTGTTTCCAGTCCGAGCGCCCGCCTTGGTTTTTGAGGGCTTGGGTAAGAATTTTACGCATTATTATCACGCGACACACTTGCAGGTATTCTGGCTGCTCTCGATCTTCCTCCTCTCCTGGCCGCTGCGACTACTGGCGGAATGGAGGACGGCATTTTTGTCGTTTCACGTTACAAAATTGTTTGGAACGAACTATCTCAGGTAATTACGAAATTTTACCATCGTCTATTGATGAATCCCTCGATTTTGCCTTCAATGGTCTGTTAATCCAAGTTAAACCAAAATTTTTAGCCCGTCTTCCGTGAACTACACGGGCCCATTAACTCGTACGTCTACGATGGATTCGCGAGAATTCGAGGCGTTGTTACGGCGTGAACAGTACTTTGTCGTACCGTCCTACTCGCAGGCCATGTTGATGAATCCTGGGAATGCTAACGTTGTAAGTTAGAATTGGCTAGGATTACGGTAGCCTACAGTCGAACGGGTAGTGAAGGCAAGGGTAAGGTATACCATGAATCTTGCTACAACCTTTTGCTACAACGCGACAAGCAACGCACGTGTGCGTCTTTTCATTGCATAATCGATTACGGCACTTTATGGCAGCCAAGCGCGCGTGTGCGTTGCGTATTGACTATGAGGGCGCTACTAAATCCTTAGGGAACTCATATCCGTGTCTTGAACTCTCCTTTAAAGGCCCATGTAAGTCAGGATATCCCATGGATTCCTCGTAGCCACGGCAAGCAACGTACTCGCGCCGCTTTACCACAAGCAAAGGCCTTAATCACAACTCCGACTTATCCGCTCCTTGAAAGCCGGACATTGACTTTTTAAAGGACCCTTGAAGGCAAAAATTTACTTGACCTTAGATTCTTATGGCACCAAGCCGAGCCGCTGGCGGACTTTTTGGACGCAATGTACGTGGGAATGTGGATAACGAAAATGTTGTCATACGGTAGGAGTTAGAAGAAAAAGTAGAAAAATTATCGTTTTATAGAAATTACGGAGCGCTGGAAGAGGATGACGTTGTCGGGGATTTGAGGACTCCGCCGAGGAGTCGGAGCTTCACCTTCTTCAGGGGGTAAGTCTTCCGTGTCCCTTTAAATAGTGATTTTCCAGCGCTCGTCCCTCACTGCATCGTGCTCAGCCCATCCGGCTCTCCTCGGCCTCAAGAGTAGCTAGAAGTCTTTCCATCGGCGGAATTTCACTTTCCGGAACCGGAAGAGGTAGGGTTTTCTGCGGTATGTAGGCGTCGCGGTCCTCAGTACGCTAGGATACATACTGACGCTGCATGCGGGTACGGACTCACTCAATTCCAGGCCAAGACTCCTACGCTTGGCCGATGGAGTCAGATATTGACAGCGTCCCACTACTCCCTAATGAGCCGCCACCACCGTATGAGGTACGGTAGCTGGGTCATCATTTAGCGACGAATTTTAGATGGCCCTCCGGATGTGTGCCCCGTTGTACGAGAGGATACGCAGAAGCTTTTCCGCTCGTCTGAACTCGATCACTCATCTGACACCGTCGTCATCAAAGGATTTACCACCTGATCAGCCTTGAAATTGAGACTTCTCGCTCGCTCGCTCTCTAGCTCTCTCTCTCTCTCTCTCTCTCTCTCTCTCGCTCTCTCTCTCTCGCTCTCTCTCTCCCCCCTCTCTCTTTCTCTCCCCCTCTCTCTCGTTGACCTGAGATTATTTTGCTCACACAAGTTGCATTGCCGGTATTATTAGCAATTCTGAAGCACTTCATTTGACCATTGGACCAAGCTTCAAATTTTTATGGCTTTGAAATAAATATAAATTATTTTTTCAGGTATCGTCCCGCATACTGTATTTGTATATTTTTATTATTTAAACCCGTTGGCAGGCACCCGACAGATGTACATCATCTTTAAAAATAAACCATAAACCATCAGGAAAGAGGATCAGGAAAAAGCTCAGAAAACTTATAGTTAGCTTCATTCGTTTTAAAGGGAGCGGCAAGAGATGAATGCGTTTTTCCGGGTTTTGGGATGTCGGGATTTTGGCTTGTCGGGGTCCTGGGTGTCCAAATTTTTCCTGTCCGGATTTTCGCGTTTCGGGATTTTTACTGTCGGATTTTAAAAGGTAGGGACCGGCTGTCGGGATATTCGCTGTCCTGAGTTAGGATTCGCTATTTTTGATGTCGGGATTGTGGCCCGAAAAATAAAGATCGCACTCCCCTTTGCCTTAATTTGTTTATCACACTCCCTAACCGATCGTTCATCTCCCAGCAGTCCTTCCCAGATCTTTTGGGTGCAGATGGCTTTATAATGGGGGAAGAGCGGAGACGGGTGAGACCAAATTGCGGACGGCTCGATCCGGGCGCGCGGCGCGGGTTCGACATTCTGGTCTGGCTATGGAAGGGGAGGTGGATATGTGAGTGGCTGTGGCTTCACACGGAGTTCCGACAGTCCTCTACCATATCCAGTCTCTGAAGGGGCCTGAGCTTCAGGGCTGGTTCTCCCGCGGCAGCCTTTCTCGCTCGCTCTCTCTCTCTCTCTCTCTCTCTCTCTCTCTCTTCGGCTCGACTCTACCTCTTCCCACCTCGACCTCCTCCTCATCCCGCCACCTTCACCCCCAGATCGATCTGTTTCCGCATCGCCGGATCTGATTTTATGCCCTCCCCGGATTCTCGCCTCGACCCCTCGAGACGGGTGCTAGCTGTTAGGTGCTTGACCGTTCAAGGAGACCTCCAAGGCAATCTTCCAAACAATTTTTTTGCTCCGGATTTTCAAACTTTACTTCCAAAACGATGAGATTTTAGCTGAAGGGTATGTTTGGAATAAGCCGACCGGAAAATACCATATACCGTACACCTCTAAAATTCCCAACTTCATAAAAAAAGACCGAAAATCGGTATAAACGCGTCAGATAGTCGCTATTTCCGCTCTTTGGTTGTCGATATTCTGTGAAAACCAGGATTTCGGTATTTCGTTTCCTATTTCGGTGTTATTTCGTCTGAAAAATCGGTAATTTCGATCGATCTTGTCGAAGGAATGTTTTTTGGATAGTCGGTATTTTTCGATATTCGGTATTTTGTTCGTATCGTCAGTTGCTTTCACTATCTTTGGCATTATTTTAGCCGCTTGGGAATTTTCCAAATTTTCCAATTTCCCGGTTCCGGTCGGCATTTCCAGCAGGTCGGCATTTTCAAACCGTTTCCGATACCAGAAGCTCCTGCCCCTTTACAGGGGCAGGGAAATAGCAAAATCTACCACTCAATCGACTAGGTCTCGACAGCGACAGTTGCGACAGTCCAAATCCCGACTCACAGGACACGCTTTTTTGGCACAGCTTTTCGAAAAACTTTGTCGACACCTAATCGTCGAAGGAGGTCTGGTGCATCCAGGCCTCTTTAAAATCCGGAATATACCACACTTGATCGAAAACTTCGATTTAACATGCGTACATGTTTTTTTGGTAGTTTTCTTCTGGCTGCACGAATTTCCCTTTCCGCCCTCTTGAAACGCGGCGCGGCTCAAAAAGGCGGATTTCGGGCGCTGGGGGATGGTTTATACAGGCGATGGGGGATTCGTGTTGGAGAGAGAGAGAGAGAGTGAGAGTGAGAGAGAGCGAGAGAGCAGTGAGCACGAGGTGTACAACAAGTGGGGGCGAGTCACTTCTGAGTGTTTGTTGACCAGAACCGTCGCTGGTTTTGTGGGCGGATAATTGAAAGCGCAGCCGGCAATTAGCACGTCAGAATTCTTTTTTTGGGAGTTTTATCGTACTGTGGTGTAAAGTGTACTGTAGTGTAATCCTTTAATTTGTCTCATGTGGCAAACTTGAAGTTCTTTTTAAGTTATTTTTGACGGTTTATATGAATCCAAAAACTCTAGTAAGGGTTCTTCCCTCCCCCTCGCTCTCTCACTTTCTCTCCCTCTCCCTCTCTTTGTCTCTGTCGCTCTCTCTTTCTCTCTCGCTCTCTCTCACTCTCTCTCGCTTTCTCTCACTCTCTCGCTCTCTCTCGCTCTAAAATTTATGCAGCTCGAGACTACGCTACATTCCGTAAAGACGAACGAACGATCGGCCCTTCTCTCCCGAGCTTTCAACCGCCTGAAAAAGGGCCGGATCCATTACTGGCCGGTTGCGGGCTGGTGAAAGTACGGTGCTTGGGGCAGACTTTAGTAAAGCAGGCGAGCTTTCACTGCTTTCCGGATCTTTCCGGATTTTCAGCTGACGCTAGAAGTGTTTTTCTGAAGCTTGAGGGCTCTGAATAAATCCTAAGAACCTTATCTTGACTTTCCCATATGAAAATATGCAAATTTTCATTGATTTGTGATTTCCTAGCGATTTACTGAAATTTCCGGGTTTTTAACCTGTTTTTAAACATTTCAAAGTGCATATAACCTTCCAAAATCCCGCCACATTACGATAGACATTGTTTGTGCCGATAGTAACCTTGCGGACTCAATTCCGGACCCTTTCCGGAAATGACCCGGAACCCCGGCCAGCCATTGCTCACTTCAGAGATCCCTTTTCAGGGCCGCAGCCCTGAAAACAGGCTCTAATCCGTGGCGCGAGATCGTCACTCTCTATAGCTCTCTCTCACTCTCTCTCTCTCTCTCTCTCTCTCTCTCTCTCTCCTTCCGCTCTCTCTCTCTCTCACACCGATCATCTCCTTTTTCAAAAAGTCCGCGTCCTTCCCGGGTAGCCCTTCTCATGCAAATTTATCTCCGGTCGAGACCGGGGAGACATGAAAGGGACCGGAATCCGGAATTTTTCTTTGGTTCGGAATTTTCCTTACTACCCTACTCATCTGATTTATTTGTTGCCTTGATTCCCCAATGCTCTCTGCTAGCCTTCAGCTGTTCCCTGGTCTGACCTATTAATCGGTGCTTTTGCATTACCGGGGAGGGGGAATTTTTCACTAGCATCCAATTTTCCGAATATTGATTTGTTTTCTACAACTTTGCTAGCCTTTTTTAAACGCAAAAAAAGGGGAAATTCTTGCTAAAAATCTAAAAATTTCGATTTCTTAAGCTAAAAATGCCGATTTTTTAAACTAAAAATGTCCGATTATTTATCATAATTTCGAATCCCCCAAAACTCAAAACTCCTTTAGCAGCAGAAAGAAATAAGTGATGGGGGAGGCATTTGGCGAACGCACGCCTCGGTCGAGACTACGGGAAACACCTATCGACGCCTGGTCGGGCCTGGTTTCAGGGGTTTCTGAACTGGCCGAATGTGGGAAGGAAAGGTGAAAGGAAGGGAGGGGTGGGGCTGGCTTCCAGGATCACAGATTTGGGTCAAAAAGAGTAGCGACCTGCTGGGAAGGGGCGACGGGATGCATATCAATCAGATGCGCTACGGAGGGTGATCCGGAAAATCGATGGTTTTCGGGTCAAAGCAGCTATTTTTTGGCTTTAAATTTCTCGCTGATTTTACTGTATGCCGTACGTAGTAAATAAGCGGAACCCCACGATCAGGCATGGGTTTTGGGCTTTCATCTAAGCTTAGCTTCCGCATAGGATTAAATTACGCTCCAGCTTGGGCTTAGGCCTGGGCTCCAGCCTAGACTCCCGCTTGGTTGGCTTTGGATTGGCTTAGGCGTTGGCATGGGCTTGGCTTTGGTTTGACTTTGGCTTATGCATGAGCTTAGGCATGGGCTTGGCCGAGGCTTACTAGGGAAGTGCAAAAAAAAATCTGGAAAATCGCTTAGCAAAATATGGGTCTGATAGAGTCGACGACAGGGATTCGAAACTGCAATCAGAATTTGCAAAACGCTTAATAAAAAAGTTATGAGCATTTTAAGTTTTCAGCACTTTTCTCGCCCTCCCTTATGAGCCCCTCCCAAAGACGGGTGTCCGCATGTCGAGTGGTGTAGTGGCTAACTAGCCTGCCCCTGGGGCGGAGGGTCTTTGGTTCGGCTCCCCTGTCATGCCAAATTTTTTGCTTTTTGGTCAAAGTCAAGAACTTTAGACTTTTTCAAAGTTTCAAAGTCGAAAAGCCCGTTCTCTTAATTTTTAAATTCATGAAACCGATTACGAAGTGGTGGCGGGAGTGCAAGTACTGCCCTACCCGTACGCCCGTACGGGAGTACGGGTAGGGCACTAAAAAAAATTCACCTGTTTTTTCGTAAGGTAAGCCTACACGCAGTCAATAGTAAAGAAAATGTTCAAAAATTTAAATTTCGGACTTCGAAACTTTGAAAAAGTCTAAAGTTCTTGACTTTGACCAAAAAGAAAATCATGACGGAAACCAAGCCTCCGCCCAACATGCCCCCTCGACATGCGACATCTGTTGGGAAGCTGAGAGGAGGAAAAAGTGCTGACTAAAATGCTCAACTTTAACGTTTGAATTGATTGCATTTCGATCAATCGTCGACTCATAGACCTATTGCTAAGCCTTTCAGATTTTTATTGCATCCCTGACCACTTCTCAGGCTTGGCTTAGGCTTGGTTTAGACTTGGTTCAGGCTTGGCTTAGGCCTGGCTTAGGCTCTTTTCCCCTTTTCCCGTTCTATTCGGTCTGTTTATACACCTATTTCCAGGTCTTACTATACCGTAAATAGTACACAAGCGGAACTTTTGGCTCTTTAAAGATCCGTTTCCTGGTGAACTTTCATTATTTTGACCCCCTGGTACGGTACTGTCCATAGTACACTAACGGACCCACACTTGACTGTACACTCAGCCAGATAAAGCATAGAGAACTTGTTTCAGCAGCCACGCCGAAAGGACTCATTGTTCAAAAATGCTCTGACCCTCACGCGGGGTGAAACAACGGTGTGTTTCTGAGTCACACCTCCCAAACCCGTTCATTCCAAAAATTGGCATGCGTAAGCTGCGAGATGGGTATCTCTCTCACTCGCTCTCTCTCTCTCTCTCTCTCTCTCTCTCTCTCTCTCTCTTTCTCTCTCTCTCTCTCTATCTCTCTCTATCTCTCTCTCTCGGTCTCTCTCTCTTTCTCGCTCTAAAACCGAGAGCTCTTCGCCTACCTCTACAACTCAGGTTTAAAGAGACCCGGAAGCGCGGGTTCGACCCCTGTCTTCGATTAGATCTAGACAGCACCAACACATGGACACCACAACGGTAAAATTAGTTGCGTAACCTAATGTAGTGTGTAGCTGTCGAGAGCCTTACCTTGCGCGTCCCTTTAAAAACCACTCAGATGCCTTCTGGAGCCAATTTAAATACAGTCGTGATTCTAAAAATATTTTCCTAAAATTTCCCACACCAAACCGGTTCAACACAAACCATAAAAAGCGTTTCCGCCTGCCTGTCCATCTGACCGCTAAAAAGGGGGGAGGCTGTCAAGGGGCGATTGTGGTCGAGGAAGGGGTGGAAGCCATTTTGCCTCCTCCCCCATCCGAATTGACACTTTGAGGAGGAGGGGGCACCACAAGTTCATGCTCATCCTCCCGCCATTGCCGTCAGGCTCGTGCAGTTCACGCTTGCCTATATGGAACTGGGTATCTGCATTTGCGATTTATTTGGTTCTCTGATTATCTAGCTCTGGGTCACTCTTCTCTCTCTCTCTCTCTCTCTCTCTCGCTCCGTCTATCTCTCTCTCACCGCTTATCGCCGTGCGATAAAGATCGCCTGATAGCCCATAGTAAAAAATCCAATGTCATCCTTGCCCATCCCTTTAAAGTTTCAAACCTGAGCAACAGCACCCCGGACAAAAAGTTCCTCTAGACGCATGATGTCAGCGAATCGGCCCCACGATTCGCTGACCATCCTCCCCTCAGCCAGCCACACCGAGGCAAATCACAAAATTGGAGCTGGATTGGTGGGGAAGAGAGGAGGACGCGGCACACCTATCCCCACCCACACCACTCCAATGCCTACGGCAGAAACACGTTCGCTGCCACCGGGGGTGCGCTGAATCGAGGGTATCTGTCTGACATTAGGTGCTCTGTTTCTCTGTCTCTGTCTCGCACTCTCTCTCTCTCTCTCTCTCTCTCTCTCTCTCTCTCTCTCTCTCTCTCTCTCTCTCTCTCTCTAGAAATCTAGGGAGGCCTCCAATTGCCACTCAGCACCAACAAATCAGTCCAAAAGCCACCCGTTCATCAGCTACAAATGTGTTTGGATTAAGCTTGGCTGCTTGGGCTAGCTAGCAGAGATGGTTTTGGAGCGAGAGAGAGAGGCCAAGAGAGGGATAGAGCCAGAGAGAGCGACACCGAGGGTGCTAAGCTGTTCCTTTCCCTTTAGGAGACCTGGGTCAGCTAGCACTGATGTTTATGGAACGAGAGAGAGAGAAGAGAGAGAGAGAGATCTTAGACCAAATTTTCCACCTTTAGGCCACTTCTTCCAGTTCACACCCCTTGACATCCGTCTATAGCCTGTCTTTTTGTAATATTCCCGTTTTCACCTTCCGCCCCTGCCCAAGTCGTCTCAGATCCTAATCTCGATCTCCCACCGCCTTGGCATTGTCTCTAGTTCCAGCTTCCTCTTCGGCTTCTTCTTTCCCAGCTTCTTCTTATGTCCCTGTCTTTGACCCGAATGACCCTGGGATGCCTTTGGCTCGTGATGAAGCTTGTGCTCATGCTCAAGCGTTTGGAGCGTGAGCTTTTTAGGCTGCGGCTATGAGTCTTGGTTTGTTTGACAGCTCTTCCAAATCCTTTTATGAAATCCGTTCTAATAATTAAAATTTAATTAAATCGGTAGAATAATATAGATTAGATCTTACTTTCATAGTTTTTTAGCTTATTTTGGTTATATTTTTCCGCGTTTCCGAACTACACCTATTTACACCCAATTTCAAGCGCGAATGGAAGTTTTAATTGATGTTATTGACTCTACTTTTTAATATGACTTTTGGGGCCATATTTTGGCGAGCTGGAATAGCTTGAATAGCCATATATGTCAATTCCGCGACTGTACTATGCCATTCGACCCATCTCGCCTCTTTCAATAGCCCCCAATTCACAACAAACATATCGGCAAACACGGCCAACGGCACAATACGAACCGTCCGAGTGCGCCGAATTTACGCGTTTTTTCTGGAGACGTCAGAAAAACAAAATCCTGCATTTTTAAAGGCACTTACCGTAATTCAAATATTTTCGGTATTGAAAAATTGGTTGAAAATTTTAATACTCCCTCCATTTTCTTTCAAATGAATCGCCATTTTCCTGCGATTTGGAACGCTTTTGGAAGATTTCGATTACCTTTTCCTATAAATAGCCAGTAGTCATCCAAACGCCACAAACTTGCCTTGCCCGTCCCTTTAAAAGCGTTGGAAAGCGAAAAACGAGCCCTCTGGCGACTAGGTCTTGACAGCTACGAAAGGCACCAAAGTACAACTGAAGCGGCACTAGGATTTCGATAAAATCCGCTTATACCGAGTAAATTCGCGTGATGCATCGGTGTCTAGACCTAGCCAGAGAAAGGGGTAGACTCTGCTTCTCTCTGATTCCTTAAAAGAATTCGGAAAAGAGAAAAATCTACCTTTTCTATCGACTAGGTCTCGACAGCTGCAAGACTACAATTTTTAAAAACTTGTTGCGCGAATTTGGTGCGTCGCGTCGCTGTCTAGATCTAGCCAAAGAAAGGGGTAGACTCTACTTCTCTTTCATTCCTTAAAAAGAATCCGGAGAAAGACAAAAATCTACCTCTTCTATCGACTAGGTCTCGACAGCTGCAAGACTACAGTTTTTAAACATGTTTTGCGTAATTTTGAGCGCCGCATGGCTGTCTAGATCTAGCCATAAAAGGGGTAGCTTTTTGGGCTTCTCAGCCCCTTTAAAATTTCCAAATTCTGGTGATAATGGCGTTGACATTTTCCGTGTATCCTGTGCGTGTTGTAGTGCAGGTCATGCCAATCCCCCCCTGCTGTCAGTGGGTGCTCTGGGGGTCCAAATACCGGATCCGTTGCGCGTCACTGCCTCCTCCTCCACCTCGTCCACCTCCTCTTGCTCCGCTCGTTTTTTCGTCTCGACCCCCCGGTGGGTAGAGCTCGACTTATCGATTCCGGGGAATTTCCCGAATTTGGGACAAATCAGGACTGCCTTAATCACTTTTAAATATGCAAATCAGGCTCCAAATCTCTGAATCGGCTTGTTACTGTACTTCCGCTTAAAGGTACCTATATGCCAGCTTATTTTTTCACCTTCCTTCGCTATTCCTTTAAAATCGAGTATTCTCCGATAGGTTTGAATTTAAAAACGCATCAATTACCTAAATTTGGTTCAATTTTTTACTATGATTCCTGACGAAATTAATCTCCATCCATCATGATCAGAACTTACCGTACCCGTCGTCGAAAAATGTCCCAATTTTACGCCCGACCCGTTTATAGGCGCCAAACGGAATTCCCGAAATCACGATGATTTTGATACCGTAATTTTTTCGAATTTTTTTTATTTTAATTTAGCAATTGTCCAAATGCTCCAATTTTCCTTCCCAATCCGCACTGATCGCAATAAGCACTTTTCCTCGGATTCTACAGGTCCAATTTTTGACCGAAAAGTGGTGGTTTTGGGTGGACGCCTTAATTCGATGATGTGGTGTGATTTGGGCTGGGGAAACAATTATCACAAGTTTTTGTCTCTCTGTTTCTCTCTCCCTTTCTCTCTCTCTCACCTCGTGTTGTTTCTCCGACCGTTTTGTGACTTTTTACGCCGATTTCGAGCCGGTCATTGTCGTGACCGTTTCAAGACCTATTTCTTGTACCAAAATGATGAAAACATGCGATATTTTGACAATTTAAACCACTTAATATCTAAAAGGTTTGCCGTAAAGCTGTTTTTCGACTTCACGGCTCTTTTAAAAAATCTAAAAATATTTTGAGGTCATTTTTCCATTCCAGCCTCCTGCTGTGATTTTTCTCCGGCAGATTTTCCTCGTTTCGGGCTTCATTCTCGATTCTGGTTCCATTTCTCCCAAAGACATGCCCCAGCTACCGTAATCCCCCAATTCGTGCATCATTGCAGGGCTCCGATTGCCGATGAGTCGTGTGTACGACTCTGAGGAGAAGGTGCGGCACCGGAAGTCGGCGGGACCGCTAAGGACCGCCCTGAATGCCGTTGATGATGTGTGTATAGGGGTTTAAAGGGATCGCTACATCAAGAGCATGCCAATCCATAGCTTCTCTGCATTCCAAGTTCCGTTAAAGGTGTCGGGAAATGCGAGAATCGACCCTATCAACCCAATAGGTCTAGGCAGCCACGTACAGGGCAAAACAAGCTCAAAACAACTTTTAAACAAAAATTAAAAATAGTTTTCGTGTAATTTTCGAGTGGTGCGTCGCTGTCCACACCTAGTAGAAAAAAGGGTCGATTTTGAAACTTCTCAACACCTTTAAAATTCAATCTTTCAGTACTTTCAACGAAACTACGTCGGCCAGTCCGATTCGGCTGATTTTACGGCTGCGTGGAAGGAGAAGTTTAGCCACGCCCCAACATGGTGCGATGCGGATATGAGTCTACAGCAGATCCGAAGGGTACGGAAGACTTTAGGACCCCTTAGAACGCATTTTCAGGGGAAGGCACATGGAAATCGGATAGCCCTCTACTCGAGGACGTTCTTTCAGCGGAATTTGTTTAAAATGGGTGAGTGGGAGAGAGAGGAGAGAGAGAGAGAGAGAGAGAGAGAGGAGAGAGCGAAGAGACCGAGAGGGACCGACAGAGAGGAGAGATAGAATTGAAATATACGGCCTGTTGTGCCGGCCTGAAAAACGTGATTATCGAAGTGGACATTGTGAAGCTATGGGTACCGCGTGAGTGTCTGAATTTTGGTGCCACAGGGTCTTTAAAGGGATCTGCAATACAGGGCTATCAATTTTGTAAGGCATGGAATCTTTATGTATTTTTCCGGATCCGCGGCACGCAAAGCGAGCTCTTGACATTTCATTGCGTAATCGAATACGCCCCCAAGATGGTATCTAAATCGTGCGCGCGTTGCGGCACGGTAAAAAAACCATATTGGAATCCATAGCCAAAAAACCGGCGTCTCCGTATTAAACTCCGTTACGCCATGAGAATTGTTAGTCGTCGCGCTGTGTGTCGCGGCAAAGGCCCCCTTGCCGGTCCCTTTAACCATTAAAACCCTGAAATTTTACTGATTCCATTCCAGAAGGCGGACGACTAGACGAAGAGATGCACTACCTCTCCCGGGTACACCAGCAAATCGCGAGGGTATTGGTGGCATTTGGAGCGTATCGAAGTTTATAGACAAAACGCGACGCGGGCATGATGCCGCCACCCATAATCCCGGCATCAGTAGGGCATGGACCCGGAAATGGGACCAAGATGAAGAAGAAGCCGGGGCCCCCAAAAATTGCAAAACCTGAGGGATACGCCGGACCGGAATTGCCGAAGGAGAATGGGCTGGGCGGCGGATTTCAGGTGAGATTTAGGCTTAGGATTGGGCTTCGGTGCCTAGGTGAGGTTTAGGCTTAAGCGTAGGCCCAGGCTTAGGCTAGCTTACTAGCTTACTTTGCTTCATTCAGGCTTAGCCTAGGTTTAGGCCTCGAAGTGGGCTTGTAAGGCAATTAAGAAAATATAGCTGCTTAATCCATAAATTTAGGGTTTCGGCGGAGTGATAACTGTAACCAAACCATTTTACGGACCGTAGCGTATATTAGCTTACTGTAGCACGTAGGACTAGTGCGTACGAAAAGCATACTGTAGCCTAACGTACCGTAGCGTAGTGTACTGTAGTTTGCGTAGCCAAACGGCTCGTTGCGTAGCCTAGCGCGTTGTTTACAGCGCAGCGTAGACAGGAATCGTATCATAGTGTAGCGTACCTTTAATCAATAATTTTCGCGAATTCAGGTAGTCATCCAAACCCCAGAAGTCGACGGGCAGAATGCTCTGAATCAAGCCGGGCTTCTGAAGCACGTCACGTTGATGGAAGAGATCGCCGCATACAAAGTCGAATTATATGGACAGTCTGTTTTTGAATCAGTTTTAAAGGGCCATTCAAGGCAAGATCTGGCTGACAGACGCCTAGCCTACGGTACTTTCAAACCTATGCCTTTTCCAGGAATTGGACTCTCGCGGATATCTGCTTCAAGCCGCCCCAGCCTGAACTTCCCGCCAACCCCGTGGCCAAGGTTTGAGGAGATAGAAAAATCCCTATTAACCTATAATTACAGATTCTGGGAAAAGTGCTTGACCAGATGATTCCCTGCATTTGGATTACGCCGATCGACTGCTATTGGGAGGGTTCAAAGCCCTTGGGTCCCGAACCGCCTATCAATTTGGGGTCAGTTTTGCATCTGGGGTGATTTTCCAGCTGTCCGGGTCCCTCTAATGAATCGCGTATTGCGGCGCGGTTAAAGAAATTTATAAAAAATCGAAAACAAAATAATTAGGCTTATTCCCTTCAAATCCCATCGATACAGCTGCTAGAAATCATCAAAACATGTTCGAGCAGTTCAGCGGTTGCGTATTTTAGAGTAACTCGTGGTCGTCTAGACCCAGTCACTATGGGCAGTCGGTTTTCATACTTGCCCAGCCATTTAACCCCGAAATTCCAGAAACGCCGTCTCGTCCTTTATCCAATCCCTCCCCAAGGGTAATGTGACGTGGAAGAACTTGAACCCGAGCAAGGTGATGGGCGAGGTGACGACCCTCATCGACTTGGGGCCGGTCGGCAACTTCTTTGAACGCGTAGGTCCTGTTGATCAACTACAAAACAGAAGCTTAGGCTGGAATTGGCGCCGCCTACCTGGACCGCCCGTGCATCAACCCGTTGGATCCGGATTGTCCATCGACGGCTCCGAATTACTTTGATCGGTGGGTTCTGGACTTCCATGGGCTTTTAAACGGCTTGAACGACTTGAGCGGGTCGAACGCCTTGAAAATGTTGATATTTCCGGGCGGCTGTAACTTTTTAAAAGCTTGAACGGCTTGAGAGTGTTGGACGGCTTGAAGTTTCACAACCACGATAGACGGAATTTAATCTAACCGCCTAATCGGGCTGGAACGGCGCGAAGCGCCCGAGCAGCTTGAAAAGCTCGAACCTCTCCAACTGCTCAAATAGTCTAGAAGAGCTTGAACTGCTTGAATTTGCTCACTCCCTCGATTGGAAAGCCTAATGAATGAATTCCAACCCCATTAATAAACGTTGAATTTGTAGATGCTCCGCCCTGAAGCGCTTCAACGAGTGGAACAAGGACAAGACGGTCGTTTTGGCCACCGAGGCGATTCCGGTGCGTTTTAAAGGGCCATTGAAGCCTGGATTCTGTCATGAAAGACGCGATAAATGTCAAATTTTTTAGGTAGAAGAGGACGCGGAAGATGCGGCATCCGAAAATCTGCTGGCTGGAATTTTTGGAAAAAAGCGGAAGAAGAGGGCAGCCACGGCCACAACGAAGAAGCCGCAAACGCCCAGCAAGGATTACTACGATTACGAGAATGATGACGATTATTCGGCCAATATTAGTGAGTTCAGATCCAATTTTTTTGACAAAAAAACAGACTAATAAATTAAAAATTGCAGGGTAAGTCAAAATTAACGTGAAACTTGAAAATCAAATTAATATATTTCAGCCACCCCTGCCAAGAAGATGCAAACGGCCGACGAACTTGACTGCATCCAGCACGGTCGATCTTTCGTCCTGTGGATGGCCGACAACAAGGAGAAATGGGCCGAGTTTTTGCCGGAAGCCATGCAGCCGAAGGAGCCGGAATTTGGAAAGGTTGGCATTTTTCAGAGTACCCTCGATTTTTCCCGTTTTCGACGAAAATTTAATTATTTCCAAAAATTCTTTCCTTTTTCTGGATAGGTTTCCACTTGAAATTTAGCTAAATTTCACTGAAACACAATGAAAATAATTATTATCAAATTTCTAGGCGGTTCTCGATTTAGAGGAAAAAATCGGTCTTGGCCGGCCCTTTAAACCCCTTAAAATCAGCGTTAAAAACCCTGGAATTGCCCTATTAGTGTCTGGATTTCAGGTGATGACCGGCGGGTGCAAGGGGTTCGGCAAGAACATCATGGAATGGCCAGAAGACCTGATCGTCGGCGGGTTGAAGCGAGAAGCCGATGGTGTCAAGTAGGATCCTCTATTTTGTGCCCTTCTACCGTACCCCTTACAGCTTGAAGTCGGCGGAAGCCCTGCAGAGCGTCTTTCTCGTCGCCAGTCCGTTTGATGTGTATCTGCGGTATAAGGTATGGAATACCAAGAATCGTGTTAAAAATCAATGTTCCGCTGCAGGACCCGAAGGAAACCAAGCCGGGCTTGGCGAGGTGGACCCCGGGCAAAGCCCATGATGTCATCACATCCTGGCAGCGTCACTTTACCAAAAAGCTGTACACGCATCCCGAAAATGTTAAGGTAAGTCAGAATTTTTCTGAAAAATCAAAACCTAAAAAAATTTTACGCCGACCGAAATCGAACCCGCGACCCCTAGACTGATCCCTTAGCGCGCTACCGACTGCGCCAAGGCCTGTGCGCCTAAATTTGGGAAAATGGCGGCGATTTCTTTATCTAACAAAAAAATCCTATTTCGTTGCAGGACCCGAAGAACCGCGTGTTCCACCCGCTCGCCTCGACGTCGATCGCCGACATGTTGGAGGAGTTCTCGCAGTTCAACTACATCATCATTATTATTGGCTACTTTTTGATGGTTAGTTAACGATGGTGCTTATGCATAGGTTTCGGTTTAGGCTTAGGCTTAGACTTCGGCTTAGACCTGAGCTTGGGCTTAGGAGTTTGGACTTAGGTTTAGGCTTAGCTTAGGCTTAGCTTAGGCTTAGCTTAGGCTTAGCTTCGGTTAGGCCTAGCTTAGGCTTAGATTCGGTTAGGCCTAGCTTAGGCTTAGCTTCGGTTTAGGCCTAGGTTTTGGCTCAGGCTTAGGCTTAATTTTCTTAAGCTTCTTGGTTCATCCAAATTTTTCAGATCTGCTACGCCGCGTGGACACAATGCCGCATCAAGGGCTGGTGGCTGGCCGTTCAGTCGAACGTCTTGCTGTCGTTTATCGGTACCGTAACCCAGTTTTTAGCTTATTTCATTTTCAGGCACAATGCTGGTGACCTATTCGTCAATCTGCGGCTTGGGCGTCACCACCTGGCTGGGCATCAACTTCAACGCGGCCACCACACAGGTAAGGCAATTTCGAGGGTATGACGGAGTTTTAATTCATTTCCAGGTTTCTTAATCCCTAAACACCATTTTCAGATCGTCCCCTTCCTGTCGCTCGGGCTGGGAATTGACGACATGTTTTTGCTGCTTCATAATTATGACGAAATCATCAATACCGTCAGAAAGTGAGTGATTTTTAGAGAAAAGAGAGTGAGAGAGTGAGAGAGTGAGAGAGAGTGAGAGAGAGTGGGAGAGAGTGAGAGAGAGAAAGGCTTTAAAATCTGAGGAACTTTAAAGAAAACCTAATGAGTTCTAAGGCAATCTAGCAAAGATCCTTTGAAAAACGTCACTCTCGATGTTTCAGGGACGAAATGGGCGTACTCCTGAAAGAAACCGGCTTGTCCGTGATGGTCACCTCCCTCAACAACATCTTGGCCTTCTTCGCCGGTACCGTACTCCCTGTGCCGGCTCTTCGCTCTTTCTGTCTACAGGTGTGCAGTGTACCGTAACGTATTTCGAACGCAAAATTTCAGACCGCTATTCTGCTCGTATTCAACCTGCTGTCGTTGGTCATCATCTTCCCGGCCTTCATTTCGCTCGATTTGAAGCGCCTGAGAAAGGTAACGGGTGGTTGAAGGGAAGGTGACAGCTAGTTTTAGCGGGAAATCTTAGATTCTACGGTACAAACAAGCCATTTTTGTAGGGCAAACGTGATCTCGGATATTGCTTCCCGCCTACCGAAGATCCGGCGGCTATCGCGGCCCTGGATAAGGAGAATCGGCAAGCTGAGGTGAGTGAGAGAGAGAGCGAGAGATAGAGAGAGAGAGAGCGAGAGAGAGATAGAGATAGCGAGAGAGACATTTGACCAATTTACCGTAACAGTTTTTCAGGTCGAGGGCTCAAAGGTCCATCTTAAAGCCATGCAAAGTGATGCTACGCTGTCTAACGTTGAGCATGTAGGTATCTCCAAAACAATTGTGTTATACCTTCCATTAAATTAATCATAAAAATGTACAGCTTACAAAATAGTAAAAATTAAGAATAGAAGTGTGCTGCTAGCCTTGGTTAAACCTCCATTTCAGTGGGAACGCCGGCAACCCTGGTATACTGTCGGCGGATTTTTGACCAACGTCTACATTCCTGGACTCAAGAAGACCTGGGTCAAGGTTTGTTCCAATTAATTACCTGTACGAGGTATCGATTCCTTAAAGTGCATCGTCACCGGCCTCACCATCGCCATGACGGTGTTCGGGCTGGTCGGAATGTACAACTCCACCCTCGGCCTCGAGCTGTCCGATGTGCTGCCCGAACACACGGCCCCCGCCGCCTTCATGAGGGCTCGCGAAAAGTACTTCTCCTTCTACCCAATGTTTGCCGTGCTGAAGGGAGGGAATGTTGATATTCCGAATCAGCAGGAGCAGATCGAGGAGTTCAGGAGGAGATTAGGTAAGTCACGCAAAGCAAAAAACATAAGGTACCGTAAAAAACGGCAAAAAGCCTACGACACCCGGGATTCCCAAGCCGTCTCCGATCCAAGTACTAACCGAGCCCAACGTTGCTTAACTTGGCAGATCGGACGGGATGCCGTGCTTTCAACGTGGTATGGTCGTAGGCGAAAGAAGGGAGGGCAGAGCTGGTGATGACAGACCAGGTCCCAAAGGCACACGGAAGTGCGCCTCCAAGGTTCAAAAACTCCTTCCTCGGGCCTTACGATCGCCTACGACCATACCACGTTGAAAGCACGGCATCCCGTCCGATCTGCCAAGTTAAGCAACGTTGGGCTCGGTTAGTACTTGGATCGGAGACGGCTTGGGAATCCCGAGTGTCGTAGGCTTTTTGCAGTTTTTAGGGACTGTTTTTTAAATTATATAATTTTTGCACCTCCCTGGTGATGTCGATATCCTCTTTTTTACAGGCGAGACCGCATTCATGGTGCTAAAAGACGGCAAGAACGCGCAACCGTATTGGATGGGGCTGATGCGAACCTGGCTCGAGTCGCTTGATGTGGCTTTGGCCAAGGATATTGCCGATGGGGTATTTAGTGGTGAGATTTAAGCTATTTTCTGGAATATATTGCATTAGGTTCAATAATTGTTATATTTACATATATGAAAAGCAAGACTATTTTACAGATCTCAAAACCGGCGCCGTGGCCAAGGGCCGGAAGCCGAGCCCCGAGAGCGCCATTGCCAAGAAGTTGGTCTGCTCCTTCGGGGCGGAATACAACTGTACCGGAAGGGTGGGTATTTCCAGAATAGTCTCTGCTAGTCCGCCTCTAAAAGGTTAATAAAACGCAGAAAATGCCCTTAAAGTTGGCTCCGCCTATTGAAATGCCTGGATTCTGAAAATTCGAAATGTTGTTTTGTGATTTTGTAAAATATATACTTTGAAAAACGCTGTCCGTTTCAGTTGGGCACGATGAAGCTGGTGAACAACGGCATGATCCAGCCAGATGGCTTCTACAACTACTTGACCGCCTGGTTCCACGTCGACAACATGATGTACTACGTCTCGCAGGCTTCATTTGCGCCCAGCCCGCCGAAATGGTCAATGAATGATGTAGGTTTCGTCGTGTTCGCATACCTTCACAGTGTGGAGCAATTCTTTACCGTTTTAAAACATTGATTTATGTATTTTTGTATCTTAAAACGGCTTTTTACCTATTTACTTATTTCACCCGATAGCACTGGCTCAAATAATATTTTCCTACAGCGTCCCGAGCCCGTCCCGGCAGCGCGTCCGCTTCTCCACAGCCAGATCCCCTTCTATCAGACTGGCCTGACTGATACGCCGGTGATCGTGGAGATGATCAAGGTTGGGCCTAAAAAACTTTAGAAAATTGTCGATACTTTTATAGGAGGTCCGCGCCGTCTGCTTGAACTACACCGAAAATGGGCTGGGCGCCTTCCCGTCAGGTAAGGAAACTAGAGAAAAATGTAAAAACCAAAAAACCGAAACGTACCTACAAAAATTGTAGTTTGTAGTGCAAGAATAATAATTTCTATTCTACCTTTATTCTTCGTTTAAATAATGTAAATATCCAGACGTACCTTAAAGTTATAGTTTGCAGTCCTAGAATTCATTCAGAGCTTCATCCTCCATTTTTTTCAGGAATCGCCTTCACCTTCTGGGACCAATACCTCGACCTTCGATGGAATTTATTCCTGGCAATTTGCTACATCGCCTTCGCCGTGTTCGTCGTCATCTCGACGCTTATGTTCAACCCGCGCGCCGCGTTAATGGTATTTTTAAAGTTTTATAGTCTTTAAATTATCAAAAGTACCTAAAAACTTAATTATCTTTTCATTAATCAAATAAAACCAAATACTTAAAAAAACGCATTGCCTTGTAGGTGATGATGATCGTCGTCATCCTCACCATCCAACTCGGCGGCTTCATGGGGCTGTTCGGCGTGAAGATGAACGGCATTTCGGCGGTGACGCAGATTTGCGCTGTGGGAATTGGTAAGTTAATTATACAACCACCGCCTAATTAACCCGCTTTAGGCGTCGAATTCACCGCTCACGTCGTGCTGTGCTTCTTGACGTCGTTGGGTACCGTCAATGACAGGTTGCTCGAAAAATCAGCGTACAAAACCCCCGTATTATTTCAGGATGGAATCCTGTCTGCAGCATATGTTCGTCCCCGTATTCCACGGTGCCATCTCGACTTTCCTAGGTAAAAAATAAAATAATCTTTAAACCCCTGCTTTCCAGGTATTGTCATGTTGATCTTCTCGCAATTCGACTTTGTCATCAAGTATTTCTTCGTCACCATGTCGGTAAGCGATCCTAAAGGCCTCCGATGATAACTGCGTTACCTAGGTGCTGGTGACGTTGGGTATCTGGAATGGGTTGTGCGTGCTGCCCGTGTTGCTGACGTGGTTCGGGCCGGAGCCGGAGGTATAATTTTTGGCTTTTGATCTCAATATTCCGGATTTTAGTTAACACCGGCTGACGGCGGAAATCGTCTACCCGCCCCGCCGCCGCTCGCGCAGCAAAACGCCAGCGAGAAAACGGGCTTCGATTCTGAGCTTCGGAATCGGAAAGGTAGACATTCTGAAAAATCTTGTTAAAAAACATAAAGCAAACAAGTTCGATCGTATAAACGACGTTCAGGCGACGTAGAGATGACCGAACGTGCAGAATCGGCGAGTAGCAGTAGCGCGAGCAGCAGCTCCGATCACTAAAACGATCGGCCACCCAACCAAACACGGCTCAACGCAAAGAATCTCCCAGTCTTTCTACGTCTTCCCAGGCGGGCCAAACAGGCTGTACTAGTTTAGCGGCCGCCCCCGGGCCGCCGACCCCAAGCCGTTCATACCTCGGGTTTCCCCCCTTCACTTCACTTGCCTACAGACTTTCGGGTAAAAGAGACTGGGTTTGGGATACCGTTTTTGCGCGTTGACTGCTACTCAGAATGAATTTACACGCTTGTAAAAAAGGTAAAAAAGCCTACTTTCCGGTAAAAACTTTTACAAGTCTTTAATTTATCAGATGTTTTTAATAAAATTGATTAAAAATCAAGTACACGCTTATAACACTATTTTTCGACGCTAAACCCTTCTAAAGTTTTAGAAAATTACGCGTGTAGATCCTAAAAAAGCGCGTGTAAATTTCATCTGTCGCTTTAATCTAAAACCCTTATTTTACTGGGCACTCTGTAGCATGAAGGACTCTCCAGTATCGGTCCCCGAACTTGTGATATTGCCTTATTTTTTAACAAAATTAAACGCGCTTTTCTTTCCCCAACCCTGACCGAGTGCTCTTTCTGCCATTTACAAACTACCGCATCAATGTCATGTATCATCATCATCATTGTCTACTTGTATGCTCCAATGCTTCGCCAAAAATCCATAAAGATCTATTGAATTATGCGCAGCTTTTCCTGTACACGGTAAATAGCAAACTTTTATTCTATATACACCCGCTTTAAAACAAACAACCCGTAATTAACTGGACCCGCCGTGCCAAGCGCAAAAATGTCAACAAGCAAGTAAAACAAATCAAGCATATGTACAAATTAAAAGCAAGGATGAGATCAAGTGGCGCACATTTCGGCACATTCATAGTACTTGTTGGCCAGCTTGCCCTTCATGTTCTCCATGGCGGCCTCGGCGGCTTCGTTGTAGAGCTCGTAGGCGCGGGTCAGGTCGCCGTCCAGCCCGTAACCGCCCTCTTGGTAGAGTCTTGCCATGTTTGCCAGAAGCTCGTGTCTCGGCCGATGCTGTTCAGTGCCCTCCTCATCATCGGCGAACCCGAGGCTTTTCTCAAGCCAAAAGATGGCTGATTTGTAGGAAATCTAGAAACATGATAGAACGGAAAAAAGGAATGCCTTACCTCGCCCCGTTTGCCCATATTTTTTCCAGTCTCGTAGGCCTCGGCGACAAAGAGGATGGCGCCCCGGTCGCCCATCTCCGCCGCGTTCAGCATCATGTCAAACGAGAACTCCTCCACGTCTTTATCAAAGTCTTCTGCCTAAACGACTCATCAAGAAGGTAAAACTTTTGCATACCGTATCCGCAAACCACGACACGTCATTGCCAATCTCCTTCAGCAGCTCGTGCGGTAGGTGGTAACACATCTTGGCGACGGTCAGGATCGCCTATAAAACGTCATGACAAAAATCACACCAACAATACCTCCAGATTGCCACAACGCCTGGCGATGTCCAAGTGGTATAGGGCCGCTTCTTGGTCGTATTTCACATCACTGTCACCGGTGGTGGTCGTGCTGGAAGAGATCGAGCTCCCTGTCGACGTCAGCTCATGAAGAACCTAAAAAAATTGCAAAAATGTAGTGATCAACAAACTCGTAGTTTTTCGCAATTCGCTTCCTCCTCCTTCAAGAAACGGCCGACCTCGTGGTAGCGCGCCAAGTCGAGGTGAACCTGGCCAAGGATCGAGATGTGGCGGAGCGCGTGGGCGATTTCCTAAAATGACAGGTCTTTAGGAGAAAATAATAAATATAGCAACTAAAAAATAATTTACACTAAGGACTACCTGAGGGGGCTGACTCTCAAGGGCCGTGATGACGCCAGCCGGGATCGACTTTTTGCGCTGACTGGCCCAGTATTCGTCGCGTTCAGTGATGCCGGTCACCCTCGAGCTGTCGCCAACGCTTGAACACATACTGTCAGGAGTGCGGCGACGGAACATAAAATCCGGAGATTCGATGCTCAGCGAGGCGCGACCCCACTGAAAATAAAGTTTTACAAGTGTGTATGCAACCACCTTTCGACCGCTGGGGCTGGTCAATGACCCTCGGCGGCTAGTGCTTTCGCTGAAGCTGTCTTCATCCTCAAGATTCACTCCGCTGCACAGTTCCTGGATGCAGTGCTCGCAGGTGCAATCAGCGTTATGTTCCTAAACCAAAGGATAAAATGCCGAGAAATTTCCGAACCAATTTCGCATCAAATGTAGGCGACACAGCAGCAATCATCGAGCGATACCGGATGCGCAACGACTCGCTCCGACGCCTCAGTGACTCCATCGCATCGTCAGGAGCGAGGTCATCGAGCTAAAGAAAAGTGTACAAAAACGAACTGTCCTTACCAAAGGATTGCAGGACTGCTCGTTTCGCTTGCGGCTTTTTGTAAAGTGGGTGGGCTCCTAAAAACGAATAGGCTAATTGAAAATAGAAAAGCCTAACCAGTGTAGGCAGAAGTTTTGCGCAATCCTCCTTCAGTCGTTCGCGTTCCGAAACGGCCAGGTCGAACTCGGTCAAGCAGAGCATACGGCAGATTGCGTTGCATTGGTGCGAGTGAAAGAACAGGGCCATTCCCTTTGTGCCAAGATTTCCGTCGCCGTAATCTGTTCCGGATACAGTGTGAATTTGGGGGTCCGTGTAGAGATCGCCGACTCCCTGAAAGCCAAACTAAAAGCGAGTCTAAAAACAACCTGAATATCGACGACAATCAGCTGGTGCCCCGATCTCTCAAAAGTAAAGTGGGAGAAGGCGTGCGGCGTCTGCCGCTGCATCTCGCAGACGAAGCCAGAATTCGAGTTGTACTTCACGTATTCCCCTCGATGAAATGTTCCAGGTGATAGTAGGGTTCGTCGGGAAGGTCGAGGATCTAGCAACAAAGCTAACGATATAAAATATAAAAACCTGAATAACGTTCATCTGTACAATGTCGATTTTCTTGGGCGGGCGATTCCTATTGAACTCCTCGGCCCAGAGCTTGCAGTCGAGTTGCAGCTTCACGTCGTCGAAGATGACCTTCAAGCAACATTAAACCTTTAGCGAGGAGATGCACCTGCTTATCCACTTCCTGTATGTAGCGTTTGGCGACGTAGTTGTGCGCGTGCTCCCAATCTTGCGAAAAACCCATGCTGGAGAGTTTTTTGACGCGGAAGCATTCGCGCATGGCCCCACGGGCGAACGGTTCCATGCACATCTTTATCTGAAAAACAACGATAATACCGAAAGATGTTATTTTTACCTCGACAAAGTCTTCAACCCATGTCTTCCTAGTAGCCGAGTATCGAAATCGACGGGCGCGCAGCAGTGGCATGTTATGGATGTTGTATTTGCGCCACGGGTCGACAGCACGGCGGACGGCGCGGAGGGCGGCGTTTCGCCAGCGCTCAAGTACCTAAGAACGGATATATTAGAAACTATGAATCCTTACAAATTGCCTGCGCGACATGTCGGAAAGCGTGGGGCTGATGCCAGCTTCATGCAACGGGGCCAGCTGCTGCCACTCCTTGCTGGCGGAGGCGCCGTTGGCTTCGGTAGATTGGGTGGTCTCCTAAGAATCGGATATTGTTTTATATGTACAAATTACAGCCTCGTCATCGCCACTTTCCCCCGCTTCGAGGGACATAGACGAGGGCGGCATGCGTAGCTGTTTTGATGTCACTGAAATGTAAATTGTCGTGGAAGCCGAAACGTATGAAAACAAGAGAAGATCAGTCGGAACGACCGCGGGAGCATAATCCCGAAAACTTTGAACCTGAAAAACAACAAAATCTAACATTTCCAGGTTCCGAATGGCAACTTCTTGACGTGACCGTGACGGGACCCTGAGATAACCAGAAATCGTGTAAATTGACGAATTCCAGGCTTCCAACCCTTCTTTTGAACCATTTCCTCTTTTCCATTCGACGTCATTTTGTTTCCTTTCTTGCTTTTCTTTTCTTTTCAATTGTCATTTCTTCTGTAACTTTTCAACCCGCCGCCGACCATCCTTTTGCTTCCCATATCCGCAGCAATACTACGCACGAGGAAACTTTGCGCGCCCATTTCTGGGTCCGATTACAACCGCTAATTTCCTCGGTTTCCAGAATTTAATTTTCCAAAAACACTCTTCAATTCAGATGTCCCGACTTCTTCAACTTCGTCACATTTGCCGCACGCCAGCCTTATCACAAGCGAAGCCGGCCGCCGCATCCGTCGACCGCTTCACCGGCGTGATCCCCGTCGACCGAATCGAAAAGCGTTTCTCGCGGAGTTCCGGACCTGGCGGACAGCACATGCAGAAGAGCCTCACGAAATGCGAGATCCGGTTTCGGATCGCTGATGCTGATTGGATCCCCGGTCATCTGAAGGAGCCGTTGGCCTTGAGATTGGCGAATCGAATAAACGCCGGCGGGGAAGTCGTGGTGGACAGTGACCGAACGCGTGAAAGGACAATGAACGTGGCAGATTGCTTTGATAAACTGCGTGCGACTATCTATGATGTGGGCGAGGCTGCTGAAGCGCGACGAGACTGACGAGGACCGTGAGGTTATTTTGAAGCGGCAGGAAAAGGCAGCACAAAAGCGGTTGGAAGAAAAGCGACGGCTTTCGGATACACGATCGTCTCGTTCAGAGAACTTCTCGATGTAAACGTTCCGGTCTCACATGCTCCGCTCTCCAAATTCAGATTTCCTTGACTTTGGAGCATTCATTCATCTTATGGGTATTTCGTTTTTGTACTTCACTAGTATAGAGTTTTATGTTTTCTTGGTTTTTCATTATCCTTCTCTTTTTGTATCTGTATCCAATAAATTGCTTTAGATGGCCGCCGCCGCCGATGATGACCAACGGAAAATCGTTGCAGAGTTCCAGCGATTGAGGGAAGAACAAAAAGAGACTGCAGAGGAAATTACGCGGATAGAGGAGGAGAAGCGCGAGCACAGGTAACTAACTCTTCCGTATCCGTTTTACTCTGAAACTTTTAGCCGTGTCATTGAGTTGCTGTCAGAAGATTGTGACCCTGAGCAGAAGTGTTTTCAAGTAATCAGCGACACAATGGTCGAGCTCACCGTTGGCACAGCGCTACCGCAACTCAAGGAGAAGCTTGAAAAGGTATTTCTGGGATTTTTTTTTTGATCATTCTCTTTTTAGTTAAACCTAATCGGCGAGCAGCTCAACAAGCGACTGGTCGATAAGGGCACCGAGTTGAACACCTACCGAGAGAAGCACAACATTCGGGTGCTCTCGCAAAAAGAAGCGGAAGGGATGAAGGTAAATTTCGATTCAGGGTCTTTTATCATCTTTTTTTTCAGCAAAAAATGCTGGAAGCGCAACTATCTCAAGTCAAGAAGTGACGTGCTCAACCCTGCTGCTGTTTCGCGTAATTTGATACTTTTTCTATGCTTTATCCGTTTTTTTTTGTCTTGCCTGCCGATAAATTTTTTTACCGTTTTGGCCTCGGCGTTTTGAATGTTACATATGAAGGGCCAGCAGTTGTGATGCCCATGCATATTTTTTGGATGTTTGAGATTCAAGGATTCTAATCGAATGATACGTTAGATGTCGGCCGTTATTGACGAGCTGCTCAGCGATTCTGAAGATGATAATGTGTGTGAGGAGGTACGAAAGCCGCCCTTTTAAATAAACGCTAGAAAGTGCTTTCGCAAAAAGGGGAAATGAACAATTTTTTCTCGGGAGTAGGGACTTTTTCAGGAGCCAGAGCCTAGCAAAGCCGGAACCTCTGACGTGGAGGATGAGGAGGCTGATGAGGACGAAGAAGAATCTGAAGAGGACAGCGACGAGGAAGGGGATGAATTAGGCTTGTCTCAGCGCGTTCGATTTTATTTTCATTTTAGAACTCAACCAAGACGCCCCGGTCCCTATCACCGTTCCAGAGGTTACCACAACATGGGACCAGATGGGTCTTTCAAAATGGGTGCTCGGGCAGTTGAAAGAATTGCAATTGAAAAAACCGACTCCTGTTCAGGTGGTTGCCGGAAATCACCTTCTCAACATTTTTTTCTTTAGGCATGCTGCATTCCGAAGGTGCTAGAGGGTTGCGACGTGTTGGGCTGTGCAAAAACCGGCACTGGAAAGACGCTTGCTTTTGCATTGCCAATCTTGAACCAGGTACAAGAACTGTTAACGCATTTGAAGATTTTTTTCTAGTTGGCCTTCGATCCTTACGGCATCTATGCCCTCGTCATGACGCCAACCAGGGAATTGGCTATTCAGATTCAGGTAGCTTTCATGGTGAAAGATTTAGTTAACTTTATTTTCAGGAGCAATTTACGGCCGTTGGCAAGGCGATCGGGCTGAAATGTATGGCAGTTATTGGTGGCATCGAGCAGGTTGTTTTTCTTTAGAATTCGCGAGTAACTGATTTTTATTCAGATTAAACAAGCCGGGGAACTCTCCAGAAAGCCGCACGTTGTCGTCGCGACGCCCGGAAAATTGGCCGACTACATCGAGACGCACCACGAATCGATTGGTAGAATTATCGTGTTGTTTTGTTTAGCATTTCTACTTTCAGGGCAGCTATTCAAGAAGTTGAAATACTTTGTGCTCGACGAGGCCGATCGAATGCTTGATGGTCAATACACCGATCAGGTAAATCAGCTTCAAATTCTCACCCGGTTTTTAGCTCAAAATCATCTTCAAAGCGCTGCCCGCCAAGCGCCAAACCCTGCTCTTTAGCGCCACCATTACATCGGCCATCAACAAATTGCATCAGGTATCTAATTTTTATACAGACTTACTTTATTAAAATATTTTTAGGTTTCCGTTCGTAAGCCGTATTTCTTCGAAGACAAATCGGCGGGGCAGGAGGTTACCGTTAGCCGATTGGAGCAGAAATACGTTCTCTGTCCTGCCAACGTCAAGGATGCTTACTTGGTAATATTTTTCAGGCCAGAAAACAGTTGCTTTGAATTGTTTTTTCAAAATTCACGTTTTTCCAGGTCTACGTGGTCAAAAACTACTGCGAGCGCAACAAGCAGTCGTCCGTCATCGTGTTCGCGCTGACGTGTCGAGAGTGTCAAGCGCTGGCGATGATGTTCACGAAGCTCGGATTTCAGGTTAGGTTTCTAAAGCTACGGCTTTAACTTATAGGCCAGTGACGCAGTTACTCATAATCGAAATATTTTAATTTTCTAGGTCGGCTCCCTGCATTCACAGGTCTCGCAAAAGGACCGATCTTCGGCTTTGTCACGCTTCCGAGCCAAGGTCCTCCGAGTGTTGATTTGCACGGATGTGGCTGCCCGTGGCCTTGATATTCCACATGTAAGAATCGCTATATTGTTCATCTTACCGATTTGTTTTGTAGATTGACCTTGTGGTCAACCACAACGTTCCGGATGCGCCGAAAACGTACGTTCATCGGGTCGGACGTTCTGCGCGGGCCGGAAGATACGGATCAGCGCTCACCTTCGTCACGCAATACGACGTCGCCCTACTGAGGGAAATTGAGGACCGGATTGGGAAGAAGATGGAAGAGCAAAAGGTTGATTTCTTAGTGTTGTAAAAACAAACAGCCTTTTAGGTGAAAGACAAAATGGTGGCGCGATATGTGACGCAAGTGCTCGTCTCAAAACGCGAAGCCGAGTTGACGCTGGACGAGCAGAAATTCGGCGAGAAACGACTGATTCAGAAGCGAAAAGAGCTGGTGATGGGAGGGATGAATCCTGATGAGGTATGCATATTATTTTTAGCTTACTAGGATTTTAGGCAGATGAGGTGATTGAAGAGATACGAAAGAACCGATCGGCGCGAGGCGCAAAACGTGTGGAGCAGTTACAGAAGCAGGTGCGTTTTGGCCGGACTAAATCATAGAATCTGACTTTTCCAGGTCGACCGACGTCAAAAGGGAGCGGCGAAACGACCGACAACAAGTACAGCCAGCCCAGCCGAGAAGAAGGCGAAGCGCGGAAAAACAGAAGCCTCATTTAGATAGCGTTTTTTGTTGTTGTTGTGATTTCGACATGTTGTTGATTTGATTGTTGGACTCGATAAATGCCTTGACCTTTATGGCCTTTTTCGAGGTATGGAATGATCAGTTAAAGTGCCTAGTTGGAAGCCGGAAAAGAACGCAGCGCTTTTTTAGGGGGATATCGGTTGATCAAGCATGCAGCCCCCTTCGACCGTGCGCCCCGCTGACCCAGTTCGCCCATTTGGCGGCTTTCCTGGCTTTCGCTAATTGCGGGCTTTTACGCGAGGAAGAACACCTGAGACGTTCCGGCTGCTTTTACTCGAATTGAAATGCGGCCTTTACTATTATTATTTTGTTTTGTTGGGGCGATCTGGGCAAAAAGTAAGTTGGTGCTTACTCTCGAAGTGCATTTTAAAGTTTTTAAAATAGTGTTTTGTGTTTCATAGATCTTCTCGTCGCCTCTAATAGCACATCAACAATGCGGATTGACAGAGCGGAAACTACGCTACCAATTAATGTAGCGGCAGAGGTAAGTTAGAGCAAAGAGAGCTGGGAGTGAGGACTGAAGCTTCCTAATTTCTCGACGTTGATTTGGAAGAAACGCTCCTAGCCAAAGCTAAGAAGCGAAGAGGCTTGTAATTCTAGGTCGACGAAGAAGTTGGACTATCCCTGGACCCGCCAATTGGCGATTTTATCATCTCGCCGGCGATATTGTCCGCGAAACAGCCTCTAAAGCTCGTGCTCCAACGGCCCGTGACCGAAGCGAAAAATGTGACGACCGAGGTAGAAATGATTTTTTAAGCATCATGACTGCAGTATACATAATATACCGCAGTGAGATTTGTAGTTTCTAACGATTGTATTTGTCAGATCATCGCCTTGGGTCTGATCAGCGGAGACGAGCACCGAATTCGGCTGAATCTGAGCTTGGTTCCGATTGAAGCTGCCAGCTCTGATGAAAAAGTAAGAAAAAGCCCAAGAAATGTCTACATATTTGTAGGCGGCCGTGCCAAGCTTTGAAACGAAATTGGTCGAGCTGCCGATCGCAGAGGGTCAAGAAAATAAGGTTATGCTGAAGGTGAGCAAAACAAAGGCTTATGAAATAAAAGTGAAGAAGGGTAAAAGGGCGATAAACAAGAATTTAGAAAAAGATAACTTTATGAAATCCAGATTCTCAACCCGAGGGCCGAAAAGCCGAAGGTTCAAGTGTTCGGAAGCGAGGCACACGTGAAGTTGTTTGAGATTCGACAGGATGGTGAGCAAAATATTATTTTAACTTTCTACTTTAAAATCTTACTAAAATCAGAAGTTATACATACCTTTACAAATTAATTTTTTGCAGAAGAAGCAATTACCGCCAGTTGGCTGGGCTGTGAGAATTGCGAGCTTCCCCCCAAGATGACCCTCGGATTGATGGCCAGGTATCCCGATAATGGGCACACGATCTCGGCGGTTATTTTGGCGCGCATAGCAAAGGTAAATAAGTTTTTAAAAAAAGTCACTTTTGTAACCTAAGCTCAGGCCCAAGCCTGAAATCTTCAAAATTGGTTGTAGGCCGAAGTCTTCCGGTTTGTCGAGAATGAGTATCGGACGGTTATTGTCGAAGGAGCAAAATCGACGGAGAAAATGCTCAAATTGCGGGTGAAAAACGCTGGGGAGCAGCAGGTAGGGGAAATTAAACTTTAAAGGGGCAGTGAACCCTTGCGGATAGATCGCTGCGAAAAGCACGCAAATAAATAAGGTCCAGAGGCGCGATACGTAGCTCAAACACTGCAAGATACCACGCTTTCCGCGCGATCAGAGAAGATCTAATTGTAATGTAATTACTGTAATCAGCGAGTTTGAAATAAAATATATGTGATCCGCCTTCACACCCCTTTAAAGCTATCCTTCTCTCTCGACGACCAGAGCGGCGTTCTCAGCATCGACCCAGTTTCCGGAATCGTCCGTGTTCAGGTAGAAACGACATTTTTTTCTGAAGCTTTTCATTTATTTAGCACCCCGAGTTCGTGTCCCGCGAATTCCTGGGCGAGCAGTTCGAGGTGACCGCCAGGGCCCATGCCGGCGAAGCGGAAGCCATGACGAGGATCCGAGTCCAGATCCGCCCAAAGCCAAAGGAAGCCGTAGCCAAGGAGGAGGTAATATAAGGCAGTATCATTATAAAAAATGTAAATATAGAAACTAGGTAGAGAAAAACTGTAAAAACTTACTTTTTTTAGCCCACCCGTCGCGCCTTCAAACTGGCGGCTGGTCAGCGAATTGTTGGAGGACTTTCCGATTCAGCTGTTTGCGAGCGTAGCTTGCATGAGGGAGATTCGGAAAGGTATAACAACAGTTAATGTGAGAAAAGCTTATTCTTTCAGGTTTTCGATCAATTCTGACGGACAACTTTCGTATGTTGGACCACTCCAGAAAGAGGATAAAGTCTATACCTTCAAGGTTGGGTCTCGAAAAACGTTTTTGAAACTTGATTCTGAGTTCGGCTTCCTTTGCTGAATTTTGTAGTTTTTAAAGGAATCTTAAATCGAGCCTTTTGGCCGACAAGGTAGTATCGTGCGATTTTTCAGGTATCCTGCTTGACCTCAAACAGCCTTGTCAGCGAGGAAATTGTCGCCGTCGAGGTGGCCGGCTTCGGCTCGTCTCCACCTACCGTCGACCCGGAGCGTGCCGTCATCAGTGTTCCGAGTTGTAGGGTTTTAAATCCGGAAGTCGAACTCTGAATTCAGGGCTGGAAGAAGAGCGTGAAATCGCGTCACTGCGGATTCGTGACGACGACCTTGATGCTGACCTGGAAGTGACGCTGGCTGTCGAGGGGGTTACAGAGCAGGGAGAAACTGGTAGGACCAAAAATATAAGAAAAAACGTATGAAAATATAGTGCCGTTCGAGAGCAACGCCTTCTCCGTGACGCCAGGGCCGGATGGACGGTATTCTGTGAAAATGAAGGGGAAACTGGAACCAGAAGGTCGACCGGCAATTCTCAAGCTTCGCGTCTTGGTCGCCGACAAAACGCATCCACTTGAAGTGAAGGCTCAAGGTACGCCTTGGACGGCTTATTTACATAATGTCGAAATTTCATAATGTCGAAATTTCATAATGTCGAAATTTCACAATGTCGAATCATAATGTCGAAATGTCAGAATGTCGAAATTCAGAATGTCGAAATTTACACAGGCTAAAATTCCCGGTAAAGTCCCCGAATTCTAGGCAAAAAATGTTGTCGTGAGATAGGATAAAAAAATAGAATGTGGAAAAAATTTTTTGGCTAGGATTTGGCGGTTTCACCGGTAATGTTAGCCTATGTAAATTTCGACATTATGAAATTTCGACATTATGAAATTTCGACATTGTGAAATTTCGACATTATGAAATTTCGACATTATGAAATTTCGACATTATGAAATTTCGACATTATGAAATTTCGACATTATGAAATTTCGACATTATGAATTTCGACATTATGAGTTTCGACATTATGAATTTCGACATTCTGATAGCAATTCGCCTTGGACACGTCTTGGGAAACCTCTTCAATTTCAGCCAACCTCACCCTGCTCCCATTCGATGCGGGCCAACGTCAGGTCCGGGATTTCTGCGCCTTGAATCCGGTAAGAGCCACAAAAAGTGATCAATCAGAACCCCAAAATTTCAGTTGCCGGAAGAGATCGTCGCCTCGGGACCGGGATATCTGTATACAGTCTCGACGCACGGGTGCAGTGGCGCTGTAAAATGCAGCTATGCTGTCGACCTCATGCCAGGACTACGGATAAACTGGACGACCGGTAGGTTTTGCGAGACCAAAAACTGAAATGAGCATCCATAAATACAAGACCGCAAAAAGCCTACGACACTCGGGATTCCCAAGCCGTCTCCGATCCAAGTACTAGCCGAGCCCAACGTTGAACGCAGATCGGACGGGATACCGTGCTTTCAACGTGGTATGGTCGTAGGCGTTGGCAGGACCAAGGAAAGATGTTTTGAAACGCCAAGGAAATAAAAGGCTTGGAGTTGCCCCTCATCAACAGCCCTACGCTCCCTCCTTTCGCCTACGACCATACCACGTTGAAAGCACGGCATCCCGTCCGATCTGCCAAGTTAAGCAACGTTGGGCTCGGTTAGTACTTGGATCGGAGACGGCTTGGGAATCCCGGGTGTCGTAGGGTTTTGTCGTTCGTTTTTTGCCCTTTTTGGTGTGCTCAGGCCTCAAAAATTCGTTTTTTTTTCGCTTACAAGGAGATGGTCTCAGCTCGGAATCGAATTCGGATTTGAAAATTTGCACACTTATAGAGCTCGACGAGACAAATCGATTGGTGTAACTTTCAGCTGCTGATACACTAACCACGTCGAGTTATAAGCATTTTAAGTTTTGCATACATTTTGCATTTTATCGGCCATAGCTTCATAGGCCTTCCCCGCCTCCCCATCACCATGGTCTGGTGGCCTAGTGGGTCCTCCGGCGAATCTAACGAGGGTTCGAACCCGCTCACGATTTTTATTTTTTGCTTTTTCGTCCGAAGGTTCCTCTTTGCTATCTGAAGACCTTGAATAGCTTTTTACGCATTATTTTAACTCCTCTGATGCGCCGACAACATAGAACTTCACCGCAAAAATTTTTCTTGCTGGGTATCGAGCCCTTGTCCTACCTATGACTACCATTTCCAAAATTTTCGAAGAAAGTTTTGTTCGGATAACACACCATTTACCAAAATTACGTTTACTCCACGATTTTTGATATGCTTTCAATTTTCAATTTACTTTGGGACCGGCATAGTCCTTTCTGCAAAAAATCTAAATTTTTCAAATAGATGTTTTTAGCCATTTCGCACCAGAGGAGTTAAATAACGGAAAGCTATGAAGGTCCTCAGAAAGCAAAGAGGAACCTTCGGACGAAAAAGCAAAAAATAAAAATCGTGAGCGGGTTGGAAACCTCGTTAGATTCCCCGGAGGCCGCCTACTACACCACTAGGCCACCAGACCATGGTGATGGGGAGGCGGGGAAGGCCTATGAAGCTATGGCCGATAAAATGCAAAATGTATGCAAAAACTTAAAATGCTTATAACTCGACGTGGTTATTGTATCAGCAGCTGAAAGTTACACCAATCGATTTGTCTCGTCGAGCTCTATAAGTGTGCAAATTTTCAAATCCGAATTCGATTCCGAGCTGAGACCATCTCCTTGTTAGGCGAGATCTGGACGGACGGGCAGCCGTTCCCGGGCGGCCAGCTCGACTTGCCGGTGGTGATTCATGGAGCTGGGCAACAGTGTCGTGTCAATGTCAAATTGCCCGTTAGGTGAAGTCGGGTACAATAGGATAACGGGGGGAATAAAATAACGGGGGGCACTCATTATTATGAAATTTGTAATTACTTTGGGATTTTGCGAGTGCCATTCGATAGAGCGTCGAAAATACTAAGAGAATTAATTTCAGCCCAAAATAATGTAAAAGAAATTTTTTATTGAATAAACAAAAATTGAGGAAAATCTATGGGCAGCACATAGGATAACAGGGGGGGAAAGTCAAATTTTCGACATTTTCGACATTTTCGGTATTTTGAAAACGGCATTCGATAAAGCGTCGAAAACTGCCTTAGGAAAATTAATTTCAGCCCGAAATAATGTAAATGAAATTTTTTATCGAATAAACAAAAATTTATCAAAACCATGGGCAGCACATAGGATAACGGGGGAAAGCCAAATTTTTGAGATTTTCGATCTTTGAAAACGCGAATCGATAGAACATCAAAAAATATACTAAGAGATTTTTTACAACGCGAAAAAATGTATTATAAAAGTTTTATAGCCTAAAAACTATTTTTGAAAACTATGGGCAGCACATAGGATAACAGGGGGAAAATTTTTCGGCGTTTTGAATATTTTCGATATTTTGAAAATGCCATTCGATAGAGGACCGAAAAATATACTAAGAGTTTTTTTACAGCCCGAAAAAAGCATATTTAAAAATACTTTTATCATATAAAAAGTTTGAGTGCCCCCCCGTTATTTTTTTCCCCCCCCGTTATCCTATGTGTACCGTTTTCGTGGTACTTCACAAAGAATTCCTCCTCAGAATGCCAGAAAGCCGGCTCCTATCGCGTGAAAATGATGACTCGGTGCTTCATGCCACCATATTGGAGCACAGTCAACCAGGAACCAGGGTGGCGTCGCTGGCTATGGTTTGAGACGGGTCAGCGTCGCTAGTTTGTTTTCAGAGAAAAAATACGAACGCCACCCTTCAACACGAACTGCTAGGGAAATATACTGACCGGCTAGAGCTGAATTCAAAGGTAAGCGGCTAAGAGATAATTCAAGCAGAATCAGGGCGAAATCGTAACCCTTCGCGATATCGATCGAGAGGAATTGGCTCGGCTGGGCGGCTTCTTGAGAACAACCTGGGAAGACGGGACTGTCAGCAGTCGGGTGGTACGTTGCCTTCTGCCTTAAAAAAACTGGCTATCATTATTTTCTAGCTCGTTGTCAATGTTGAAGATGTGAACGAGCAGCCACCAGTATTTGTTGAAAACGCGATGGAGGCTATCGTATATGACGATATGCCCTCCGGCAGTGTTATTGCTCGAGTCAAGGTAAGGAAGCAACTTATCTGCAGCTATGTATCAGCTGCGCAAAGTGAGCGTTAGATTTCTACTTGCCTTTTCTATTTGACACATGTGACAAAAATGTCACGAATAGATATTCATTGTGAGGATGCTTCTAAGAATGTTCGAGCTCTTTGAAGAGTCTGGGGTTAATGCTAACCTCAAACTTGGGTAATTAAACCGAAGCTGTGGATGGGTGGGGGCTCTTCTCACATATGGACACTCCAGGTCGGTGTGTCTGCCCGGGCAGCCCCACAGCGAGCGATATCGCGTTGTCTGCGTCTCTCTGGGACTTCCCGACCACTCCCCCAATAGAGAGACCGTGCAGAGGAAAGAGGGGAATGTCGGGGTGATGAGTGTATGAGACACTCCGAAACGCAGCCACCGAGAGATCGCTCCCTGTGTGTTTGCCCGTGTAGACACATCGACCTGGAGTGTCCATAAGTGAGAAGAGCCCCCACCCATCCACAGCTTCGGTTTAATTACCCAAGTTTGAGGTTAGCATTAACCCCGAGACCTCTTCAAAGAGTGTTTCGAACAAATTTTGGAACGCATTCCCCCACAGGGAGTGCACAAAGAAGGATATTTTGAATGCAGTGGTCATTTTGTTGTTGCGGTACCGTCGGTTCGAAATGGCTTCCAAAATCCTCCTCCATTAAACTAACGCAATTTAGGCATCGGATGTGGACACTGACAAGCTGACCTACAGCCTAAATTGCACGGCATGCTATAATTCCATGGAGATTGGCAATGACGGGCGGTTGAAGCTTACGAAGGCCTTCAGCGGTATGTTTTGAAGCCTTGCAAACTAGTCCGTTTAGGAATTATGGCTGAGGGGCCGGTGAAGGTGGTTGTGAGCGACGGAAAGCACCGCGTTGAGGAGCCCATAAAAATCAAGCATGCCGAAACGCCAAAGTGTTTGCCGCGTTTTGGTGATGTCGCGCGGTTGCGGAATCTCGTCGGGAAGGTATGCACTCTTGAAAACCGCTGGTTTAATCATGGAGAATAGCTATCAATCCCCTTAAAAGGAAAAAATCTAGGGGCCGTCGCAAATCGTACTCTCTGACAATACACCAGCTGACGATTGCCAAATCAGCTACAGCCTGAAAAATCGGGCCGACATGTTGAAGCAGCTCGAACTCGAGGTTGATCTAGCTTCCCAGCTTTGAAGAATTATTTAGTTTGACGAATCGAATGGGACCCTATCTGTTTCGCGAGTCAAACTCGAGGATTTGCCGCGTCGGGTGCCAGTGGTAGGTGTTATTTTCGTGTCATCTTCTGGGAAACTATAGGTTGTTGTCGCCACATCCGGGAAGCTGACCAAAGAGATGGGAGTCGATCTGTTGATTTCTGAGGAGAGCAACGATGATTTCGAATTTGCTGTGGAGGAATTAGCTCTGCAGGTTGGATGTTTTAGAATTTACTAAAATTTGGATGGTACACCCAGTCCGATCAAACCCATAAGACACCACCTTTTTAGGTCCCCGAAAACGCCGAGAAAGGCGAAATCCTTGGAAAGCTTTATGCTGTCAACGGCGGAAAACCAAAGCGAGTCTACTTCTCTTCAAACTCAACGAAGGGTTTGTGCTGCGCCACTTCTTGCTAAAACGGTCCCATTTAGAATCGCCTATTGCCCTGGATGAGTTGAGCGGTGAAATTATGGTCAACGCTGCACTGGTTGCCGATAAGCAAGCAGCACATACGTAAGTGTCGTGAGGGTCATCGAACTAACAATAGCAGCTACTGCGCTGAATAGAACTGTTTTTGTGCACTCTGGGAATGTTCAAAATTTGTTCGAACATCTTGAAGAGTCCGTTATCGTAACTCAACTGTACGAAGCTGTGGAGTGGGGCTTTCATATGGACACCTCAGTCGATGCTATCCGGCAACCCCACAGCGAGCGAACTATCGTTGTCTGCGTCTCGGTGTGTTTCGTACACTCACCACCCCCGACATTCCCCCTTTCCTATCCACAGTCTCTACACTGGGGGAGTGGTCGGGAAGTCCCAGAGAGACGCAGACAACGAGAGATCGCTCTCTGTGTGGTTGCCCGTGTAGACATATCGACCTGGAGTGTCCATATGTGAGAAGAGCCCCCACCCATGCACAGCTTCGGTTTAATTACCCAAGTTTGAGGTTAGCATTAACCCCGAGACCTCTTCAGAGTGTTTCGAACAAATTTTGGAACGCATTCCCTCAGGGAGTGCACAAATGAAGCGAACAGTGAGATGTAAAAATCTTAACGTTGCTGCTTTCGTATTGCACAGCTTTATAGCTTTGTCGTCACCGCCCAAGATGATGAGAGTCAGAAGGCTATCGTTCACGTTGCCGTCGAGCCGACGTAGGTTCTAAGCTACCGTTGATCCTCCGTTTAGAAGCGGTCGTCGGCCAAGGTTCCCCATGCAGGAGCTGGTATTTGGGCTGCATTTAAAGTCACCGCCCGGCTTGATCATCACTACTGTAGCCGCTCCGGAAATTGAGAGGAAAGCAGAGGGTATCTAGCACGTCGTCTTACCCATAAAAATCGTCAGACAACACGACATCCACTACCTACCGCATGTTGTCAACGACATTTGTGCTCGATGGTAAGGAACGGGACGCCAACGAGGCGTTCGTGCTGAACCCGACTACCGGAGAGCTGAAGCTCGAGGCGCAATCACTAGAGTAGGGAAAGAGTCCAGTAGAGTATTCCGGATCTTTGTAGCCCGTACGAAAACGGTGTTTTCTTCATGCAAATCGAAGCGATCGGCAATGAGGTATCGCAACGAGTTCGAGCAGATTTACTGACGATCAAGGCAAGCCTTATTTTGGCTTTACGTATTCGAGTCCTTTAGATTTTCGTATATAAAGATTCCGATGTGTTGGTGGTAGAGACAGGAGAAGCGCCGCTTCTAACCTTCTGGGAAATGGTTGAGAAGATCTCTAGGTATGATCTACAGCGATAATAGCAAAAACTACAAGTTAAGTTCCCTCTCACAACGGCTAAACCTTGGGGTGATCCCGATTGAGGTAGATGTGCATCGCGTCGAGGATCGTCCCGTTGCGGACACCTCAGATTTGCATTTGCTACTCTTCGACGAGACGCAACTGAAGCTACTTTCGGCTGCAGAAGTGCGCAAACAAAAAATCATAGAATCCATCCCTTTCCTAGAGCCTGCCACGTCTCCGAACCGGAGCCCTTGGCCTGGCTGGGCAGGTCTCGGCACTAGGAGCTGAACGTGAGCCTGTAGCCCAAGCGCAAGTCCCCTTCTCCGTCATCATCCTCATCGTCGTCTTCTTCGTCTTGTTGGCAACTATCCTGGTGGTAGTCCTAGTTCTACTATGTCTCGAGCGAGCCAAGTAATTTCTTTCACGTTTGGTCCATCCCACTTTAGGTACCACGAGGAAAAACAACTGATCGAGGACCACAAGGCTTTGAATACAGCCTTGGCCCAGCCACAACCGAGGGTCGGAACCCTGCGGCTGCTTTTCGATGGGATGTAGTAAGCCCTAACCAAGCCCTATGAAACCGAGATCACCTTTAGTGAACGTGGCGACAGCAAGGCGCCAGAGTACTCAATCCAAGAGGTGAAGGTCGACGTCGCCGCGGAGAAGGAGCAATACGGAATAATTGGAGATGACGATGCGTACGGAGTCGTTGACAAGAAGAACGCTCGCGCTTCCAAGCCTAAAAGCTCAAACCCAGACTATTCCACCGTATACGGTGAACTATAAATAAAGTGCATAAGGGCATAAATTCTGTTCAAACAAGATTTTTTAAACAACTCTAAGCTTCTAAACAAACACCTCAAACGTACCCATCTTGGCCACATAGAGCCTTCCATGCTGGTTACCTCCAAGTACCACCCGAACCGCTCTTCCTTCGCCTACGACCATACCACGTTGAAAGCACGGCATCCCGTCCTATCTGCCTAGTTAAAGGGATACCCAACCTTTTCGGGGCTCAAAAAGCAAAAACCATGACGCGGGCGGGGGTCGAACCCGGGACCCCCGCTTTCAAGACCTGGATGCTATCCATTAGGCCATAGTGGCAAGCCATTGGTCGAGATGGGGACGCCACATGGGGGAGAGGAGGCCGAATTCTGTGCGGCACTGGGCATCCATTACCGCACAAAATTCTCGCGTCATTTGTACTCCCCGGAATACATAACTATATATTTGCCGCCAAAACATTGGGTATCCCTTTAAGCAACGTTGGGCTCGGTTAGTACTTGGATCGGAGGCGGCTTGGGAATCCCGAGTGTCGTAGGCTTTTTGCAGACGGATTCTGCGCCTTTTTGAGGATAGATTTTTGCTGTTACGTAGAAAGTGCAACGTATTGTACTAAAATTAAAGGTACAGCGCAACCAAGCGTGACCACTACATCAAAAACATGATTGCTTTGTGCACTCCCTGTGGGGGAGTGCGTTCCAAAATTTGTTCGAAACACTCTTTGAAGAGGTCTCGGGGTTAATGCTAACCTCAAACTTGGGTAATTAAACCGAAGCTGTGGATGGGTGGGGGTCTCATTCGACCTCCAGGTCGATGTGTCTATCCGGGCAACGACCCAGCGAGCGATCTCTCGTTGTCTGCGTCTTGGAGTGTTTCGTACACTCAGCACCCCCGACATTCCCCCTATCCTATCCACATTCTGTCCGTTGGGGGAGTGGTCGGGAAGTCCCAGAGAGACGCAGACAATGAGAGATCGCTCGCTGCGGGGCTGCCCGGGTAGACACACCGACCTGGAGTGTCCATATGTGAGAAGAGCCCCCACCCATCCACAGCTTCGGTTTAATTACCAAGTTTGAGGTTAGCATTAACCCCGAGACCTCTTCAAAGAGTGTTTCGAACAAATTTTGGAACGCATTCCCCAAAAGGGAGTGCACAAATCAACCTCTATCAAGGTTTTGCATTCGTGGTGTGACCCATATTTCAGTCAGAATTCGATTAAGTTTGTTGCGTCTTCAATAAGAACGTCGAAGTCCATTTTCGACACTGCTAGCAAATCGTGCTACAATGGAGATAAGGATTGTCATGGTCTTTCTAGGGGTCTCTACTAATCTCTTGCATTTAGGTATCGTCTACTACACCTCAACAGTAGTCTGATCCATTTATTTGCGACAAATTCTAAAAGACATTCGAAAAACAACGCCCATCTGCGAAACAAAACAACCGGCATAATAATAAATTTCAATACGGTAATGTTACAACGCTATCTGCAACGCGTTCCAGGTAACGCTGACGGGCTTCCTCGATCTCCTTGGGGCCGTTGCGCTGCGCCAGCACTTTCTTGAAGCTCTCGAGACGCAACTGTTTCGCTTCCTAAAAAAAGAATAATATGGTGAAATTGTATTATTAAACCCCGCCTGAAACCCAAAATTCCCAAAGCACCGCCCGAAAAACAAATAATAAAAGAAAAGCCAAGAGTACAGATTCATCCATTTTTCGGTTGTTCATGCGACGCATAGCATGCTAAAAGGTAGGAGCTATCGCGCAAGAATAGCGATAGAAAAGTAGAAAAAAATACTTGTGTTCCAGGACGGGGTGCCTTCGGTTGTTTCGGTCTTGGTTTTTCGTCAACTTCGGCCGGTTCCTCTTCCTTCGGCTCAGGCTTCTTGGATTTTCTAATAAATCGATATATGTTTGTAAAAATTACTCATACCTGTCGGCCCTTCGATCTCTCCGTTCGACTTCACCCTCCTCGTCACTTGGGGTCATCGCGCGGCGTAGGCGCTCGGCCTTGGTCAGCGCCTTTTCTGTGTTTTCCTCGGGTTTAGCCTAAAATAAAAGTTAAGTATTTACATCCGAAAACTCACCGCTGGTTTGTTCAATCCGGCCCTCAATTCCACACCAAAGTTTTTATGCGTTGGTTTCGGGGCCTCCTCTTCGTCATCAGTGTCGTAAATCGACTTCTTCGGCTTGTCGGAATCTTTCTTGTCTTCGGCCGGCTCGGCGCTCTTCTCCCGCTTGCGAATATTAGTGGCTTTCCGCGGCTTGAACTCTACGGGCTTCTCGGATGTCTCGGGTTCTTGCTAGATAAGAGGTAGGTACAAGAAAAGGATAATCGAACCTTTACAGACGTCGTCCCGTCATCGCCATCACGAGCGATCGATGATAAAATCGTCCTCGCAAATCCCGATTGCCAAATTTTCTGTTTGTCGATAGCGGTGGCCTCTAAAAAGAGTAATAAATCAACCCGCAATGAACAAACCGTCAATAAGATTCTGACGTGCTTCTTCTTTTCGATAGACCTCAACCTCCTCCATCAGTTGACGATAAGCACCCGTAACAAACACTTCCTTGTCGTCGAATTCGCCTTTTTCCTACAAAAAATCCATAAAAATATGTGAAAACAACAACCTTTATGCGTTCCCTTTGCTGCAGTCGTTCTTCGCGACTTTTCTCCTCCAAATTACGTATCATATGCGCCTAAAAAGTTCTAAAAACGCAAGAAAATAAAAGGTTTACTCTCATAATATCATCAGCATATTTCGATTGGCGTTCCTTGTCCTTTACTTTGTCTTCTGCTTTCTAAAAACGCCTTCATCAGATCTAAAAGTATAAAACTACCTTTTCATCGCGTTTTCGCTGGATCTCATCATAATTCTTGTCATAGTCGAAAATTGTTGGGTCGGCGGCCAGTGCTTGTTGCTGCAGTCGCTCTGCTTCTAAAGACAAATTGAAATGAAAGCTTAATAAGTTAGCTATACCTTTTAACGTGCGCAGACTAGCGCCCGAATTTCCTTGTTTCGGAGCATCCTAAACAACAATGAAGAAACAAAAAAAGTACCAACCAAAGAATCCAGTTCATCGTCCGATCCGCCAAAAATTGGCGCAATCACCTTCACGTTCGTCACTTGATTCGGCTTTTTCAGGACGAGCCCATATTGCCTAAAAAACCAAAATAAAAGTTCATGTAACCGAACAAACTTCTTCTTTCGTTGTATTTCCTCGTTTGATGCCATTGGAGAAACGATCGAGGTTGTAGGGATTACCTGAAAATTAAATTATGCACTGCGGAAGGCGTATAGAAAACCGAATGGAAAATAAACAAAAAGTCAAGTGGAAGAGAGACAAATTCGAAACGCGCGCTGATCCTTATCAACGCGATATCCCCGGGGCACTTTTGCCAGTCGCCAATTCAAAAAAGCCTACGACACTCGGGATTCCCAAGCCGTCTCCGATCCAAGTACTAACCGAGCCCAACGTTGCTTAACTTGGCAGATCGGACGGGATGCCGTGCTTTCAACGTGGTATGGTCGTAGGCGAGGTTCGTTCCGTATTACGCGGTCAAAAGGGTTGGGCAAGTGCAGAGAGCGCGAAAGAGGAGAGGGCCGAGGGTGGTGGGGCGGAATTTCGAAAATCGGTTGTGAGTTTGTAAAATTACGGGTATCGCTTCAAATTTAAAAGTTTTTTTGTGCGTTGCAATCATTACGAATATTCGTTGATATTTTTCGAGGTTTTCAAGAGCTTTTACGCTCAGAAAGCGCGAAATTAATGCTTTTAATTAAAGGGTCGGTGAAGTGCGTTTAACTCGAAATAAAATTTGCCGCGTTTGCAAAATCCGGCGGTATCGCTTCCATTTTAAGAGTTTTCCTTCTTTAGCATTTTAAGGAATATTTTTGAAGTTTTTCAATTTTGTCGTTTCAGGAACCGTTTCACCCAGGAAGGTGCCAAGTATTGTTTTTAAAGGAGCCGGTAAATTGCATATAACTTTTGATAGTATGCTTTGCAACAAAAAGGTTTTTCTTTAAGTTTTTATTCTCCACAAACGAAAGCCATAAAAATCCACAAAACATAAGTACAGGGGTGGGCGACGAGACGGGTGGTAAACGAGGGGGGGGGGGGGGAAAGCGCGCTGTTGGCAGAATCACGTGTGAAAATTCGAAATCAATGTTTTTGTTGCCGGAATCAATAAATAGTATAGTAATGAGCTAAGAGGAGGGGGAGAGTCACATAGAAATCAATGAAAAATTGCACAGAAAAGTCACCGCTATCGACGGGGTGGAGCGGCGGCCAGGGTCTTTCGACCCCGGGCCAGGCACGCTTCGTGAAAGACGTTGCGGGGTGAGGGAAATGAGGCGCATAACATTGTATAATAAAAAGTTAACGTTAAAATCTTAATATAAATGAAAGATGATGAAAAGAATGCGACCGGAATGGGCTTTGAGGGCCGAATCATCACAAAGGTTTGCATGGGGGGAAAAGTGAGGTGAGGTCGTAGATTTGTGCGGCTGCCGGAGTCGCGGGGAGCTTAGTGCGGTTTTTAAAGTTTTTAAGGTATCCTGACAAATCAGGATACCTTTAAAACCTGCTGCTCCTCCTATACTACCCGAAACTGACAGCCACGCAAAACCTAGACTTTGTCGGGAGGGCGAAATGGCGCTATGACGATGAAAGACATGGAGTGAGAGGGGGAGTCCATATAAAAACATCACTTGGTCGAGATTACGAGCTACCGCATATAAATTAACACATCAAAAATTATCAATAAAAGTGAGGCATTCGCGTCGGGGGTTTGTGAAAGAGCGCTGGGACGGGTAGTATCAAATTTTTGGGGGCAAATCACCGGTAATCGGGGAGGAGTAGGGGATGTGGGAGAGGGGAATTAGGCAGTGGTGATCGGAATCGAGACGAAAGCTTTGCGGGTACCGTATTCCTAATTTGAACTAGGGTCAGCGGGGTGTTGAGTGGGGATTGGCTAATTTCAGCTTAGGCCTAGGCTACGGCCTCAACACCCCGGTGACAAGAAAGACTTTTGAAAGACAATTGCGCCTAGTCGGAGGAGAGGAGCAAGCAATCGGCCGGCGGTTGTGGCGGTGGCGGGGTGGCGAACTGGCGGTGTATGTGGGTTGGCTGGATGACAGACGGGCCGGGTACGGTGCCAGGGCGCACGATAGAGCGCGGCGCGACTTGGTGGAAGGCCGATGGGCGAGGGGTGCCGGCGGCTGGTAGAGGGGTGCTTGTGATCTGGAATTTTTGAGTTAGATAAGTTTTCTCAAGGGAATTTCCCGATTTTTAGGTAAGCTTTTTCGAGGTAAGCTCCTTCCGCTCTTTTTCTCTCACCTGATACGCTGTAGGTGGTGACGGGTTCGGCGGCAACGGCCTGGGCGCTGTCCACTTTGGCGACCTCGCTCCGCTGCGGCTCTTCTTGGCGGTGGTGGGTTCTGCTCCCTGCTCGCTTCCATCATGGTTCTGATGGCGTTTCCGGGTCAACCGGTGGTGCCACGTCGTCTTGCACTGCTCCTCCCATCTCCGGGTGTGTTCGAGGAGGACGGCTCGCGTGAGGGGTAGGCTATCTTGGGCGGCACTAAAAAGATATCGTTAAAGGAGCCGCGACATTTTTTAGGATCAATAAGATTCGAAAAAGTGCTGAATTCACCTGAGATCATGTACAACAGGTTGTGGGCGTTCATGGGCTGGTGTTTGTTGGCTCTTGAGTAATCGGTGCACATTCTCGAGGCAGTTGATTTGGCTGTAGGAGAGGGGTGCGCCTTCGGCGTTGACCATCGGGGATGGGGTGGCCGGGGCTGAGGACGAGGTCGGTTTGTCCTGAAAAAAATTACGGTTACCTATGGTTCCATTGGTTATCCTTACACCTTAAAGTTATGGAAAATGCTTCTTACCTGCTGCTGGAAATGCGCCAATTGCTCATGAACGTTTCCGGGGGTACCCTGGACGACGAGGTTCTCGACAAGGCGCTCGACGTACGAGTAGAGATCGGGGGATTGGGTAGAGAGACCTAGATGAACAAGGTATTGAGGGATACATTAAAAAACCTTACCTAATGGATAAAGTGGTCGGATGGCTTGCAGGGCCTGAAATTGGGCGAACGGGTTCGTGAGGGTCGGGGTGGTGGCGGGGCTGTCGTGGACTGGCTGAAAATGTTGGAATGAGCTCGAGTTTCTCTTTTTTGAGTGTGGCTCGATCAAAAATTGACCCGTTTGTGGTTCTTAAAAATTATTGACTTACCCGGCTCATGATCGTCTTCAGCTCCTCTTCAAAGGTTTTCACGAGAGGTAGGGGTAACGTGAAGGTTGGGGTACCGGCCGGGGGTGGGGATAGAACATCAGCGTCTATAATTTGAATTTAATAAGGTTATAACTTTTATTATAAGGAGAGGTAACCAGTTAAAGTATCTTATCGCGCTGCTCACCTCCAACTGGCGCGTCAAAGACACGATGCCTGGCGACGACCATCTCGATCTTGCGGCTCCACGGCGAGATGTACGCCGACCACTCGGTCTCCACGGTCAACAGCGCGCCGTTGTAGGCGACCAGCCGGATCGGGCCGATCGACCGGACGACTCCGCCTTGTTGGTTGTGCACTGGAAAGGGTGGGTTTCATAAATAGTAACTAGGTCACTAGGTTTCATAAATTTTTATGGGTTTCTAGGCTTATTTTTGCCGAAAATCAACTTACAGTCGAGGTGTGCCTGTCTGATGATGTGCACATCCGGGGCGTAGACGAACGACAACAGCGACCGCCCAATCACGTCGGTCGGTAGATGACCAATGAACGGGACGCTCCTATAAACATCATGATTAAGGGACTGTAATCCTGACACTCACGCGTAGTCGATATGAGTCAGGGCGCAGCTCAGCGAGTGCTTGGTGGTGAACGAGGTCGGCTGGACGGGGCCGGCGGTGGGGCCGAAGGCTGATCTAAAGATGATATGGTAACTTTGGTCAGACAGACGTAAGGTATAGAGCTTAATAAAAGTAATTCAGCTCACCTTAAGCAGAGTGCGGCCACGCGCGCCTTGCGCTGCCCGTCGGCGCCCTGCTCGAACTCACATTGCAGCTCGCACGCCCGACTCGTCGCCCCACTGGAAATACGGTGGTTAAGGACTGATCTGTAGGATTGGGTATCAATTTTTAATGAAGAATGGAGATGTAGTGGATAAGAATAAGCCTAAGCTTACGTTAAACCCAAGCCTGAGCCTAAGCCTAAGTAAAACCCTACGCCTAATCCTAAGCCGAAGCCAAAGCCTAAGCATAAAGCTACTTGACTTCATGGAAGCTAAATATTTTCTAGGTATACAGTTAAGAACTAAATAAGGTTTAATAAAATTGCCTAATCTAGAAAATAGCTTCCAGAGGCTACTGTAGACCTCGGAGCGTTCAGGGTACTGCCCCGGAATGGCTTCACTTTTCCACCCGGCACATCGTGTCCATCTCCAGCCCCTGGGGTGTGTGTTGTGGTGCTGGGTTAGGGGTGGGGCCCGTAGATGGCACCCCCAGGCGGTGTCCCTCACCACCTCGACGAGCCGCGGGTTGCACTTTAGGGGAGGGACGGGGGAGTGAGGGCGGAGAAAGAGGAGCCACAGACGAAAAGGGGGCGAGGGAGCGTGGGAATGGGGGAGAGGGGAGAGCGGGGATCCCCCGTCCCGTGTCCCGGCCCATCCACCACCACCAAGCACCCGACCCCCCATCCCGGCCAGCCACCACCACCAGCCAGCCCGGCTCGACGCCTGGCTCGCTCCGTTCCAAGCACACTACTCCTCCTCTCTTGGGCTTCCAGGGCTTGGAACGCTGCTGATAAAGGGGGCGAGATATCTGGCGAGAGAGAGAGAGTCCGAGAGAGAGAGAGTGAGAGAGAGAGCAAGAGAGCAAGAGAGCGCGAGCGAGAGAGAGGCAGAAAACGGAAACGAAACAGATAGGTCGCACTTTTTGCAACGTCAGGGGGTCATGGCTCTTCGTTGCTAGAGCGAGGTAAAAAGTGGTGTGCCGGTTACAGCTCACTAATTTATCAAGCTGAGCATGAGCTGAGGCTCAGAAATAAATGTAAAGCTGAGTTGCTAGAATCGAAAATGAGATGTTTAAAAACTTCCGGAACTTTGGATCAAATTGGAGCTTACAAACTAGTATGAAAAAATGGGGTGTCTGGGTTTGTGCTAAGGTTTCGGCTTAGGCTTGCGTAGGCTTAGGTTTAGGTTTAGCCTTAGACTTAGGCTTAGGCTTAGGCATGGGCTCGGGCTTAAGCTCGGGCTTAGCTTAGGCTTCGGCTTCACCTCAATAGATCCAAAACCCAAATTTTCACCTCACCCCTCATCACCAATTCGCACCTCGCGGTGGGGTAGCACCCCCGATTAGCATTGTCTCAGCCAGTGCCGGGCTTACCCCCTCACTGCTGACCAATACCCCCCTCACTCCAGCCGCGAGAGAGAGAGAGAGAGAGAGAGAGAGAGTAGGGAAGAGCCTCCCTAGTACGTGCCAGCCGCCCTATATCTCCCTCCACCCTCTACCCCTTGACCACTCCCTCCCCTCCCTCTTTCTCTGCGCCCTCTCTGTCAACAAGGCTCCCTCTGCACGCGCTGACTTCTGACCGACCGCAGCCGCACACACTTGTTACAGGGCAACACGGCCAGCCACCCCGTGGGAATGTGTACTTTTCCTGGGGTCGAGCCCTTGTAATCCGGTGGTGTCAATTGGATTGGGGCGGAATTGCTCGAGGACAGGGTTTTTGGGCCGGGGTTTGGGCTTGAAGAACCGGTTACGACAGGAAATCAGGGGAAGGGATCGAGTGGTCTAGTAAGAAGAAGTAAGATTTCTTGGTTCAAGGTGCGGCGTATAGGCTTGAGCTTTGGACTGGGGCTTAGGTCATAAGTTGGAATTGGTTCGGGTTAGGCTTAGGCTTAGGTTTAGGTTCAGGCTTCGCTTAGGCTTAGGCGTACGTTTAGGCTTAGACTTATGTTTACGCTTAGGCTTGGGCTTATGCTTCGGTTTACTGCTTCCGAACTTTCGATACCCCATCCACAGGTCAAAATTTCAAACCGAAAGCCCTGTTGCCCAGCGGGTGGTCTCTCATCCACCAAGGTGGGGAAGGGGGGAAGGGGGTGTTCCGGATTTGAGCGTCTCATCCGGTGCCAGCCTATAGTGCGACTTTTAGGGGTTTGTCGGCCTCTCTCTCTCTCTCTCTCTCTCTCTCTCTCTCTCTCTCTCTCTCTCTCTCTCTCTCCTCTGGACCGTGTCCTGTTTCGCGCATTTCGGTCGTCGAGCCACCCGGTGCACGCGTCACGACTAGCACAGAGAGCGCCCCCCCTCAGGAACACCACCCCACCCCAAATTTATCCCCCACCACCAAACATTGCAGGGGGAGAGAGAGAGAGAGAGAGAGAGAGAGAACGAGAGAGAGACATTATCCCCTGAGGGTGTACGCGACACTCCGGATGGACGGAGGGACGGTTGAATGGAATCGAGCCTCCCCGTACCACGGTGGGGGGTGGAATACGCAGGTACGAAGCGATACAAAGGACGATTAGGAGGTGTCTAACCATTAATAGATCTCAGGGAAATTACTTTGAGGGAGAAACGGGTCGATAAAAATATACGGATTTCATAGCGTTTTCATTAACGTTTTCCAAACCCTTAGGAGGGGGGATGTGATCAAAGGAGAAGCTAGGGCTCAGGCTTCGGTTTAAGGAGCAACAAGTAGGAAAAGGAGGGCCAAATTCAAGACATGAAATTAGCATAACACCCACCATTTCACCCTCGAAAAGACGCGCTGTCGAATCGAGGTGGCTGCGGCGGAGAGGAAGAAACTTTGGCCGGTGCCGAGGAGTAGCTTCAAGAAGCAGGTACCGACTTCGAGTTCCTGAAAATTGCGCATTTTAAAGGGACTGAGACAGGTGCGTATAAAGTTGCCTGTGCGTATAAATCGACTTCGAGATACAGGGGATACGGTAAGCCAGTTTTGAAGGGATGGCGACAGCCAGGGCAATGGGCGAAAACCGGAATTAAAGCTTCGGAATATCATAGCACTTTTTAATGAAAATATGACAGCTACTTAAATGGTTTTTTCAAAATTTTGAAACAGAATTTTTGGCCAGGAAAACTTCCAATATTATTTAAAGAGATAGTGATACCAAGACTTGCTCTTGACACTGCTGTCACGCTCCCTTTAAGATAGGTAAGCTGCAGGTATTCGTTTATTAATGCATACCTTCGCCTCATAGGCGTTGGAAACGGGCTGACTGGCTAGGATCGAACCGTCCGGGATTGACACGGTGGCCGTAAAGAGGAGCCGCTCGTCCTGGCGCGCCGTTTCGTCGCTCTAAATCAAGGTGGAAATTATAGATTTTTTACATTGTATCTATATTTTTGGACAAACACGCCCAGATTTAGAGCTGAACTGCTTGAAGACCTACCGTGGATTCGTCGCTGCTCTCCGTCCAGGTGTGGGGTGGGGACAGGATTGGGGCATTTTCTAAATGGGAAATATAGCTTTTGATTGGAATTTCGCTTATCAAAATCAAAAAAAAAAGGTTTTCCAAAACTCACCAGCCCCCTCTGCAGCCGCTGATGACGCCAGGGCGCAGGCGGTACGGTCGTTTAACTGGAAGATCATGGATTAAAGAGGTGTGGAAGGCGAAGATCGGAATTTGAAAACTTTTGCATAAACTGTAAAGCCAGAAAAAGACGACCCCTAAACTACAGCGACCTAAAGGCGCCAGAAAAATCCTAGGAACACTTTTAAAGGGACGGTCACAGTGGGAATCTCAGAGTCGCAGAAATTTAAGCGATATTGACATGCATGGATTTACTATAAGCGAGGGGAGGCATTAAGAAATACTTTTTGATCGAGAATTACCGTAATTAAACGACTGGGCGTTTTTTGAGGTAACTTTAGATACCTAACGATGCAAAGGGCACGAAAATGACATTTTTACCAAAAAAAAAGAATGTTAAAGGGCCAGTAAAGGTTAACAATCTTTTCTAAAAACACAAGCAGGTATTAGGAAGTCATAAAAAATCGGAAATAATTCCCAATTGGCTGGTTAGGACCCTTCTAAAGGAGCATTGAAGGGAAAATCTAGAGCTCTCGAGAAAACGGCATGTTTTAGAGGGGTATTTCAGGCTCGAAAGCCGGATAAATAGATAAATAGTAGCCAAGGGCGCTGAGTTTAGTTGAAACCTTAAAAGCTACAATTTTAAAGGAGCACTAAAGTCAAGAAATCAAGAAGGTGAAGACTTCTAGCTAGTAGCTAGCTTAAGAATACCCCAGAGAAACTCTGGGGAACCAGCCTGAAGACAGGATCTCGTAACTGGGCCATGCGGGGGGTGAAGAAGCCGGCGTATTGAGAGGAGGAACACCCCGGAATACCCCCACGAACGAGACGAGCTCTCCACCCCATCCCCTCCTCCCCGGTGCTGGCCAGGGCGAAGAGCATTGACTTTCGTGCCCTGGGGGCACACGAGCCTCAGTGTGTCCCTCCCTGCACTGGGTTGGGGCTAGACTAGCCCGGTCCCGTTGCGGGGACGGGGAGTGAAGCGTTCGGTCACGCCCCCCTTGTTGTGCTGACCACCGCACGACGTCGCGTGTCTCTCACTCTAGAGCGGTCTCTCTCTCTCTCTCTCTCTCTCTCTCGTCCTTTGGACCCCTGGAACGAATTCCCGGGGCCTGCTAGTGGACACTGCTCGCCTCCTCCTCCCCCTGGGCCCTCATTCAACACCCCACCGATACGATTTGGGACCCAACGGATTGGACCACCGACCTGTCTGGAAAATTTAGGGACTGGAATAATGGACGGACTGGGGGATTGGGCTTGGTTTAAAATTAAGCTTAGGTTTCCGAGAAATTAGCTGAAGCAGGTCTTCCATACGTCTACGGTCCAGGCTTGGGCTTAGGCTTTGGCTCAGGCTTTGGGGGGGGGGTTTGGGCAAGCTTTGTTTGGATTTGGCTTGGGCTTATCTTAGGAAGAATTTAAAGTGTTTTGACTTAACCATGCCGTAATTCTCAAGCCTACGCCGCAGCCTAAGCCTAAGCCTAAGCCTAAGCCGAAGCCTAAGCCCGGGCTCAAGCCTGAGCCTAGTCTAAGCGCCAGCCTTGTCAGATTAACATCTGGAGATTGACCTAACGCGTCCCACCAAAAGCTACCGATCCCTTTAAAGTACCCCGAGTATAAACAATGTTAGCTTGGAGTGCGAGCCCAATATGGAGCATGAGGTCGGTCAGTTTTAGCCTAGAGTATACCAAGTCGCCCATTTGTCAATGAGACTACATTTGGCGGCTATAAACACTAACCAGGTGGGCATCGGATGTCCGGCGTCGCACGTCGTTCATCTGGTGACCCGAGGTAGAGGATTGGATCCTGGAAATATTGAAAATTACTTGAAAAACAGTGTTAAGAGAAACAAACAGAAATATTCTCGCGATACGGTAGAAAAACGCACATTGATGGAACACATCTTTCAAGGCTGTATGGTAACATTTTGCCCATATTTTAGCCATGAAAAAATCCGCAAAATTACGACCATAAACGCTAGAAAGGAAAAGAAGTACTTCTAGTCCGGATACTGTAGAAACTATTTGCAATAATGAAAGGTACTTTCCGAGGCGCTACGGTGGGCTTCAGCTACGTAATAGCGATCGAAAGAAAGGAAAAGAAATGGGTAGCCGGAAAAGTAAAGTACGTTACGTTACGGTGGCTACCGTATACGTTTGCAATGTGGTAATTTTTTGGCGTAACATGTCGTCAGTTTTCTACAGTACCCTGTAAAAAGAAATTTTACGATGTTTTACAAAAACGACGGGCTTAAGACATAATTGAGCGCTGAAAAGGCTACAGTTAGACTTTGGTTTCCGGTTTTTTAGAAATCATTTTGAGAAAACGAAAGGAAAATTTTCTGGCTAAAAAGCTACAGTAAATTTTTGGGTTCCAAGTTCCTTTAAAACCAGCAAAAACCGATCTTTCGAATTCCTGAAAATCCCGTAATCAATCCTAGCCCAATCTAGCTCGCTAGATACGGTAAATGGGGGCGCATGATAGGGGGGCAGGATGGAAAACGATACAGGATGGGGTGGATGGATCGTTGAGAGGCCGCAGGGAGGATGTGAGCTCGGATCCGAAATCCGAATCGAACCGGGGAGGGGGAGCTGCTGCTGCTGGCCGGCCGGCTAGGGGGAGAATGGATTCTCCTCGTGCTCTGAAAGATCCCTAAAGGGGTTGGAGAATCTCGAGGAGCAAGAGGTGGAGGAGGAGGAGCATGAGAGACGGTCCTGCCCAGCACCGAATATCTTGATCTGGCTAGCACACACCGCCCCCGCTGCCCTCTCGGGCTCGCGTGGCTCGTGGCTATACCCGAAATTTCCTGAAGCCTTGAGCCTGGGCTTTGCCACCGCACGATTTATTGAGCTCTTGCTCAGCGCGCCTTAGGGGTCCTTTAAAGGGGCCGGGAAGCGCGAGAATCGACTTCTTTTTCATTAGACAATCGACAATGAAGAGCTAGGCTTATTGTGATGCTTTAAAGGGACTGAAAAGCGTGAGTTTCGACCCGGTTTTGCGGCTAGGTCTAGACAGCTGGCCTATTGAAATGACGGTTTTTTGCCTTGTCCTTGCTTTAGCTTAAATTTTTCCTTGACTTAGGCTTTAAAGGCACTGGGAAGCAGGAGAATCGACCCTCATGGTTCGCTAGGTCTAGACAGCTACGCGCCGTTCCAAATGACACTCTAGGTTTTTGGGCTCCAGGTGATGGCAAAAATCGGGTATCGGTAATTTCGTGCGTCGCGTAGTTGTCGAAACCAGGCCCATAAAGGGGTCTTTCCTCCACTTCCCAGTCCCTTGAAACACGCCTCCCACTCCCAATTTCGAGCCGATTTCGTGTCCTTCATCATCGTGCGGACGCGGCCGCGGTGGTCGGTTGTGTTGGTGTTGGGGTGCGGTTGCGGGGGGCGCGGTGTGCGCGGCGCGGAATCGTGACGGGGCTTGAGGCACAACGGGGGTACGAAGCAGCGCGTCCGCGTTTTCTAGCGCTATTCCTGGGGACTCCCGCAGCACCAACGAGGACGACGACTCCTAGCCGGTCCCACAACGAATTTCGGGGGTCTTAAGGGGGTGGCGGCTAATTTAAAGAGACATTGAAGGTTGCTTGGGCTATGGATTGTCACACAAAAATAGCAAAAATTAACTTGACACAGCCACTACGTTGGTAAAATACAAATTATCGTTTTTCGTACTTTTGCGTACTAATGAGGAGAATTTTACTTGTCCGATACGCTACGCTAGTTCGTAGCAAGCGTATCGGACAAGTTAGTAAACGCTACGCGCGTTTTCTTTGCCGCGAAGGATTGCACAATACCTAGCTTCGGTACGTTAAGGTACGTTATTCAACGGTCTGCGCTACGCTACGTTATTCTACGCTGCGTTACGCACCAAGTTACGTTACGCACTACGTTACGCTACGCTACGTTACGCTACGCTACGTTACGTTACGCTATCTTGACTACACCACAATATTACGCTACCGTAACCCTACCCGAACGGTACAGTATACCTACGCCACACTACGCGCTAAAAAAGGAAGAAATTACGAAATCCAATAAAATTATGAAAAAATTCAACAAAACAGGAACACTGATTCGACGGTTTATATTCGACGGTCGATTCATAGCGTGATCAAGTAACACAACAATTAAATCAGTTAAATTAAAGTCATAGAAGCAGCTGAAAATCCACAAAAAACCCGGGTTTCTACGTGCCTTTAATCGCTATCCACAGGCTAGCGGCTAGACGGTACCGTATTCCTAGAAAAACGCTTCACTCCTCCGGAAAAATGCATAGACAAAGACGGCGAGCCCCCTCCGTTTTTTGCCCAATTCGCGCTCGGCATGGGAATGGGCAGGGGGAACACGGAAAAAAGGCCATGAAGCTTTTTTTGGTTTCGGGATGGGCCCTGGGCGAAAGTAGTGGGCAAAAAGCGTAGTATTTACCGTCGGGTAAGTTGAATTTTTCAAATTGTGGAGGACATTAAGTACAGTAATTTGCTGGGGAATTAAGAGAGTTTAGTAGCCATTTAATAAATACCTCGATTTCAAGGAAATATGGTAGCTTCCGAGAAACTGCCCGAACGTTCGATAGTTTCAACATTTTTAAGCTCCAGGTCTACATACGGCTTTAACTAGGATAGCAAGCGAATCATAGCCATAAGTACATACCAAGAAAAATGCCTAAAAAGGGGTGCAAACCTTCCGAAAAACGGAAAAATTTGCATTTAAAGTAATTCGGAAATCAGAGTCGGCTTAGCACAAACTTCGGTAATTTTAGCGTAGTAAAGTCGCCTTAAAAATTTTTTAAAGGGTTTGAGAAGCCAAGGAAAACAAGGAACAGATTAGTACGGTAGATTCCGGCACAAAATTTACACAAATACAGTGGGATTTAGGGTCATGTGGCTCAGAAGCCAAATTTCAGCTGGAATTTAAGAAATTCAACAATTCAAAATATTTTCTATAGCTTGAAAAATCAAGAAAAGCTAGGTAAAATACTCGAGCAGATTCTACACGGATTACTGTGGTAATTAGGGGCAAAAAAACGAAAATCCAGGCGCCGAACCGCAAGCGCACGGCGCGGATGTTGCACTGTTTACAGGCGGGCCGACGGGCTGAGGGGGCGGAATGTTGTGGTCACCTTGAAAATGACCATCCCGGAGGCTGGCAGCGAGCGGGACGGGGGACACCGCTCTGTACTCTCTCACTCTCACCACACTCTCTCACCACGATGCGCGAAAGGGGCACAAGATAGAAAGGGGGACAGCAGCCCGCGGAGAGAGAGAGCGCGCGCGGTGCCTAGCACGGGAGAGAGGGGCTGGCACAGCCACATACACACACCACTAGATCGGTCTCTCTCTCGCTCTCTCTCTCTCTCTCTCTCTCTCTCTCTCTCTCTACATCCACCACCTCGAGCACCACCACCGACACGAGAGCCCCACCATGGAAGGAGTGAAGAGATTGAGACATGACATATTTATCCGCTTATCTACAAACAAACGAATCTTGCCTTCAGTGGCCCTTTAAAACCCGAAAATCAAGAAATAGTGGTCATTTACTTGCGGTATTTCTGCAAGTTATAATTGCAATTTCTACAGGCTATTATTGCCTTCGATGCTCCTTTAAAACCTGCGTAAAACTGGCGCTAACCGAAAAAAATTTATTTTAGCTACGATAACTTGAAAAACCTAAAACTCAGAGAGCCGAAATAGGGTTAGAAATGTTTATCGTTCACTTTGAACCCTTAACCTTATGGATTTTGCCTTCAATTCCCCTTTAAAACCTCGAACTCGACGATATACAGCCCACCTCAAACCCTGAAAATATCTATAGATTTTGTCTTCACCATACCTTTAATTAAAACTCAACAACACGGACTACGTTGCGTCACGGGCTACGGCAGTTTTTTTACGAAAAAGCTTGTTGATGCAAAAACGCACAATTACGCACTTTTGCCAGTTTTTCCAGCCGGGACCCACGCGAAAGCCACCTGGACCACAGGTGCTCTTTAGCAGAGCGGAAAGTTGTTATTGCCAGACGCTAATCTCTCTCTCTCTCATTCCCTCTCCCTCGCTCTCTCTCTCACGCCCTTAAATTTGGCCGCAAAAGGCACATTTCCGGGTGCGGTAGGGCCCCGCGAATTGACCCCTAAAATGTGCCCGCTTTTTTGGGGCCGCAGACGCGCAAAAAGTTGTAATATTTGCAGAGCTGCTGGCACGGTTCCATGGTATCTGTGTTGCGCGGGGGTTGCCCACTTCCTGGTTTGTGAAATAAACACCAATCGGCTGGTCAAATTGAAACTTCCGGTGTTGTAGTGCTAGCGGCGCTCGATCTCGCGCTCTCTCTCTCTCCCTCTCTCTCTCTCTCTCTCTTCTCCTCCTCCTCCTCTCTCTGGTGCTTTGTATCTCTGTCTAACTCCTTTTGGCATACTTTAGCCTGACGCGTCAATTAGTTTTTGTCAGAACAAGCTCGATATAGCTTCCGATACCGTTCGATACCTCTAAGAGATACGGTAATCCCGAAAATTTTGCGTCCGGCTTCGTTAAATGTTAAAAAAATATTATTAAGAAAATATTTGCGATTAGGTTGCGGTAGTACGGTAGGTTAAGAAAACTGGAAAATTCTTGACATTTGAAGCTACAGAATTAAACTTAGGATAAGGGTTAGGCTTAGGCATAGGTTAGGGTCAGATTCGGGTTAGCTTAGCTTAGGCTTGGGCAGGGCCAATGCGTAGCTTTGGCTTAGGTTCAGCTTAGGAAGCTCGACTTAAGCTTTGGCGGCTGAACAAGGTGTCAAAGTTCAGGCTTCAACGGAAGTCTTCAGACTTTCGCACAGTAACCCCAAAGTCCACCCCCAAATCCCCATAGGTAAAAGCCCCCAACTGGTACGCGGTAGTGCCAAAATCCGGGTGTAGTGGTCGGGTAATCCCAATGACATCCCCCTCTGCCGGCAATCCGGCTATGTTGCCGGTGGTGCCGGCCAGAGGAGCGTTGTGTAGTGGACAGCCCATGGGGGATCTTAATCAGCCGGGCGGGTGAGCCCGAGCCGCAGCCAAGAGCCGGTCTCGACCCCCGGGGTTGACACGGTTCTCCGCTCCTCTAGTTGGATCCGGAGGAGGAGGCCGAGCTGGAGGGGGCTGTGTGCCATCCAAAGTGCACCTATCCCCCCAGTCCCCGACACCCGCAGCCTGCCCCCAAAAAGAGCAACTTTTTCGGGGCGACTTTTTTGGGAGGGGGAAGCTGGAACGCCATGACTCCGATTGGGTGGGGGGAGTACTAATCCGTACTCTCGATTGGGGGGGGGGGGTAGTGCCGCGGACGAGGCAATACTATTTACGCTTGGGGGTCAGGCGGAAAACGAGGTTATGATAGTCCTATCGTACCGTTTGATTAGGCTTATGCCGAAAATTCGACAAGGACGGTAGCTGCGTAAAAAAGTTCCGGCATTGCGGTACAATATATATTACAGTAAGTTTGGTACGGCTACAAGAAGTCACTCCTAACGTCTGGCATTCCGGTAGAGGTGTTTTTTGGGGTTTCTGGCTAGATAGTACCGTAATCATCGGATTTTGTTGATTTTTGAACTCCGGGTTACGGTAGGCCCTACCATAAGCCTAAGATACTGTAAAAATCCGTTTTTTTCAAATTCCAAGACCAAATAAATTTTTGCAAGAAAGTATACGATAGCCTACAGTAACCCCGCTTGTTAAAATACAACGGTTTAGGCCTTTTTGAGGATTTTTGGAGAATTTTGAAATAGGCGCGCTATTTCATACAGTAATCTACAGTATTCTTCCCGCTACAGTATAGTGTAGATTTTCTACGGATTTAATTAATACGGAAGAATGTATAATTTTATTTTTGCGGGTTCGGCGATATCCCGTAGCCTTGCCACGAAAAAGTACAGTTTTTTGCCTTACACGATATTTACGGGCTCTGTAGGATAAATTTAAACTTCAGAATACCGTACTGTTGCCCTGAAGAAAAGGGCTACGGTAAGAGAACTAATTAAGATATAATAAGTACAGTAACCATAACTTCTATCACAAGTTTTTAACTACCTCCCGGGACCCAACAAACACCTTTGGCCCGGCAAAAAAATTGCGCCGCAATTCGCAATCAGTACCAGGGTGTACACCGGAAAGGGCGTCGCAGAATTGCGGGGGGTGGCAATGGGGAGGTGATAGCGAAAGGTCAAGTAAAAAATTGTGCGGACAAGCCGGCATGGCTTGAGGTGAAAAATTCTGCGATAATTTATCGCTTACGAAATCGAGGGGGGTTGAATTAAAGGGGCGTTGAAGGCAAAAAGATCTAAAAAATGGAATCTACGATGGGATTACGGTAGGAAATAGGGATGTGCGTTTGGAGCTGGAAAACGTTCGGCCTCTCATTAATGCCTGAACACCCTCAAGTGCCATTTACCGTCGTTGGGACGGACCCCAGAAAACACGATTTTAAAGGTGCGTTGAAGGCTGAATTCGCTATGGACTTCAGGCTTTGAAGAGAGGAATCTAATGCTGTGGATTCAAAAATTTTTGAAATGCGTTTTTTTGACACTCTTTTTTTTGCACAATTTCGCCTAGTGAGGTGTCTAACCTAAAGGTTTAAAAGGCTACTTTGGAACCATAAGTAAGAGTGACCGGACGCCAAAAATTAGTGCAAAACTGTAACATTTTATTTTGCTTTTAAAATCCTTCAAATGTCCCGTTTAAGAGTAGTTTCTTGCTTCTTAAGTTTCGACGTTTTTTAGTTTAAAAATTCAAAGTCCAAGCCCTGCTGGGATGCCCTACAGTACCCCTCCAAAAGTGCAAAGCAGTCATCTTTTTTACCCCCGGCCTCATGCCTTACTGCCAGTTTTTGCGCCCCAGGCAAAAAGCTGGGAAAGCCATCGCGCTTGCCCATAAATCTGTGTGCTGACCAGGAGGGTAGCCACCGTGAGAGGCACCCAGCCAAAAAAACCACGGCATAAAAAGTGCCCTTTAGGCCTGCGGGGTGGAAGTAGGCCAGGTGGTGCCGTTTGTAAATGGTGTATGTCCTTTGGCGGAAAAGGTGATTTGGGAAGGCGATTTGCCGCATGAAAATTTGCGAATTAGGAAGAAGGGGGCATAGGGACGTCAGGTTGGAGCAGTTCAGGCAGGGTTGAAAGGGCTTTTAAAGGACTAAAATGCTAGGAACAAGGCTTTAAAAGTGCCTAAAAATTTCCCAAAAAAGGTTTTGGTGTTATGCCTCAAGCGGAGGATTAAAGAAATTCCTGCTTTTCGGCAAAATATAATTTTTACGGGTTGCGTGTCAGCAGGATTTATGGAACTAAAGGGACTGTGAAGGCATGCCTCTGGATAGGGTAGAATCACACCTAAACAGCCGCACTGTAAAAGCCCTGTTTTAAGGAAATTCCTGTGGCAAGCCCGTTTTTTCTCACTTTATGGGTTTTTCGAGGATTTTAGAGTTTAGATTTTGGGCTTGCGGGGGACTTTCTAAAGCATTTTTTGGGGTTTGAGTTTTTTGCATTTTGGGTTTAAAGCTCTTTTAGAATTCCCAAGTACGTTAGGCTTCCTTGCGCCTAGCTAAAACAGGTTCCATTTTCACACCCCAGCCTAGCCTCATTTCCATATAGGCCGTTTTGACAAAAACTCTCGACTCTCTCTCCTTCTCTCTCTCTCTCTCTCTCTCTCTCTCTCTCTCTTTCTCTCTCTCCCTCTCGCTCTCTCTCTTGGCCCGTCTCGTCGGCTGTTTCTTACCAAAAGCCAATGCCGCCTACCGTACCCCTCCGAGGGCAATTGTGGGAATGGTGTGCAAAAGTGCAAGATGAGGACAATGATAAATGGTGTACAGATTCACACGATGCATTGAAGGGCCGAAGGGTACGGGCAGTGATTCATCTTGCACACACAAATGCCCCCGGGGGCCATCTTGCCCTTGTTCTTGCACTTTTACGGGGGCCAGAGGTGGAATTGAACTACGGCCCGCAAAAAATCCATGTCTTTTTAAAGGGACTGAAAAATCCGGTTGAATCCATGGCTTGCCAATCAGAATCTCGAATTACAAAATCTCGAATGACAAAATCTCGAATGACAAAATCTCGAATGCTTAGAATCTCGAATGATCAGAATCTCGAATGAACAGAATCTCGAATGAACAGAATCTCGAATGAACAAAACTTCGATTCAGCAGAACACAGTTTGGATGAAAATTTCCACTAGCGGCCTACTACAACAATATCTAAAAAATAAAGATTGAAAGAATTTGAGCCCTTTGCGTCGAAAAAAAACAAATTTTTCGACTTAACGCTAATGTTCTTCATTATCATTTGTAAAGTATGATGCTCAAAAAGGACCATCCCTCGGCAGGGCATACTCACAGCCTACTAGCTTCTATCTAATACAAAAAAATCGATGATGGATCGAGCCAGACGAAACTAGATTAGGATACAGTGGGAATCCTGGCATTCGAGATTTGTTCATTCGAGATTCTGTAAATTCTTCTGTAAATTCGAGATTCTGATCGTTCGAGATTCTAATCATTCGAGATTCTAATCATTCGAGATTCTGTAAATTCGAGATTCTGTAAATTCGAGATTCTGATCGTTCGAGATTCTAATCATTCGAGATTCTAATCATTCGAGATTCTGATCATTCGAGATTATGATCATTCGAGATTCTAAGCATTCGAGATTTTGTCATTCGAGATTTTGTCATTCGAGATTTTGTAATTCGAGATTTTGTCAAACTACCTACCGTAGTCATTCCGCGACACTCCTCTGAACATCCTCATCTGACAGAAAAATGTAAGGTGCAAGCTATCGTACACCCCTTACCTAGCGTGCCTTTAAAACATTACATGGTACGTCCAATACCCTTGAGGAGGCGATACATTTTTCCACGTGAGACTAAAGTGCAAGCTACCGTATGCTTGTCCTCCTAGCACTTTCCTACCGTGCTAGGAGGACAAGCACTGCTTGCACATCTACGGAAAATGCTGGTAGCCGTTCTACAATGGATGCAAAATCGTACAGTGGAAACTACCGTAACCTTCGATGACCTCGCTGTACTTGTCTACCGACGCCTGCCCGTCCGTACATCTAGCATCAAGTACGTTCGGATCCTCATTACATCCCAGCTGTTAAAAAGCATAAGTGCGAACTACCGTACCCTTTGGCCTCCTTGCACTTCTCTACCGTATCCGCTCCGCCATCAAACAGCATATGGCCCATCAGACTCCTTTTTACACTCAGATTTCAAAAAGCGTAAGTGCAAACTACCGTACTCCCTGACCTCCCTGCACTTCCCTACCGTACCCTCTTCGTCCATCAATTAGCATATGGTCCGGCGGACTCCTCTTTACACCCCCTGAGGCCCATTGCCCCCCAGGCGTACCGGGTGGTGGGAAGGGCAAGATGAATCAGTAGTTGCCCTCATCAGAATATGCCCTTTCGGGTGGAGACCCACCTAGAGAACACCTAGATGCAGAGACGCAGACCGGAATAGTGCATCCCTAGTGCATCGCCCAGGTGTCGGCCGGTGTCTGGGTGGTACGCGGGGCTCCTCCGTTCGTTCCAACATCTCCCCCCGCAGCCCCGAACGGGAGCACAAAAAGCCTCCCCACCCCAGCTGAATGATGGATTATGCAAAAAAAGGTAGCGTTCCCCCACTGAGTGTCACCCGGGCCGCGTGAGGAAAAGCCGTGAGGGGGCCGTTTTAAAAAAAAATGCGGACTTTTTTAAGAATTTAAAAAATTTTTATAGGCTTCTGGATTCCGTTTTTTTATTAATTTAAATGAATTATTATTAAAAGCAGATTTGTTATATTGCGAAAAACATAAAAAATAATGCAGTAAAAAGCTCATTAAACTGATGGCAGATTTTTTTATGATATTTGTTAATCCTCGTCCTTTCGCTGTCGATAGTCCAGTGGCGTAGTCTGATGGCCGTCTGGGGAAAATGGGTTCATTGATGGAATCAACGAGAACGGGAATCCAGGTACTGAAATTTGAATTTTAGTGGGGGGAGAGCGAGAGAGAGAGAGAGAGAGAGAGAGAGAGAGAGAACTAGAAACAGATCAACTCACTCCCGTGAAAAGCGCCCGGATGTTGCATTCGAAGAAGCATCGGGTTGGCGATTAGCGGGAACGGAAATGGCATATGCGGACGGACGAGGAATTGGGGAAGATTCAGGGGGCACGGCGTCGTTGGCTGAAAATTCTACGTTTTTAAAAAATCGCGCAAATAAGTGCAAATCTGCTGTCAGTGTCCCTTTAGGATTAGAACAAACCTCAGAGACGACCGGGGTCATCGACAGCTCATCTGACTGGTCGTCAGTTTGGCTGTCATCGGCGTGAGGGTCCTGGAAGTTCAATTTAACGATTGGATTCTAGTTATAGTCTCGCTCTCTCCTCTCCTCTCCTTTTCCTCTACCTCACTCCTCCTCTCTCTCTCTCTCTCTCTCTTCTTCTCAGTCTCTTTCTATTCTCTCACTCTTCTCCTCTTCCAATCGCCTCTCTCTCTCTCTTCTCTTCTCCTTTTCTCTCTCTGTCTCTCTCTTCCTCTCCTCACCTCATTCTCCCTGCTCATCACCTCACTTCCGCCCCTCTCCGACGTCGTCAGCTCGCTGCTAGCTCCTGCAAAAAAATCGAAAGATTAATGCTGGGCCCTTGCGCAACCACTTCACCCCCAATTACCGTCTCCCCTATTTGGGTGCCCTTGTAGGGGATAAATTGTTTGTGCCGGATTATCGGGCTTCTCTATCCCAAAATATGTGCCTCCTTACCCCACACCTGCACCCCTCCCGGATTACCATAACGGCTTAAGGGGTCAGCAAGTCGATTCTCAAAAGTACTTAGGCATTCAAAACATTGACAAGAAAAAACAAAAGTACCACACAATACGTTCAAAGTATTATCGCGTACTTTAAGCGAAATACGCAAATTCATCAAATTTGTCTCTGAAATTCGAAACATTGCTAATTTTATGCTAATTATGCCGGTATGCTAATTTTTTGTCAGCCTTTGAAGGCAAGTCCGGCAAAAATACAGTAGCAAACGGCTTTATCGTTCCAAATGCGTTTAAAATTAGCATAAAAAGGCAAGGAATAAGGCTTGTAAAGTCATATAGCTTTCAATCCAAAAGTTTAAGCAAATTACGGCCACTATGCGAATGTTTGCCAAAAATTTCGGGCATGAGCATGTCTATAACGAGTTTCGCCTCTTCGCTTTATTAAATGTCTTTCCGGCGTTTAAAAAGCAAAACGTTTAGCACGAGTGGGGTTCGAACCCACGCGGAGTCACCTCCATTGGAACTTAAGTCCAACGCCTTAACCACTCGGCCATCGTGCTGTCCAGGCGGGACCCTCGTGGGGGGTGCTATGAGGGATTGGGAAGGGAAGGGAGAGACTCCGCTCCAGCACGACAACACATTCGGCTCGCCCGCCCTGGCCTCTCCATCTCCCGAAAAGTGGAAAAGAGGAGGGGGAGAGAAGGAGAACACCCTGCAGTCAACCCCGAAAATAGAAGAAAAAACTGAGTTTTCAACCGAGGGTTGGGGTTTGGGCAAGAAGAAGGAGAGAGAGAGAGAGAGAGAGAGAGAGAGAGAGAACGAGCGGGAGAGAGAATATGTGTGATATGACGCTTGTGGCAGGAGAAGCGTGACGAAATCCCCAACCTCAAAATTCCCCCAAAATTGGAGCTGCTGTATTTTTTCAACCGTAGAGCCCTCAAATTTTGAGCAAAAACGTTGAAATGCCCCGGAACAATTCCGCCAAATTTTTATCCCGTTATCTCGGACGTATAAAATGTCATCATTAAAATACTTAATTTCTGAGTAAAGAAATGTTGCATTAAAACCAGAATAATAATAGTAAAAAACTTGGCGGTCCACAATTTTCACTGCTAGCGTGCCGAATATTTTTTAGGTTTACAAGCTATTTAAAAAGTGAGGAATGAAGTAGTGTTACTTTACTATAAAACCTACCTTTTCCCTGCTCCACAGCTTCGCCATCGACTTCGCCTCGGCGGAAGATTTCGAGGATTTCGGCTGGAAAAAGAACTTTAGTAATCCCTCTGGTTCTGTGTCTTTCGCCCCCTCTCTCCGCCTCCCTTTCTCTCTTGCTCTCTTTTTCCCTCGCCCTCTCCCTCATCACTCTCTCTCTCGTTCTCTCTCTCATTTTCTAGCTTTAGCTTTATTTCTAATAAGCTGGCCGGAGAGCGGTCATTTGGGAAAGTTTGCCCAAGTAAGGGTACACGGCTACTCGTGTAACAATGTGCATAACCTCCAAATGGCCAAACAAAGAAGAGGAGGCCCAGCTGGAGATATAGAGGACACAAAAAATAGAGAGGCAGAGGCTAATGGGACGCCAGCTTGACCTCAAGGAAATGGGAACTGTAAATGATACTCATTATGCGAGAGAGAGAGAGAGAGAGAGAGAAAGTAAAAATCTTCATAAACCCACAATTGCTAACACCAAGCAGCATCTCCAGGTCCTTAGCCTCTTTCTCCTCCTGGCTCTGCTGACGTCGAAGCGCCACCTGTAAAAAACGTATTTTTGTTTTAAGAAGTGTAAAATGTAGTTTTTCACCGTACCTGTGCTGCCATAACTCTCTGTCGTTCAGCGATCAGCGTGCATTTAGCGCACAGGCAGTCCTTCCACTTACAGAAGCGCTTGTGACCTAAAAATTTACATGGAGTTGCAGCTTAACCGGGCCGGGAAATCGGTCATTGACAACGTTAACAATCGGCTTTATACAACTTTAGCCTAAGCGTAAGCTTAAACAACGTGTAAGCCGAAGCCGAAGCTTAAGCTGCCCTGTACGGCCTTAAAAAATACCTTTAAGCGCGCTGACGGTTCCATGATTCCGGCACCTCGCGCATTTCGGGGTTCGCTGGATGCGCTCTTGCCTCATCTTCAAAATCTGCTCCAAGCTTGGCGCCATCTGCTCGGAGCCGGTTGACATGTTGTCCTGAAAAAAGGCTTGGGACTTCACAGATGAATTATGCTAGCTTCACAACGAATGCAACAACCGCTTAGGTGAAAAAGGCTCAAAGATCGAGATGGATAAACGTAATGCGCATAATTGACGTAGCTCTAAAAAAAGCAATCGTACGTAAAAATTTTAAGCTCATAAAATTAAAATAGCATAGTTCGTAACTAAAATAAGGCGTTAGCTTAAGAATGGCCTTGGATCCGGGCCAAATCTCTGCAAGAGCTTGGGGCCCCGATTGGGACCCGGCATGGGCCCTTGCCCCGCCCCAATCCGGATGGGACTACTGTGCCCAGGGCTTGGGGTGAATAGGCAAAAATAGCAGAAATCTAGGGGCAAATAAGCTGTCTTTATGGGATAAAAAAATCTTATTACAGTACTTCAGAAATTGCGATATTTTAGCACAAGGAAAATGGCCCTAAAACACCTAAATTCGAGGAAAATCCCATGATCTGATGCATTGCTAATGAAGCCAACTAAAGACCCGAACCCAAAGGTAAGCCCACTTTCTAAATATATTGTAACGAAATAATATATTGCTAAATTTTTTAAACAGAATATAACGTAAAATTAAGCAGACGTCATGAATTCCCAAAGAATATTTGCTAGCTTGCCAAGCGAAAGTTTCATGAAAAACAGCACCTCATAAGGTCAAATTTTAAGAACACGAAACATTCAAGATGCGAATACAGCAGTAAACAGGCAAAGTAGCTGTGTGAACAGCCAGTCTATGCTCGTTAGGGCCAAGGTGTGAGCAAGATAAACACTTCCTGAAGAGGATGGGCCCTCAAGGGGGACAATATGCGAGACGCAGCCCCTCCCCCTTGCTCACCTGCACCAATAACATCTCATTTGGGAGGCTCGGGTTTCTAGCGATAGTAGACTGTACTTGGGTTGTCATTCGGAAACGTCCTCAGGGAGCTGTTCGACATTTAGGTGGCAGCGAACATTCGCAGGGCGTAGGGTTTGCTTAGACTTGGCGGGCTTAGGCTTGGGTTTAAGCGTTAGGTAAGAATCGGAACACCGGAATTCTCGTAAAAACAATGAAATTTAAGCATACGGTCGCCAAGATACCGTTTTTTTAGGATAATTATCGTTAGGGAACGAAACAAAACAAAAATTACGTTTTGGTTAGCTAGCAGAAAGCTCTTAGGAATGAAATAAAAATCCGCTGGGCTTCGCCTTTGGAATTAGGGTAGTTAGGGCACCTAATAGTTTCTACATGCATATTCAAATCCGCCATCCGAAAAAATCTCAGCTAGCAGAAACACTTTCGGAACAAAAAAACCTTATTCCATTTTGCTCCGCCCACCATGTTACGGTATCCTGCACGTAAAATAGAGTACACAAGTCGCATCCTTAATCCCAACGCATACCCATGATAAAGGGACCGCTATTATGCGTTCTCGGACCGAGCCGGGATTCGAGTGGGTGCCAAGATTCCAGCGTCCAATGTCGCAATGTTTGCCACCTGTATGATCCATCAGGGCCTTTTTCCTGTCGGATCTGTGTCAAGTAGGTGTGGATAGGTGCATCGTGTACCCGAGGCCTCGAGTTTTGATGAAAATCTTAGCTTATACTTACACTCCGTTTCTGTAATTTGCAAAGTATGTAACTTTGGAGGACTAATTTTGCTTTCACAGCTTCTGAAAAAGTGGCGAACGAGTTTTTATTTTGCAGATTTTGCAGAGTTTTCAGGCACTTTGACCTATTTTACAGTAGTAATCGGTAATTATGTCCTTCGACGTTAAGCAAATCTGCATGAAACGAGTCTATTGTCCGCTAAAAAACTACACATTTTTAAGCAAAGTTTTTAGGTGTTTTTAAGACATTTTCCGCCTCGAGTGGCGACTTTAGCATCGTGGCTACGGTGGTGCCCCGCGGACGTATCGGTCCAATTTACACCCGAGGGCCCTTGGGCGTGATGGGCGGATTCTCTGTATATCCGTGCGACGCGAGAGAGGTGCTTCAGAAGCTGCGACGTGATAGCTATATTATTCGATTCTAGCGGGATTCGATTCCTTCAAGGGTGCCACTTCAATTCTGCTTCTTCGCAAACTCGTTCCCAATCTCGATCACATCTATTTCCGGGCGGACCTGAAAAAGCCTCAGAATCTACCCTTTCGTCGACTAGGTCTCGACAGGACTATAGAAAAGTTAAAAGCTCACCTTCTCGTAAAGTGACGGGAAAGCATCGTTGCAGTGGTATCGTTCTCGTACCTTAAGAAGTTGTTTAGGCTTTTGTCTCCCTGCCTCTCTATCTCTCTTTTCTCGCACTCTCTCTCGCTCTCTCGCATTCTCTCTGGCTCTCTCAAGCTCTCTCTGTCCCTCTCCCTATCTCTCTCACCTTTTCATACAGCTCCAAATCGAACATTTCCCTGAATTCAGCCTCCGTCATGAAGATGTCGGCATAAAGGAAGGAGTAGCCGCCGACATCGCGAGTGAATCTGAAGCAGACATTTATCAGATTTCTACGCAGATCAAGGTTCTTTAAACGAATTCTGACAGCATTGTCAATTGACCGCGTCACCGCGACGCGACCGCTACGCGCACAGGACCCCGAAAAAGCCGGAATACCTACTTCTCCATCTCCCGCATCGCATGCGTCGGGTTGTAGAATTTGTGGTCTTTCACCTAGAATTAAAGCTAATGCCCGGAGCTGCTTTTCCTATCACCTGCCCCGGGGTACCGTACACGCCGAGGTCGTTGAACATGGCGTAGTTGGTGCCGGGGACGAGACGGTCTTTGGGGGCCTGAAATGCCTCATTGAACTTCTTTCTTTCTTTCTTCCTTCCTTCCAAGATCCTTATACATCCTCTACAACCCACCGTAGCTGGCCCTGTGCACCCCGCTGATGATCATACACTCGACACGGGTAGACGAGCAGCGGGTACTTCTCGAACAGCTCCACGGCACGCTCGATCTGTTCATCCAGGGTGTCGAGAGGCATGACGATGTCTTGGAATACCTAGATTAATTTTCGGTAGGTACGTTATCCATCGTCAGGCGTATAGAAACGTACCTGTTTCGCAAAAGTCATCTCGCGGACTGCTTTCGTTGTGGTGAACTTGAGGAAGGCGGGCTTTGGAGGGAGAAGCCAGCCGAAGAGAGCTCTAAAAATCCGATCTTTCGAGATATTTTTTGGCTTTTAGAGGGATTGGGAAGGCACGGCCGTAGATTAGAACTTTGGAAATTCGCCAAAATTAATCTAGAAGTTTTTTAGCTAGTTTTATACCTGAAAACTGGATGGTTTCCGAATGGAATCATGTCCTCTACCACCCAAAAAATGGCGCGGTTGTGGCGGAGTAAGTAGGACTCGAGTGGAATGTATTGCGAGCCGCCTGAAAATGCTTAGGCTTAGCTTAGGCTTAGCTTGAAGCTTAGCTTACTTAGAGGTTATTTCAGCTGGTTGGCTTAGCTTTAGTGCCAAAAACTAACCAGCCTGGAACTTGGTCTCGACATATTTGTAGAACCACGGCTTCCACCATCTACAGACATCGTTGATTTTCCACCACTTTTTGAGGGTGTCGACCTCTGCGAAATTTCCGACCATCACAACGGCCTTATCCTTGTCGTAGACGGTGGCCTCGAGGAAATCGGGGGTCTAGAGTAGCCAAATTTCAACCGGAAGCTAGGTAAATTACCTGGAAATCCTTGTCGATGGCGCCGGAGAGCTTCATCAGCTGTCGGCACAGGGTTTCTTGTTGGCGCATCTAAACGAAATATTTGTAATTTATTAAATAAAGATTTTAAATGATAAAAATTACCTAAATTTATATCTAGATATACCTAAATGTCCTGACACGAGTCATGCACTTGAATTTCGTTCAAACAAGCTATTTTTAAATGCCTAAATCAATGAAATTTTGCTGAAAATGCGTGTAACTGATGAAATCGCTAAAATTTTTCCTGCGGATGTTTCAAAATGGATAGCCACGGCAAAATGACAGTCGTTGGTCAGTATACGTAAATTTTCAATACCTTACCGGCAAATATGTCATATGCACATATGGCTTGACGCGGACGAGCTTCAACTTCAACGAGGTCAGAAGGCCAAGCGTCCCGTGGGACCATGGCAGACAATAAAAAAGATCGGAGTGCTCGTTGTCGGCTGGAAATCAAGTTTCGTTCACTCTCTCTCGCTCGCTCTCTCTCTCTCTCTCTCTCTCTTTCTCTCTCTCTCTCTCTCTCTCTCTCTCTCTCTGGCTTTACCTGTAACTTTGACGACCTTCCCATCCCCGGTGACCACCTCGTACTCGACGATCGTCTCCTGGTAGAGACCGACCTGGTGGTATAAGGATTTAAGGTACCCTTTAGATCGTAATCTACCTTATGCGAATGTGTTGTCATTCCCACACCAAAAGCCAATCCGCCAAGGGTAGCGTCACCAATCTCGAGGGTTACTGCCAGAGTGTAGCCCTAAAAAAGTAGCTTAAAGACGGAGATAGAGAGAGAGAGAGAGAAAAAAGAAGAGAGAGAAGAAGAGAGAAGGGAGAGAAAGAGAAAAATATTCTGCAACTTACCTTTGGGATCAAATACTTGCAGGCCTCTCGAACAGTGACATTAGGCTCGGCAGTAACCGTCAGATTCTGCTCGTCAATGCTCAGAATATCGTGCAAATCCACCGGGACTTGATGCATTTTTGTCTAGAATTCGTACCTTGTTTTTAATACCATTTAATAGCTACCTTATCGAAAAACGTAGTCGACAAGCTCTGCCAATTCGGGCGAGCCGTGCATAGCAATTTTCGATCTTTGGTGGGCTGTGCGCGCCAGGCTGTTACCTAAAAAATGGCGTAAACCTCTACGGGTACTTTCTCCTAAATGAATCGGCTTTTTTTAATGTGGTTTAGCACAAGGCATACCCGATCTTGAATCTCCTGTACCCTCGATTCATGCGTGGAATGCTTCTGTAAAAACGCTCGGTTCAGCCAGACGCGGAAGCGGACGAAGAGGTCGAAGATCTGAGGTTTAGAGTTTGGTTTCGGCGGTTAAGGGCTTAGGCTCGGGCTAGGCTTAGTATAGGCTCAGCTTAAAAAGTTTTTACCAAGCTGGCCGGCAACACAAAGATGAGAATCACTAGACCGCGGTTTTCTTCTAACCACGGGACAAGGCGAGCTTTTGCGCGATCCCAAAAGGAATCGCCGCTCATCTGAAATTGTTTTCTAGTCCGTTTTTCGCAAAAACAAGTTAGAAACCATAGTTGAAAGTAATCATAAATTTTTAGGGGGAATTTTTGGATCCTGCAACTTTAAAAAACTAGAAATTTAACAGATTTTGCATGCAAAATACATACAACGTTTTAGGCCGGATGTTTAAAATTACTAAAATAAAGAATAAGACAGATAAATATGCAAAAAATCAAGAAACACTCTGCAAAAGGTGAGTTGTCGGTGGCAAACAGAAAACAACTAGCTGTGTGCGTTTCTGGTTGTGCCACTATCTATTCTATGCCCTGTATTCTAGCGGGTTTGATAAGAAAGGGACGGCAGGGATCGCGCGATCCCATAAATATCGGTCAGAAAATAATGCATAGTTAGCAAGGCAGGCAGAAGAGAGTGGGGACGGGGGCAGATTAGCAGTGATTTTTTGAGTAATTTGAAGAGAAAAGGAGGGGCGGGCTAGCAGCGATTTTTTGGGAAGTTGAAGGAAAATAAAAGTAGGCTAGCAGAGATTCTTTGCGGTGTTTTTTCTTCCTCATCATTTTCTTCGCGATTAGCATATAAAAAATGTTAGTCTAGTTACGGAATAGCGTGACAGTCGATGAGTACTCAATTGTCATCACCCCCCCCCCCCCATGAATATCCATGCAACCCCACGGGGGTATCGATGACCATTCTTGGGGTGGCTGGAGGGCCGTGTTTGGGGCCCATCACGCTGATCCGATGGGTAAACATACTACTGGGGTGGCCATATAATAATAGCAAATATATCATCCATATTGCTATCATTAGCTAGGGATATCTCGCTGTATGACTATCTCTCCCTCTCTCTTTCTCGCTCCCTCTCTCTCTCTCCATCTCCTTCTTCTTTATCTCTCCGTAATTTGGTGCAAAGGTGGATTATGTTAATTAAAATAAGCCAGAAAGCGCCAGGAAACCATCAAGCCAGAAAACGTTACGAGTATCGAATATGGACAGGTTGTCCGTAAATCTAAAATCGGTATGGAGATTATTCTAAAACTTACCTCCAAAAAGAGCAAAAAGCCTACGACACTCGGGATTCCCAAGCCGTCTCCGATCCAAGTACTAACCGAGCCCAACGTTGCTTAACTTGGCAGATCGGGCGGGATGCCGTGCTTTCAACGTGGTATGGTCGTAGGCGAGGAGAGGTGAAGGTTAAGAGAACCTGATTACTTGCCAGGGAACTGGCATAATGGTATCCGATGTTTCAAACTCCTCCGCTCTCCTCGCCTACGACCATACCACGTTGAAAGCACGGCATCCCGTCCGATCTGCCAAGTTAAGCAACGTTGGGCTCGGTTAGTACTTGGATCGGAGACGGCTTGGGAATCCCGAGTGTCGTAGGCTTTTTGCATGTTTTTTGCATTCAGTTTTCTTGGGAACGGTGCTACTTGATTTTTTGTCTAGTTTCAACCCAGCTAGACACCCACTAAAGAAGCAGCCATTCACCTCCATTTGCTCTATGCAAATTAGCAATTCCCGGGTGGGCGCGTTTGCCAATTCCGGTGGTCGTGGCTTGACCCGAAATGGCGATGATGGCCACCTGTGTGCATGTGGGCCATATTTGTCGTTGAGAGATGGGCCTCTCGGTCCTCTCTCTTTCTCTTTTCTTCGCTCTCTCCTGGGGTCAACCCATGTCAATTGAGGCCATTTGCCAGCTTCAAGGGGCTCCCCCCAAAAAGCGGATTGTTCTGGTATGTCCCGATTGTTCCTTGTCCAATTATTTGCCGATGACCTGGAGGTTGGTTGTTTTTGGCGCTCTAATTTGAATCGGAATGGGTTGGTTTGGGTCAGGAAACCGGGATTACTGTATTACCGATCCATGGTTATAAAATTTTATAGGAAAACGTCAAAATCGCGTTCCCAAAAATCACGACAGGTCAAAATCCCGACAGCCAAAATCGTGGCAGGATAAAATCGCGACAAATTTGGATGTCGATATTTTGGCGATTTTACCATTTTGTATATATTGGTAGCGCTGAAATTATGTAGGATATCTCGCTTCCCGGTCCCTTTAAAATTCGGCCCGGATCCCGCCGAGAGAATTTCCTTTTAGTCGGGAGGCCTTTTCGGGACACCTGGCCCCCACCTTGTGTGGGGCATCTGAAATGTGAGTGATGGTGGTGGCCGCGCGGGTCGAGGTACTCGTTAGTTCGTCTCGGTCCCCCTTTGTGCATCACAACCACGACCGTCGTCTTGACACCACAAAAAAGTACTTTCCATTTCCGTTAGTGTGTTGTAGCAGCTCTTCGAGGCCTTGGAACGAGCTATATTGTTTTCTATTTGTATTTTTAGATTTTGCAGATTTTAGGCACGGTCGGTTCAAATTCTAACACGGTATTTGCAATCACTTGAATTTTAATTTTTTACATGTTTTAGCTAACAAAATTGGCGATAAGATGAGCAAGGACAATGGGTTGGGGCCATAGCAGACATCACGACATTTAATTCCCGGATACTTTACCCAAGAATCATTTTTCTCGAATTTTCGAACGCATTGAAACGCATTCTTTTTACTTACATTTTTTGGTAGTATTAAATTTGGATTTTGGAGCCGGTAGTTCGAACCCAAACATGTCAACTTTGGCTTCGGAGCTCCTTTAAGCCCGGAATTTCAAGAATTTCTTGAAATCGCCCGTGTCTTGCCGCGCCCTTTCAATTCGGGCCATGTCCCACCGATCAAGACCTATATGCTAATCGTTGCCGGGGTGGTCCTTGGTGGAAACGGTGGCTCGTCGTACCACCTCTTTCGGGGTGGTCCAAGTCTCGTTGGACACCATTGTCCTTGGGTGTCCATGTCGAGACGGGGGTCCCGCCGCGAAATGGTGCCGAGACATAATTCGCCCCAGAAACGAGTCCACCGACGGGATGGGAACACAGTCATTTTCGAATTCGGCAACCGGAAGTGGGTGGTACGAGCAGGGGAGGGGGAAGAACGATTTTCCGCTAATTTTTAGGGAAAATACGCTGCTGATAAAAATACGGTTGATCCATTGAAAGAGAGAGCGAGATGGGAGAGAGAGAGAGAGAGCGAGAGAGAGAGAGAGAGGGGAGAGAAAAAATAACGCGCGGTTCGATTTTTCTCATATTCTCAGGGCTCCATTTGCAAGTTCGATAAATTCTCAGGGAACCGGTTACCAGGTAAAAAAAAATGCAAGATTCTCGTTTTACCGGGTCTAACTCTCCTTAAATATAGTTTGTTTGAAAGATAGTTTTTATTTTAAGGTTAAAACCAACAAACGCGAGCGCCCGCTTTCCAATCCCTTTAATTACCCGAAAAAGGCGAGAACACGACATACAAGGTCAATAATATCAGCGGAGTCGATCAGAGAGACACGCGCGCGATTCCGCGATGCTCCTAAGGACACCTTCCTCGGCGCCACCTGTACACACCCCATTACCCCCATGGGCACTTTTCCTTTTGATGTCTAATTACAGGCGGCCAGGGTGCACAGGGTCGCCAAGAAAAATCTGAACCCTAATTGCCTTATAGGGTATATGGGGGACCGCCTTTTTGGAAAGGGGCATACAATAGCATTCGGGCCGGTCAACCCAATCCAGTAGTCAATGGGTAGATTGTTTGGTGCCCATATTTTATGATGGCTATGGTATTGTGGGGTCGGAAATGAGTGATTGCCAGGGGGCGGTGGCCTTTTCGGGGTATTTTATGGTATCTCTCTGCCACTCTTTCTCTTTATCGCTTTCTGCGTTTCTTGTGAACGTCTTCAAGCTGGTTTTATTCTTTCTGACGCGATCGACACGCAACGGACTTGTTGAATTTCATTCACGGCTGCCCTTCGGGTTCACAGAGTAAAACGCAAAAAGTGGCAAAAAGTTTTCCGTTTTCCGGAAAAAATTCGAAAACCTAAAATCCGTAGAAAGATCTTGTCTCAACAACATCAACTGATCTCCAAAAACAGCAAAAAGCCTACGACACTCGGGATTCCCAAGCCGTCTCCGATCCAAGTACTAACCGAGCCCAACGTTGCTTAACTTGGCAGATCGGACGGGATGCCGTGCTTTCAACGTGGTATGGTCGTAGGCGAGGGAGGGAAGGTAGAGCCGTTCTTGAGGGGCAACCTGTGCCGGGGATCTCGGTGTTTCAAACATCTCTCTCGAGTCTTGAACAGCTCCACGGCTACCAAAACACAGCGAAGTCTATCGGCCGCGCGAATTTGAAATACTACCTAATAAACGTCTAAATATTATTTAATGCGTTTTAATATACTATAGGATTCTAATTTATCGGACTTAGTTATAAGTTTTTATAAATTGTTGCTTATCAAAGGGCGAGCACTGGGAACCCGATAGTACCTGCCTGTGCTTTTGGTATGCAGTAACAGCTCCAGCCTTTTGTTGCTCGCCTACGACCATACCACGTTGAAAACATCGGCATCTGTCGATTCCGTAAGCACGTTGGGCTCGGTTAGTACTTGATCGGAGACGAGCTTGGGAATCTGGTCGTAGGCTTTTTGTTTTTACGGTTTGTATTATACACATGATCCGTAGGGTTTTTTGCATAGGAAGCCGTTTCACTTATTGTATGAAAATTAGCAATTCACAGGGCTCGTTTTTAGCTGGTTTTCGTAGTATCCGTTTCACGCCCTGCCAATCTCTACCTTTTCTAAAGCTATCACCCTCCCCTCCCGCTATTGTTTCGGGGGTGTGGCCATTGGGGGTGATGGCTTGACCCTGTATGGGTTCTTTTTTGTGGTATTGGTTCTGTGCGTGGTGGAGGTGGGCGTGGCGCCCTTTAGCATCCGGCTCTGCTCCCCAGCACCAGTCCATTTCTTCCACCCCCGTGGTCACGGCCCGATCTGGTCAGCGTCTTGGCTGTTTTTTAGTTTCTGGATTCAGCGCTACAATTTCTTACGCCAAACCCGGTCCATCTGTGGCTGGGCATTGTCGCGTACTGTACGATACTTTCCTATTGGCATCGTCATATAGCGTTAGCATGGTTCAGAAGTACGATACGATCCTAATAAAACTGCAATTGACATTTGGTGTAATGAATTTCAACGATTTTGAGTGGCCTCGACTGTAGTTTGTATTAATTCGTGTTTTCTCCTTGTGGTTTTCCAATTTTTTTCTCTATTTTGTGCTATTTCTGAAAAGTTTTATGCTAATTTTTAGCGTGCCTTATCTCTCCCTTGAAACGCCATGAAAACCGCTCCGCAAAAACAGAGACGAAACGAGCGCGAGCGCAATCGCGTGAACCAGGTATTTAACGTTATTACTTTAGTAATTTTTAAGGTGTTTCTTTTACTACTAGTCTAACTATCATATTTTTATACAATTAATAAGCTAAAATATACCTTTATTTAGGTAAATAACGGCTTCAACCAACTCCGCGACCGTGTCCCCACCCTCGCACCCACCCAAAATAAGAAAATGAGCAAGGTATGGGAGTAATCTGATTTTTATAGTACTTTTTACAGTAGAGGCTATTTGTAGTTAGCATGAATTGGCGTTTAAAAGCCCTAAATTTCGCAATTTTTCAGGTTGAAACGTTGCGAGAAGCGGTGAAATACATCCAATACCTCCAATGTTTGCTCCATAACGAGGCGTCGGGCTCGACAAGTTTCGATACAAATTCCTCGAGTTCTCCCTTGTTATACAATGCACAGGTGAGTTGCGGGACACTGTAGATCCTAGAGATATTTTCATACATGCCGGAAATATCATTTGGTGGCTTTAATAGGGTGAAAAATCCTGAAGCTTGAGTTTTCAGATGCCTTCCAATTTTTTCAACAGCCAGCCGCCGCAGTGCTACGCGTCTTACAAATCTAATGTGAGTTTTTTAGTAGCATCTCTCTCTGTCTCTGTCTCTCACCCTGTCTCGCCCTCTGTCTCCCACTCGCTCGCTCTCCGCTCTCACTCGCACACATCGCTCCCCTTCTGTCTCTCTGTCTCTCTCTCTCGTCTCTCTCGCTCACTCTCTCTCTCGCTTTATTCTTCTGTCGCACTTTTTTGACAACTAATTGAAAAAAACATTGCATTTACCATACCTCATTTTTTCAGAGCTCTCCCGCCTCATCCAGCTACTTTTCTGACAACTCTTTCGACGAGCAGAAATTCTACACCGGTCAGACATAATCCTCCCATTATCGCCTCCATAGTTATGCCCGTATCAGATCTCAAAATCGACACTGATCACGGGATTTCCGTGTCAATGGTCGTGTCGTGTACCCGCTAATTGTTCTCCGTTTTGTCGTGACCCTGTTCTCTGTAAGCCGCTAATAGCCCGGGGGTATAATGGCCCCAAGGGCAATGCTAACTGACAAACTGTGTGATTGATCTCATTTTCTATTTTTCACCATTTCGTTCTCCCTAGCTCTCTCCCTCTCGCTCTCTCTCTCACTCGCTCTCTTGCTTCGCTTTCTCGCTCTCTCCCCCGTTACCGTATCCATGACGAAACAGCATTTCGTCTATTTTGCGTATTTTTGTTATTTTTCCATGATTTGTTTATTTTCTATTCTCTTCATACGGTCATACTTGTTATTATGCTTTAATATGGTAATTTAGATATCATTTAGGGGCGAACTCGAGTTAACAATACTTCGAAAAGTTGATCTATGATTTTTTAGTCTTTTTAACCAATTAAACTTTCGACATTATTGGTTAAAATTAACTCAATCGAATTTTTGAAAAATAGATCATTTTTAAAAGAACTGGAATGCCGACAAGACTCTGAAGAATCCAGCTAAAAAAACATCGTTCGGCCAGAGTTCCCCTAATTTGCATAAATGTATTTTTCTTTCAAAAAATTCTCAAAAATGCAATTTTTCTGCTTTAAAAATGCCATCTATTCCATTCCGTCGTGTATTTTTTGCCTCAATTATTTCGAGTCCATATTCCACGGGTCTTTCCGCTTTTTGTTCTCCATTCTCCAGTGTCACCAATAAAATTTGCATACCGATCTATCGGCCTCATCGACCGGACAATAAATGTACATTACACTCCGTGGCTGCATCTAAATACAGGCCGTGCCCTGGGCCAAGAAGACATGGCTGGCATCTAGTGCATTATTGATGGGGGTGGACACGGTTCGTCCGTGCCCCCAGGGCACATTGAATATTCCGGCTAGGGGCCCTGTATCCACCCAGGGGTCAACCAAATATCGTGACGGATGCAAATGCGAAGACACACACACACGCAACCAGCCTTGTTTTGACAGCTTGCTGGTCGAAAAGCCACCAAAAATGCAATAAACTCGGGAAAAAGGCTAGATTATGCAATGACCTTTAACATCACGAAACTCGGCGTAAATCGTGTTTTGGCTTAAGTTAATTAAACATTTTTTTAAATATTTTGTCAATATCCCATTTTTTTAATAGTTTTCATCAAGTCCTGACTCTTCGACCCGATCTTACGTACTTACCGCACGTATTTTTTGATTGCGATATCGCGCTGGCTGAATCTAATTTTTGAGGGGTATTACTGTAGCAATTTTTAAGGGTATTTTCGCAGTAATTAATTCGTCTTTGATTTTGCGATTTTGATGGGCACGGAAATCGCATTCTGCCCAATTCAACCGTCCGTTAAAGTTGCTATGAAGCCCGAAAATCGACCCCTAGGTAAGACTAGGGATCGACACCTACGGAAAAAGCCAAATGACGCGCGTAAGGGGTTTTGTTTCTCGCTCGCAGTACATCACGACTTTGAAAACTCGTGTTTTATTGCTCTTGAGCTCTTACTACCCTTTTTTCTCGTCATAAAACAAAAACAACACCAAACAAACAAACAAAGTGCAGTTTCTATGTATTTGTCGAGACCTAGTCAACGGCAGGGGTCGATTCTGGGACTTCAACTGTCCTTTAAAAAGCCGATTTTCTGAGGATCAAACACAAAATGGCTGTAGTTCTACCTTCCTTACCCCATCTCCCAGTTGATTGACAGGTTGACCCATCCGGAAAAAACACAACTCCCACCTCCCCCTCCGCACGCTCGATTTCCATTTTGTCTTTTGGAAAAACACGGAGTGACCCGACCAGCCCAGCGAACGGCTCGTTTTCTTTGTGCCCCGGGGTGCCATTCACCCTGCGCCCAAAAAAAAAACGCTGCCGCGCATATAATTGCGCGTTTTCCGCGCGCGCACCATAGCGGAGAGAGAGAGAGAGAGAACGAGATATAGGCAGAGAGAGAGGGAGAGAGACACACTTTTTTTGGCGCCTCGGGGCGCGCGAAGGGCCGTATTTTCGGGCACGCGCGCGGCCCCCGTGAAATATTTGATGGGGTACTTGGTGGGGGTGGGTTTTGTTTTGGATGGAAAACGGACAAAACTGAACCTAGGGAAAATTTTAAAGGGATAGCGACAGCATTTTCAAGAAGCATATTGCAAACTCTAGCGGAGTTTGGAGCCTTACTGGTCATGGAAGGCGTGCTTAGGTTTAGGCTTAGCATAGGCTTAGCTTAGGCTTACCATGGCTAAAACTCAATTGGTCCTCAAATTAGGACATGATTACAAGTCGCGCCTGAACCCTTGAGAAAGAGGCAGATGTGCAACCCGGGGGTAAGCACCGACTCCAAGGAGGGCAGAATGTGATCCTCATCATCTTGAGGTTCGAAGTGGGCCGTTGAAGGGCCAAATTCCTTCATAATCCCTGGGTGTTCGCCCAGCTAGACAGCTCTGAAGAGGGGAGAGAGAGAGAGAGAGAGAGAGAGAGAGAGAGAGAGAGAGAGAGAGAGGAGGAGAACGAGACCATAAGATGATACTAATCCCGGGGTTGTGGGGCCCGTTGACCCGGTATTTTTGGATGTAGTGTGTGGGGGGAATGTGAATCCCGAGGGGGGTTTGGATTGGATATATTGTACCCTGCCATTCTGTTGATCCCCCCAGGTGACACTGTCCATTATATATTCTTCCCGCGAAGCCCTAGGGCTACAGACACTCACATTTGCGCGCGGGTCAGTGAACCTAAAGAAAAAAAGGAAAGGGGCGATCAGATACAGGCTGTCAGGTTCGGGAATTGGGGCTCCGGGATCCGTTACGAATGACGGCAGGTCTGAAAAACCGTAGTTTTTAATGCAGTTTCGTACGCAGCTCAAAACTGCGCGATTCTAAAGGATTTTAAAGCAATCAGGGAGGCCCAGTGGATCAGGGCTCATCTGTAATCGGCCACGAACCAACCGGAAATCCTAATGCCAAAAAAGGAGCAGCGAGTGAGGGGAGGCGAGGCAGGAGGGAGCAGAGAAGATTTATGGAACGTTTGGAACTAAACCCAGTTTTATGCGAATTTTTCCTTGGTCTTTCTGATCCCTTTAAAGCCAAATTCCTAGGTTTTTTAAAATATCCCTAAATACAATATTCCAACCTCACAAATTTGCATAAATCTTTAACTACAAAAATTTCGCCTCCGGCTCTGAAATCCTGGCGAATAAGACCCTGATTTGCATATTTCTGAAGCGGGCTTTTGAAAATAATCCATATTGAGCTAAGGCACCACAATTTCCTAAAGACATATGCGGGTCTGTCGTTAAATTTTACTAGGAATGGGAGTGCGCGCGGGAGTTTATATATTTATACGTGAGCTAGGATAAATCCAGGCAGGGGACGGTATCCTGCGTTCATGAATGTAGGAGACGTGCAATAATCTCGTTTTTGCAACATATCGTAGCCGCGTTTGGCATCGCAAGGTGAACACTCATGTAGTACTTTGAGCGGTAGCACATTGTCAAATCCGTTTTGGTCGAAAAAGTAGCCAGTTCTGGAATTACTTGTCTTAAACGTGGAACATCGGAATACACAGGTAAAACGTGTTTCGAATCTCACGAACCCGCAGCTCAAAATTGATGAAAAAAGTTTTGGGAAGAATGCCCTGATGCCAATTTTGAAATTTTGTGAATTTGAGCTACGGGTTGTGAGGAGCCATTGAAAAGCACGTTTTTAGAGTGCTATTTACCCCACAAATGTTCCACGAGTTTTATAGATTTAAAGTTTGTATCGGTCATTTGGGGTAGAACCGGCTGTAACTTATCTAGGGGTTCCCAACTTGAAAACGGATTCGGAATCAGCGAAAATTCTGCAAAAAATGTGCTATCTCACGTATCGAAATCCCACGGTCAACAAAAAACGGTTACAGTCAGGTAAAGAAAACAGGGCCTAGACCCAGGATCCCATTCTCATGAATTCCCGAACATCACCTATCCATTTTGAGGGGCGTTGCGCAATCGTGACCATTGCAATTCCTCTGCGCGACCAATAACAACGAGATCACCCTGATTTATTGCCCATTCATTCCCGGGGGATCACCCGCGACGACGCCATCCCAAAAAGGCGTAATGTCTGTAGAGTGTAAAAGTTGTGCAACGGAATGTGGATAAGTCAGCTGAAATAAAAAATATAAATATTTTGATCTGCGACTCACGTCACCACGGTTTTTGACGACAATTTTTACCGTTCTAGAAATTTTTGAAACGAGTGAATTTTTTCTAGATTCGGAGAGTGGCCAATCGGGAGGATACGACACTTGCGCGAGTTTCCTAATTTTCTCAGGGATAAGAAGCCAGAAATCGACAAATTTCCTCCACCAGGTTCCGAAAACTACGAGAAAGTTGATAAAGTTTCTATTGAGATTCTCTCTCGTTCTCTCACACTCTCTCTCTCTCTCTCTCTCTCTCTTTCTCTTTCACGATTTCTCTCTTGCTCTCTGTCGTTCTTTTACTTTTTCGTACATTCAAGCCCATTTGATGCCAAAAATAATTTTATTGTTTCCTGGGTTACCGCACGATAAAATACACCAATCGTCTCGATTAAATACCCAAAACTCAGGCTTTTACGTGCCTTTAAGACCCAAATCATGTGACCTTAGGGCCCGGCTGTCAAGCCCAATATCCCTCCTTGAAACCCCGGGGGTAATCAAGGCCAAATCGGGGGCATTAAATTGGCGGCATAGGCCAAAGCATGGGATAAGGGCCCAGTAGTGGGCCTCGGCTTTTTTGACAGCCATCCGGATCAGGGCCGGGTCGATTAGGGCCCAGATTAGGGGCCCAATTAGGAGGTCGAGAAGCCTACCGGGGTACTCCACACTCATTTGACGGCTATTAGCCGGAAGGGAAGAAGAGAAGCCGTTGCCGGACTGGATCATCGTGTGTTTTGAGGTCATGGCTGAGGGGTTAAAGGGATCGGTAAGGCAAGAATACGACGTCTGAAGCCCTTTAGATGAAACGCAAAAGGCGGAAATCCCGAACCTCCGTTCCGCGCTACACCAAATGACGCGGGCCCCGCAGCGAGGAATCACGGACATTAGAAGTTTCTATAAAAGTGATTTGAGGCTAAAATTAGGTTGGTTCTCAAGGGAACTCCAGCCAAAATCCCGACAGCTAAAATGCCGACACCCAAGGTCTTGACAGCCATTAGCTCGACATGCAAAATACTGACGGCTCACAATCCCCACAGCCAAAAATCCCGACAGACAAAATCCTGCTCGAGTTTCCGCAATTACAATAAGAACCAACGACGGTTACAATATTGTGGCGGAGCCTGAGTATTTTTTTTTGCAAAATCGCAAAAGCCTCTGCCGGTCTACCGGCGCCAATCTTCTCTTTCCCTCTCTATTAGGTGAATATTTGGGCCTGGAGCATACGGTAGTGGAGGATCAGCCGGAGACCTGGATTACGCAATGGTCCACGATCACCGCATAAATCTCGGCCGGGGGTCTGCGGTAACGAGCAATTAGACCCTCGGTGTGGGCAATGGAAAATATGGGGCACCGGATAGGGGCTCTCGATCGGGAGCCACGAGGGAAAATAAATGCGTTTAAGGGACGGTAGGTCTAAAAATGCAGAATCTGGAATTCTGGAACTGATACAGTTGTCTTCAGAATAATGTATATTTTTTCTATTAGCACACTCTCGTTCTCTCTCTCTCTCTCTCTTCTCTCTCTCTCTCTCTTGTTCTATCTCTCTCTCTCTTTTTATCCTCTCTCACTCGTCTCTCTTTCTCTCCTCTCTCTCTTCTCTCTTTCTCTCTTTCTCTCTCTCTCTCTCTTGCTCTCTCGCTCTCGCTCGCTCTCGCTCTCTCTCTCTCTCTCACTCTCTCTCTGTCTCTCTCATTGTCCTTCTCTCTCTCTCTCACGGTCTCAACAAGATTTCAATCATCCAAAACTACCCGACCAAAAATTTCCCAGTGTCGGCTCAAGCAAAGCAATTCTTCCATATACCCAATTGTGCATGCCAATTGTCTCTCACCCTCAAAAATAACAGCATCTGAAGACAAAGTGGACATCCAGATGGCCGAGTGCCGTGCGTGGCGTTTGGCCTGGTACAATAATTTTCTTGTCTTTAGGGTTTTTCTGAACTTGGAAAAGGTTGAACCGGAATTGTGAAAAAATCCGACTTTGAAGAATTGTGGTTTTCCACTCTAGTCCTAGGCCCTGTCAAAAATTCCGCAACGCTTCTGTGCCCCCGGAAAAGGATGAGCAAATTGTCGATCCGATCCATCGCCTCGATCCTATTGACCGGATCGTAATTACGAGTTGTTCTCCTGAATAGATCGTTCCACTACTCACCCAGGGGTGTTGTTTCGGAAAATCCGTACTCATTAGCACTATTGTTTGGGAAGGGGCGCGAACACCCCCCAGTGGATTATGAGACTCGTGTACTCGGGTCAATTGCCCTGTAGTTGATGATGATTTGGGCTTGATTGGTGTACTGGTAGCTTGCAGCTACTACTCGTTCAACAGCCAATTTTCCGTTATTTTTTCCAGGCAATTTTTATTATCCTCTCCACCGGCTTAAACTTTAAAAGACGCTGATAGTATGAGAAAGTTCCGAAACGAAATTGCAAGAATAATTCTAATAATTTACCAGACTTAGAAGTCGGCTAAAAACACATTCGATTTCCTGAAAGGCATCATCCAGTTTTCCAGTCGGCAGTTTCGGAAAAATCTTGTTATCAAAGCTGAAATCCCAGCACAACCTCTTCGGCTTCACAATGCCTTTAAACCTCACTATTAAAGAACACTAAACTCTAAAGAAAGTTCTGACGCCGGAATTTTGGAGGGCATGGGAAAGCCCGGCTTCACGCTTCACCTTCCGTTGCCGGAGGAAAATCTTGGGCCGCCAAGTTCAAGGAGGGTGCGTTACAAACCCGAGAATTTTTTCTTAAAATCGCGAAAAAGCTATGTTGCTAGTTGTCGATGCGTGAGCAATTTGCATACGATGTGGTCAACGCCAATTCTTAGCTCTAGAAGAGTAGATATCGATAGATCTTGAGATTGCCAAAATAGAACTCTAGATGAACGATATACGGGTCTTTGAAATTTTGTCAAATTCTTAAAACTCTCCCATAATTCCATAGTTTGACAAACCCGCGCCAAAAATTGTTAAGGTATTTCTAAGCCGCATTATTTTCGCATTAAGGATTTTCGCACGCGCTGAGAAAAATTTGACCATATGCTGCTAATCCTAAAAAGTTTTAAGAACTAATCACAACAAAATTTTGCGTGCATCTACTGGCGATAGGCCCCTAGTATATCTGCCAAAACACTCTACCATCGCTGCCAATCCCCGGGCAGCGACCCCAACAGATCATGTTTCCCCGCTACTTGGAGATGAGGATGTAGAGGGATTGAGAGATTCTCTTAATTGGGAACACAAACAAATTGAGGTCCCCAGGCCGAGAAGGACCCAAAAATTGTTGCGCCATCCTTATTTGGAGGGCCGCCTAGGGGACAGTAACCCCTACGGAGAGATTCTGTTGACGGTCAACAACGTGTTGCACGGACTGGTCAACGGGGGCATATTACTGGAGGGATGATCGTAGGGAGATTAGCTCGAGAATTATAAGCTCTTCACGACCGGAAGGTTTATTTGCCGATCGACGCCTAATCGGGTGAGGGTGACGATTGGATTGACTGGGTGGAGAAATAGCGGTACTGCACTGTTAACGGGGGAGGTGAGAGCGGGTCTAACAGGGGAAACTAGTTTCCGGTGACCCTGTGCCACTCGTAGCCAAATATTAATCATTGTTTAGCACTTTGCACAGTTTGTAGATGCGGTGACCGAATCTGAATTTATAAAAATTTTCGGAAATTTATGTTTAAAAAACTATTTTTGCTTAAAAATTAAAAATAACAAAAGAATGTCAAAACTTTCGTATTTTCAAACACGTCAAAATGATTTTTGTAACTTTCTGGCATTCAAAAACTACGAAAAACACTATAAAAATACCGTATTTATTATCAACCGGTTCGCATAAATGGGAAATAAAAATCAGTTACCCCTTTGCTACGCGCTGCTCTCCCCCGTTAACAGTCCAGTACCGAAATAAACTCTATTGTTCGCCCGTCTTCTCTCTCTTCTCCTCTCTCTTCTTCTTCTGTCTCTTTCTCTGCCTCTTTCTCTCTCTCTCTCTCTCTCTCTCTCTCTCTCTCTCTCTCTCTCTCTCCCCCGCTCCCTCTTTATTTTCCTTTCCCTCTTTTCTCCTCTACACCTTGAGGCAAATTTACTTTTGTCAGCATCTCCTCCATACCGTTGCCTATAAGTTACCCACAACGCGGGAAAATCAGCAGCTGCTCATGGCACGATCTCCGATTGCCCCATTTCGTGTCGCGTACCAAGTGAGTGCCAGCTGATTGGGGTTTGAGGAGGAGTGATCGTGTGTGGACAGACAGACGGCCATCGAAACAGACAGATATAGTTAGTTCTCACCGCACCTGCTGGGTGCTTGACACCTTTTGCACCGGTGCTCCACTTCCTTACTATGTCCTTCTCCCCCGATTTTGCAGCCACTGATTGCAGGCCAAGGCCCCGGCCCATTTATCACCCTCTTTGAGCAACACCTGTGCTCCAATTTGGAGTTGATCGTGGCTGGTAGTACGAGTGCGTTTGAAATTGGGACCGAACCGGTTTTGGTTCCAAAATTCGAATCAAAAGAAAGAACTGAAAATCGAATAGGTCGACGTTTAGTGGGCGGTAAAATCAATTTTTTTTTCAGTCTTCCTTACTTTCAATACGCCAAATAGACTAAGACCATTTTAAGGTACGCTACAGTCCCCAGTTTATCTTGTCGACACTATGCCACCTCTCCGCCATAACCCACGCTGTTTTGGCGGGTGGCACACCGAGGGGGGTGAAGGGATTTGATTAGCATAATAGTGGCCGTTGGATGGGCCCTGGGGCTATGAACGGCCGACGACAAAAGACGGCTTTCGTAGAGGGGAGGGGGAGGGGAGGAGTTGTGGCGGGTTATAGGGTGGACAAAAGGAGCGATGAGGGGACAGGCAAAGCCAAGGATGTCCTTTGTCTCCAGGGTCTATGCGGGTATTATCACTGGGGGACAGCTAGAGGTTATGGTAGATCAAAGCGGAATCCGGCGAAGGACATTACTGTACTCAGAACAGCTAACTTCGCGATGCTCCTTTTGGCGGAATGGGTGGTGATGAGGTGGTTTAATGCATTTTGAGCATCGGGCGAATTTGCTTGATTTTTTCAAGGTTAGACAAGCTAGCACTGGCTTTATTTTAGCCGCACTTATTCTCCATCATCTCTCTCTCTCTCGCGCGCTTTCTCTCTCTCTCTCTCTCTCTCTCTCTCTCTCTCTCTCTTACTGTTTCTCTCGCTCTTTCTCGCTCTCACTTGCACTCCCTCTCACTCTCCGTCTCTTCCTCTCTCTCTCCCGCTCTCTGTATCTTTGTTTTCTACTGCATTTTTATATAGTCCCCTCGTGAAACTAGAACTTTATCTACATGCAAAGGTGTGTATCACAACCAAGAAAATGCGAGTGGGGAGCAATTGAAGGCAATAGGAATGACCCGTAGCGATAATCGTGATGAGGGGGAGCAGGAGCAGGGATTGAGATTACGGTATTTTTGAGGATCTCTTGAATGAGCTTTTTGCATGATAATATGAGGTCTCGAAAGGTTCGACAGAGATCGAGAAAAACGTCAGAAATGACAACTAGGAAAAAGGGGAGAATGCAAAAATGCTGTGAAAAAATCTGAAAAATGCAAAACGATTGTAATGCGGATTTTAAAAGGACAGTGACACCCAAAAAAAACTTAAAGGACGAGAAGAGCTTGGAAGGGATGGAAATCAAGAGCAAAGAATCAACTTTTTGAGCGTTTGAAGGGACAGCGACAGTTGATGCTCAACTTTTAAAGGGACAAGCTACTTTTAGAGAGCTGTTGATGGTAAGTTTAGTTTACCACTTGGTAGGCGTATCGACCGGATATTGATACTGTTGGGGCATCATTGGGTATGAGGGATGCGCTTGTTGATGTTGTGGGCTGAACGGGCTGCTGCTGCCCATCGAGCCGGACGTGTTCGCGGGGGACAGGCTGCTGTCATGTGGCTGAAAAATTGGGTTATGTTTTGGAGATTATCGGAGCATTAATGACGCTTTTTCTAGCTATAGTATTTATGAAGTGTTGAAAACTCACCTCTGTCTTGAGTCCATAAGGTGTCTGCGGCTGCCAGAATTGCTGATAATTTCCGCCGTTCATCTGGTAGGGGCTCATCGCCTGGGGCATCGTGGGGTACGGTGGCATTGAGCTGGAGGGGATATCTGAAAAAAAGAATAAAACTCTGATTTTGAGGATTTTCTAGGCTTTTCCGCCCTTTTAAAAACAGGCTAAAATCCGATTTTCAAAATCCACAAAACCAAAATCGAATAGTGATTTCAAAAAACTCAAAATTAGGTCTTTTTTGGCTTCCTGTCCCTTTAAAAGTGCGCAAATAAGCGCAAAATCGTATTTTTTGCAAACTTAAGAATATGTGGTTGATGGCTAACGTTCTGGCATGTTTCTATACTTAATCTTATAAAACTCAAGTAGTAAAGAAAAATAAAGCACTAGAAACTAATAAAAAACCTAATAAAAATCGTTTTGGAGAAAATCCGTAAGCAATATTGAAATTAGAATTTTTTGGCTTTATCTAGACTTTCCAGTCCCTTTAAACCGCCAAGAACGGATTTTCCAGACAGGAACGGCTTAACAAAAACGTACTCTCCGCCTCGGCAGGCGAAACCGGATAGTGGCAGAGGGGTGGGTAGGACAGTTGGGAAGGATGAGTAGGTGGTGGAGGGCTCAACTGAAATGGATTAACGAGTTTGTGGCTAGAGGTGGATATTTCATACCTCTTGCTCCACCCGTTCTGCCCTTCTCAGCTCATTCTCGAGGTATCGGATGTAGCATGTCGCCTGTTTGACTGTGTCAACCTTGGAGAGCTTTCGATTTCCGCCAAGGTTGATGCGGGTGCGGAGTTTTTCGAACATTTCGTTCATCTGTAAAGAATATTTAGAATTTTGAGGACTGGCTGAAGCTTAGGCATAAGCTTCGACTTTGGCATTAGCTTAGGTTTAGCTTAGGCTTGGTCTTAGGCTTAGATTTGGCTTAGACTTTGGCTTGTCTAGCTTGGCATTCGCTTGGCTTGGCTTTTAGGCTACCGTACGGCCGTTTTTGACCCAAAGGATCAGGATTTCCTACAGTATTCCAAAATCCAAAAACGTCCTATAGATTTTCGTTTTCCCGATGCCTTTAAAAAAATTCAATACACATTAAGATTTTCTACAGTATTCAAATACTCAAAAGCATCTTATATTCACGGTGTTTAAAAATTTTTCGCTTGTCAATCAATTCTCCTCCCTCAAAAAAATCGCAGACATCTGACTACCTAATCCCTTTAAAACCGCTACAGCCCTGCAAAAACGATACCTTATTAACCCGTCGGCGCTCTCTCTCATTCCTCCTTTGCTTTTGGGGCGGAAGCTTGGTGCCGGGCTTTAGCGGGGCCATAGTGGTAGGAGTACTGTAGTGAATTGTAGGTGGCAGGGTTTCGGAATTGGTAGAACTTGTGCAGATGTTAGGGTTGTGGTGTGCGACAAGTGGTTTTGGGCAGACTGGTCGGTGTGTGGTCATGGATGGCATTAGCCAAGTGGTTGGGGGCGGGTGGGGTACTATGCAAGCTCCGCCCACTAGCCGCCTAGATACCCCCCGGCCATGTTTCTCAAGGTCGGTGGTTGATAACAAACAAGAGAGGGGGGGGGGGGTCAGGTGGTTGTGTAATTCCCGGGGGTTACGGTAGGGTTTTAAGAGGAAAAATTGAGTACAAAACCGTCTAGTGTATTAGAAGGTATAGATTGAAAAGTCGAGAATCGGATGGCTAACCATAATTTGGAAAAGTTCCTACGGGTTACGGTAGGTTTTTGTTGAAAGCCTAGCCACCAATCGATTTTTGAGGAAAATTCAAGAACTGGTTTATACCTCCTTTAATAAAGCATATTCAAGTAAGAATTTGAAAGGGTTTTACCGGAAATGACAATCCAATTTTTAAAAGCGAAAAACGGATTTTCCTTCGCAGTGTGCACGACCTTTTTGGGAAAACGCCAAATCCCGACAGCCATAATCCCGACAGCCAGAAACACCATATTTAAAAATCATTTATGGCTAAAACGACTGGAAATATCACATTTTAGCTGTCGGGATTTTGGCTGTCGGGATTTTGGTTGTCGGGATTGTGACTGAAATTCGGCCGTTGTTCTCAGAAATAATAATAGCGTTGTTTTAATGCATCGGTGTAGCTATTTTAATTACAAACAAAAACCTTGGATTTGCGAGACTATCTTGGATGTTTCGGTTACTGTAGTTTTCAAAAACTGCTTGCTGATTTTTTGAGTTCTTAGTATCCAGCGGGCCATAAAATGACCTCGGAACGACGATTTACAGAATTTTCTTTTCCCAGTATGGATTATACCAATACCGATCGACTTAAAAAATCGGCGCTTTCACAAGTATCATTGCGCCACCTGAAATCCCACGTAATTTCTAAAGACACCATTTTTCCTATAGCTTTTTTTTGAGAAATTTTCT